>VXAV01009599.1:623473-672359 GCA_013399715.1 Alectura lathami | reverse complement strand
GCTGCGGGGCTTCGCTGCGGGGCTGCCGGCGCCACCCCGCGCGGTCGGGCCCGGGGGAGCGAGCACCGGCGGAGCTGGCTGCGCTTCGGCGTCGTTCTGGCGTGAGAGAGCCGTAGCTTCGGGCAGGAAGCAGCAGGCAGAGGCTGGTGGAGGCGCCTGGCGCGTGGCGCAACTCCTGTTGTCTGGCATTTCCTCGAGGAGGAGCGCCCCGGACGGCTGACGCTGTGAGGCGTGTTGGTGCGTGTCGCTCGGGGGTGAAAAGGTGACCGTGCCTTATCGCTGGATCCGCCACAAGGCCTCGGGGGCACTCGCCAGCGCTTTGACATCGTTCGTTAGTTCACGGGTCTTCTGGTGCTTGCAGGGTGTAGTCGCCGAAGATGACAGGGCATGGTCCCTCCAGGTCTCCTCCTGAGGCAGGAGTTGAGGTGCTTTTCCTGCTCACACCAGTGAAGCTGAAAGGCCTTTTCTCACTCGCCTTGTTGAGACAAGTAACTGGTTTTTGCAGGGTTCTGTTTGCTCTTGCTGTAGGGTACTGCAGGTGCCCTTCTGTACCGGCCTATTTTAAGACTAAAAAGTAACGTGCTCAAACATCCATTTAGGGCCCTGAGTGCAACTCCGACATTCATGTTGGAGCTCCTAAGCCTTCTGAAGTTAGATACCGGTAGCTGAATTTTGAAACTGAAGGTTACAAACCCTTCGTTTCAGATGTCACTTACTCTGAATACAGAAACCTTTGTTTAGGAGCACAATTCCTGTATTAGATCAAGTCCATGATTTACTTTGTATCTGCCGGGGCCTTAGCACTGATCAAAAGTAATATCAGAAGCACTGGTCAGAAGATGTGTGGGGTCCTACAACAAGAACACGGGGACAGTGTGTCCTTCGCTACTGGGGCTGCTCCTGTCCGAATATCAGAGCTTGATATTCTCAAACCTTTTTCATAAAAACATTCCTATATTGAGAAGAGACTCCACAGCTGCCATTCATGCTAACAAGCTGCTGGAAGCAGAAGGAAAGGTGCAAAGTTAGTGTGGTTTCTTAAAATCTAGATGTCTCTTTATTTTGAACATCCTGATTTTTTTTTTTAATTGAATTAATGTTCACTTTGTTTTTTTTTTACTCTAGAAAGAAACAGAAGCTAATAATTTCTGTTCTCATTAATTCGGTGTGCTTAGAATTATGGAAGAATTTAGGTTGGAATGGACTTCTGGGGGTTATCTAGTCCAGCTTCCCTCTCACAGCAGGGCTCTGTGGTCAGCCACCCTGTCACCGTGGCTTTTTGTACAGCTGGTTGGGATGTTACATGGAGCAGACTGTGGCTGTTGCCCCTTGCCCTTATTTCTGTTAGTCGTGGGTTGATAAATCCTTTCTTCGCTCTGAAGAAATGAATACATAGTGTTTTCTGTTGGTGTACCAGCACTTTCTTATGGCCTTTCCAAGCATCACCGATTTCTGAAGGGATATCTGGGAGCTATGAAGCTATACAAGCTAGAACCCCGATTTAGGGTTGTCTCAGTCCATGCAATTGCATCCACAATAATTACAAATATTGCTTCCTCTTCTTTTTCCAGGCACCCTTGGGATACAGTGATCAAAGCTGCTATGAGAAAGTACCCCAACCCGATGAACCCGTGTGTGGTCGGGGTGGATGTCCTTGACAGAAGCCTCGACAGCCAGGGAAGGCTGCACAGCCACCGTCTGCTCAGCACGGAGTGGGGATTGCCGAGTATCGTAAAAGCGGTACGCTTCCGCAGCCCTCAGGCTTTACTGAGGGCGTGATGCATTTTTACATCATCACCCAGAGCTGAATTCAGAGTAAAAACTTGAATTGTAGGAAATGTCATCCACAAACGTCCCGTAAGCAGTGTGGCTCCCAGAGAGAACACGCTCTAGGCTTTGGTGTGCCTGCAGTGTGTTCACGTCTGTCTGTGCCTGCTATCCTGCTCTGCGTCACTCTCTGTCACTGATGCAGCTTACCACCTTGTAGTCTTGCCACAGGTCACAGTGCTTTTGTATCTGTGAATTGAACTCAACTTATTTTTTTTATTTTTTTTTTTCCCCCCTTTCTTCTTTTTTAGATTTTAGGAACAAGCAGAACTCTGACTTACATTGAGGAACATTCTGTGGTGGATCCAGTGGAAAAAAAGATGGAGCTTTGCTCAACGAATGTGAGTGATCACTTAAGAGCTTTCTGATAATGAGTTTCTGGAGATTAGGTGTTCTGTCTCTCTTAACGTTTGAAAATGAGTTTACATCTTTCATCAGAGGGAGGCAATTTCCACATGTCTTAGCTGGCTCCTTTTTTCCCTTCTTCCTGGAAATACGTTGGGGTTTGTAGTATAAGACTGTTTCTCAGAATGCACATAGCGGTTTGACTTTCAGACAAGTAACTCGTTCTGCATCACACTGCCATTTACACCAAAAGATCGAATTTGAAATGCCTTTTTTCCACAAGTGTGAATGAAGTGTTATGCTATATTTTGGAACTATCGGATTTGAAGCAGAGTTGCCTGCAGGGGAGAGAGCCTGTCTCTGACGAGGGGCATTTTCTTGCCTGTGACATTTCCATGTGCTCAGAACGGTGTTACAGGGATCTTGGTCTTGAAGAGCCTGTTGGGATTACGTGCTGTAGATCAGGTATAGCTCAACGCTCAGAGAGAGCAAATGGAAAGCTGCTTGAGCAGCTTACTGCGAACAGGAGCTTTGCTGTAGTTGGATCTGGGGTAGGACAACGTGCATCATCGTTATGGGTCCTTTTATGGACTGTGTTCTGGGATTTATGCTCTGTGCTGCTTTGTCTCTGACATTAAAAGGAGTGCTCTGCTACTGAGCAGTGCTGCCAGTAATGCAAATGTGAAAGACGGGACGTGAGAATTTCAGGTCTTTTTTTTCTCTTTAAGATTACGCTCACAAACTTGGTGTCTGTCGATGAGAGACTGGTTTACACACCTCATCCTGAAAACCCTGAAAAGTAAGTAAGGATATTTGTGTGCTCCTTTGTGTGTAGCAGACTGTATGTTAGTCAAAGGCAGTGCAAGTATTAACTTCTCTTTGTTCTCTTACAGAACCGTGCTAACTCAAGAAGCAATTATTACTGTCAAAGGCATTAGCCTGAGCAGCTATTTGGAAAGCTTGATGGCAAACACAATATCTTCTAATGCCAGAAAGGTACATGGTCCTTATTCCGTTTCCTCCATCTCTCCCTCCACCCACGCCTTTCCTTTTGTTGAAATGGTAATTGTCAAGCACGTGTGCTGCGTACTGTAGTTAGGTTTTCTTAAACGTTGTGCACAGAATTCCAGTTGACTTTTTGTAGGACCTCAGGAAGTAGAATATAACTCACCAAAGTGTGAAAAGTTTTCACTGCTAAATCTTTGTCCCCCAGCTAGAATTGCACATCAGAACAAACAAACCTCCATGTGTGTATGCTGCAGCTACGCATGCCAGGCACACCTTATTAGGGTTATTTTATTTTTTTGAAGTACCTTTCTAAACGCTAGCCACCCGTTTTCTGGAGTTCGTGCTAGTAGTGAGTGTAACTTCCTTTTCAGCCTCTGTAATCTGGGTTTACCAGTTAATGCCAGCTTCTTTCTGGGCACCTTTGCGAGTTGCCCCGGTTCCTGTCATTACTGGGTTGTCTCTTTGCCTTTGGCTGAGAGTAGTGTCGCGTCAGCAGAGGCATTCTTTGAAGAGACGAAACTATGCTGGCCTTTGCAGGTAACTCTACACCCACTCCTCTGTCTTGTGCTTGCTTCTCCTGTTTGGCTTGCAGCCACAGAGCTGAACTTCAACACAGGCAGAGTTTTGAGGGTGCTTGTTCCTGAGCACTTTGTTGTATACTTCTTTGGGGAAGGCGGGAGAGAAGTGGAGCTGGTGGAGAAGCATAGGCGTCGCTGCCGAACAGCAGGATGAGTGCAGCTGAAATGCAAGCTGGTGCTCTGCGTTGCTGGAGAGGTTCAGCACGCTGGGAGTTTGCCCAGGTGATTCCAGCTAGGCCAGAGAGCTGGTGCCCTGCCCAGCCCTTTGCCCCTGTGGGAGCTGTTGCTTGATGCAGGCAGCGTAACCCAGCCTGACAGGAGGCGCTGGCCAACTAGGTCAGAGAAGGAGAAAGCCTCCTTTGCCTCCTTTCTGCGTGCTGCTCCAAAAAGGAGAGGAAGACAGGTTAAAACTGGGGGATGAGGCAGGAGTGGCAGATAATTTTCAGACACTGAAGAGTAACATTAACTAGCTGAGTGCTCTCTGTGTTTGAAAGTCATAAATGGAATGTGCTTTGGTCACATTACAATTCTCTGCTGATCCAGTTCCCATTTAAAAGTGTGTATGTGTGGCAGGGGGGGAGCATTTATTCTGGTCTTGCAACAGCAGTGCAGACCTTGGCTCACAACAAAACCTCAGCCTGACTCAGAGGTAGCAGTAGCTAGCTGGAGTGGCCGGATCACAACTGGGCACCGTTAACGTGCCAGCTGAGCTCCTCTCGTGGCACCTGTCAAATCTGCACGGCTCTGTTGAACTCGGAGTGTTTTGTGTTACTGTGTGCTGCCTGTGTGACAGCTCAATTTTTTTAGAAGTGGTTCTTCTATCCTACCACTTTCAGATAACACGCTGGCTCACAAGCGTCTTGCAGATGAAAAAGATCTTGTCCTGTCTGTTCCACTGAAGAGTCTCTAGAGATGTTTAACTTGAAAGGAATTTGTGCTCGCAGCCCTTTCTTTGCTACCCAGTAACCTCTCTGCTGTCTTCTAGCGTGCTGTGCTGCTCTTCTGGGTTCTCAGCACCCTTCTTAAACCAGGTGACAGCTGCTGAGAAATGTATTATTGTTCTGAAGACAGAAAAGTACTGAGCTAAGTGTTGAGATTTGCTGGGAGGTGGAGATGGCAGATGATGTGTTACTGTTGCACCGATAATGGAAAAATCTTTTGCCCTACCTTGTAAATCTTTTCTGTGTTACTCCAGGGGTGGGATGCTATTGAGTGGATAATTCAAAATTCTGAGAGCGCTCTAAGCTAGCAGTTCTCCACATCTACACTTTGTACCAACTAGTGGTAACGCCAGCATTCTTCTTCTTGGTACAGCATTTCAGCTCTCTAGCAAACGTGTGCATGGACTGTTGTGATGTGAACGCCACCCGTTTCCCTGCATGCGTGTCTGTACACATTCCGTGCAGGAATGGCAAACGCGTTCACTGCACTGCAGCTGCAGAGAGCAGGTGGGGCCTGGATCAGCTTGCCTGTGCTCGTGTCTCCAGGCGACGGGCCTGCTGCAGCTGCGCCTTGCACCACAGCGCTGCTGGCGGCAGGGAGGGGGGCTGGTTGCTGCAGAGCACCAGGCACTGGGCAGCCCCTCCAGCAGGCGTTCGCTCAGGCCTCGCTGTCCGTCACTGCAGCGCGTGAGATGGGTACTTGAAGGAACTAGGGCGTTGTTTAAGGACTGCCGTTGGCATTGTGAACGTGAATCTGAACTGCGCTCCTAGGATACAAAATTGATTTCTGAGAACAGTTTGCCCGACAGGGGTAGTCTTTTGCACAGCTGGATTGTATTCGCCTCTTCCATGCCTGAGGAGTGAGCGTTGCTGCCCTTCCGTCAGCTGCCCTGGAAGGCTGTGCAAAGTTTGGAGCTGCCAGAATGCCAGGCTCTGGTGGTGTTTGCCACTGGTTTTGTAGGTGCATTGTTTCTGGGAGTGGTGTGCCCCCTGAGCTGTGTGACCACAACAAAACCTGACTTCAGGGTTGGGAGACTGAGTGCAGGTGCCTCTGACACCTCTGCGGGTGGTGCTCCTTCCGTTAGCCAGCGTAGCCCGTCTCTGTCATTCCTGTGTCAGCTTGTACCTCAACTAATAAGATTCCTTTAAAAACAAAAAAAATCCATCCTGCTGCTTCTGTTTGTTAACAGCCTAGGGCTTTGTACGCTGCTTACTCTGAGATCAGTGTGCGTAATGAGCGTTTGCTGTTTTGTTCTCATTCCACCGAGCTTTTGTGGCTGTTCTTCTAGAAAGTGTCAGCTACAGAGGCTCGATGTCTGTCAGCCACCGGCGCTGTGCCAGCAAACCTTCATACGCAGCGCTGGGTCTGCTGAACCATCACACCGCTCACACGCCACGGAGACGGCTGTGACGTGCATGCTCAGTGGTGAATGTGCTTGCTTGACGGGTTACCTGCCGCAGACGGTGTTGTACAATGTGAAACTTTACAGGCCACTCCTCTGTCAGATTTTTTTCGTTTTAATCTGGGTAGTTCCACAAGGCTTGGAGGCTTTACATCCTGTTTGATTTGTAGTTTCATTTCCTGTGCAGAATTCTCCCGAGTTCTTCCTTGCTAATGTTGCTCATTTATTCTTAGCTGCAACTTACAGCATGTAGCAGACGCAGGTCCAAGCAAGAATGTGCAGACCTGTGTAGTCTTAGAAGCTGAAGGAAGCATCTTGACCCTGTTTGCTTGTTTTGTCCTGTCAACAAATGCATTAACCACAACACTACGGCCTGGTTGTTTCATAGTCAGGGCCCAAAAAGAATCTATATTTTTCTACTGAGCATTTTCTGCATCAAAGGCATTTGACTTTCTGACAAGCTTTCTCCGATTACATAAATACAACACACAAGTTGTTGCTGTCCTGCTTGGTTCTCTGTGCCTGTGTGTCACCTCAGAGAGGGCGTTTCAACCTGACGTAAATATCCAAGCGCATGCTTACTGAAAGATGATTCCCTCCCGCTCCCGCCGCTCTGCTCCTCGCGGAGCGCTCGGCTAACCCACGGCTCGTTACAGCTTGTTGCTGTGCAGCAGCCTGCTCTTGCCTGGGTGTTTCTGCACGTGCCTTGCTGGTGAGCCCAGGTCTTGTACAGGATGTGGAAACGGTCCACGCAGTCCCCCGCTGAACCGTGGCTGGTTTGGTGCGCGAGAGGGCACTCTCAGAGGTTGGATCGTACCCTTCTAAGGAATGTTTCCAGCAAGCCGTACTTAAACTGAGCAAATTAAAGCTCTGGCCAAGGACTGAATGCTTTGTGCTAAGGGGATGGCTTTTCTCTGGTTATGGCCTTTGTGTTTGTTCTATTAGTCCTGTAACAGGAAAAACCTGGAGACAACGACAGTCAGCCCTAAATCTGAATGAGAGTCTGGAGAGAAATACACTCTTACTGATAGTAGAGCTGCATTCTGTTCAATAGGTAACATTTTGCACTCTGGAACTGGGCTTTCAATACTATTCCAGAGTGACATTTCTAGCCTCACAAAATATTTTTCAAGAATGTGTGTGGGTTTTGTTGCAACTTTTTCCCTTTTTGGGGGGTTTTCAAAGTGATTTATGCAGATTCCCACCCATGCTTAGTGGTTTGGAAAGGACACAACAAGCATGGTCCGGACGTGTTATGAAGCTTTTGTTCACTGTATCACCCGTTGTGCGTGCGATGAAACCAGCACATCAGAGTTGAGAGCAAAATTCTATGAGGGGAGAGAGGGTTCCCCCTTTTTCCTCAGTCTCAGCAGGGCTTGAGCACTGACACTTGCTCTCCTGAAGACTCTTTGAGCTCAGATCCTTTACTTCCAGAAGGCCTCTAGACTTGGCTGCAGCCATGTGGCACCCAGCCACTGCTTTCCACTGTTTCTAGTTCTTACTCTTAGGAGGGTAAAAGTGGTGAAGGTGTCTTGGCTTCTCTTCAGAAGAAAAAAGGCCACATGTTTTCCTGAGCTTATCGCATCTGCTTGTTTTGGCCAAAGCTGTCATTCCGAGGCTGTGGAGCTCTGAGATCTTCCATTTTAACTCAGTGTGGTGCTTCACTCTGCTGGGCAGCTGAACTCCATCACGCCGCTCTCTCACTCCCCTTACCAAAGAGGGAGAAAATATGATGGAAAAGGGCTCAATGTTGTGATAAGGACAGGGGAGGCGTTGCTCCTTCGCAGTCACTCCCTGCCCCTGCTCCACATGGGGTCCCTCCCACAGGTGCCCTCCTTCCTGAACTGATCCTGCCTGGGCTTCCCACGACTGCAGCTCTCCAAGCACTGCCCCAGAATGGCTCCGTCCCACAGGGCCCACCCTTCAGGAGCTGCTCCAGCACAGGGCTCCATGGGCAGCAGCTCCCCCAGGCCTCCTGCCCCACCGTGGGCTCCTCTTCATGGCTGCACGTGGAGCTCTGCTCTGTGTGGTGTCCATGGGCTGCAGGGGGACAGCCTGCTCCACCGCGGGCCTCTCCTGGGCTGCAGGGAGCTTCTGCTCCGTGCCTGGAGCACCTCCTGCCCTCCTGCTGCCCTGACCTTTGTGCCTGCAGGGCTGCTTCTCTCCCATGTCCCGCTCCTCTCTCCCAGCTGCAGTCGTGCAGTTTTTTTTCCCTCTCTTAACTCTGCTCTCCCAGAGCACACCCAGTGCCACTCATGGCCCAGCTCTGGCAGTGGTGGGTCTCTCTTGGAGCTGGCTCTGCTCTGACCTGGTGCGGTGCTGGGCTCTGCTCACAGAGGCCTCCTCTCAGCCCCCAGCTACCACAACCCTGCCACACAAACCCAGTACACTTAGTTAAGGTGCTTCTCTTTATTTTCACAGCTTCATTGTGTGGCTGCATGCTCATCTTGGGGTCACAGGTGTGCAGATGCCACAGGGTCTTCTTAAAGCCAAAGACTTCTGACGTGCTTATTGTGCTGGATTCCACTGCTCTTCCTACAACACAGCTGTTGGTGCCAGGCTCTGAGGCACTCTGTGCCCCTTCTGAGAACTGGGCAGAGAGTCCCTCGGTAGAGCAGGTGCAGCCGTGCTCCCCCAGCCAGCCTACTTTACCTGCTGGCAAGCCACTGAGCGTGACGATGGAACTCGGCAGCAGGCCGTCCCTTTGAACTCAAACCCATTGGCTGCTACCGCAACGAGCACTTGAAGACTCTCTCTCTCTGTCCTGGATCTTCTCAAAAACTGCCCCCATCCAGCCCCGCTAGTGAACCTGAGAACAGCACGTGGGCTCTCCCACAGACCTGCTGCTATTCTTAAGGCGGTGGGAGCAGCTAACAGTAAAAGCGGCAACGCTCTTACCTCAGGGAACTGAACTGCGGGGTGAGGAGTTTGCAGAGGTGCGCTGCTGTGAGCTCACACCAGTATTGCGTTTGCTTCTTCCTTATGGGTTACGCAAATGCCTTTGCAGTGGGGTTTTATAAGGAGATAAGAAGTAATCATGTTCAAACCATGCAGGATACAGAATTAATCTTAAAACAGTCTCATGTCTGACAGAGGAAAAGCTATAGCAACATGAGCAGCGGTACGGTGTTTGCTCCGCTCCTAAATTCCTGTATTTTCTTGGCAGGGTCGGGACGCCCTGGAGTGGGTGATCGGCAAACTGAACGCAGAACTGGAGGAGCTGAAATCAACACGCGAGGGCATAAAACCAGCCATGGCAGCGGCATCAGCGGGGAAATAAAAGTCAGAAAGCCCATGGAACAGACAGAAAACTTGATTCTGCAGACTGCTTTGCAGATCTCCCTCCCGAGGCTGGTCTGCACAGGTTTTATGTGTTTCTAAGGGCGCTGGATCAGCAGAAAGTAACCTCATCTTTCATCTCCACAGCGACCCCCATTGCCTACCGAAGATCAAACTGACCTCCTGCAGGTTCTCTTTTCACCTAACCAATTTCTTTTAAACACTGGAAAGAAAACGTTCAGCACATTGACATCCACCTAAATGTGCCTTCTATATCAAAGGTCGAGAGCATGTTCTAGTTGGTACCACCTCAGTTCTTCACGCTCAAACTTGAAAGATCTCGTGTGCTTCCTGAGGGCTTTCCACCTGAGTGTTCGACCTGAGAAGGGCTGAGAGCACCGTGGTTTGTCTGCTTTAAGGCACTGCCAAACCACCTTTTAAAGTGAGCTACGTCAGACAGAACATGATGCTGCAGAACGAGGTACACCTCGAGGACCATCCGCAACAGCTGAAACTCGTTTGGCACTAATTCTCCTTAGGCCGGATGGATGTGCTGTCCGAACGTGACACGGCTCCCTTACCTCCTAGCTGGTTATATCCAAACAAAGATATGGTTCCTATTGATGTTAATAGCCTAAACAGTTTTTTTTTTTTCTTTGTGAGGAGAAGATTATAACTTATTTTCATATTTATTAACTCTCCTTAGTTCCTCCCCTCCCTAGCAGAAGAGTAGTGGTGATTCCTAAATAAGAGAAGAAATACTTCTCTGATTTACTTGTGAGAGGGGCACTTGCAGGCTCCTCGCACGAGGCCGCGCTGCGCCGCTGGTTCCTGCTGTTCATGTCACGTCTTGACTGAGGAAGAGGCTGGGGCAACGACCAGGAGAGCTGAAATGAGGAACCAGCAGGGAGTTTGGAATCCAAAGGGTAACGCTTCATGAACATGCATTTTTCATGCTCTAAATGGAGAAAACGAAGAGAACAAGAAAAACAAACAGGCTCTCCTTCCTGAACGCTTTCTACAAACCGCTGACTACCAATGTAACTGAATTTTTTCAACTCTTTGCTACATTGGTACAGGTGTTTTTAGAATGGTTTTAAATGCATCTCATTATCTGGAAAAGTTCTGCAGGAACTGTAGGAATTGCCTACTTAAATCATACGGAAACGTGTTGGTGTCTGAAGTTCACAAAACTTTCTTATTTGGTCCAGATGTAGCCCTCTGTTGGGGCATTTTAAATTATTTTTGTGTACACACAACCTGACATAAAAGTTGCAAGGATGTTTACGTGTTCAGGTGGCAAGCATGTGTTTAGGAAGCTGTGGGACAGCATGAGTAACTTATTCGAAAAAGAAAAAAAAAAAAAAAAAAAGTTGGTCACTGTTTGATCTGGTAATTTAAAATGTCCGTAGCTGAAGGGAAATCTCAGAGTTTTGTGTTCTGTTCAGCCTGAAAGTGAGCGTTAGTGTGGGTGTAAGTACGGTCTAGGTAAATCACCTGATAAATAAACTCAATTTAAAAGATGTATATCTTAGTCAAAGCAGTGCCGTGAGAAGCTAACGCTGACGTTGCTCCTTTCATGTGGAGCGAGAGCCTTGCTTGTGTGGGAACAGAAGCGCAGTCCCTGGTCTGTAGCAGGCCTCCGCAGAGGTGCAGCCATCGCCGCTCGCTGGGGGGGAGCGCGGGAGCTGCCCTAGCGCTGTCACCTCTGCTGGGAGCAGCGAGGTTGGCGGAGCCCTGCGGGCTGAAGGAGGGGATGGGTGAGTGGGAGCCTGTGCCGCAGCATTTCCACACGCGCTTATTGGCGATGGTGAAAGCTCAGCTGTGGGGCAGAAGAGGATGGTTTTGAGAGGTTGTGGCGCTGCTTCAGTTCAGAGGTGGAGTTGTCCAAAGCTGCAGCGTACATCGGATTCGCTTCCTGTTGTTCTAAACCCACATGAGGTGTGCACAGCCCTTCCAGCACTAGCTCCCATCCCAGAAATGTGGCTGCAAGGACCTGGTTCTGCCCAGGGCCAACCTTGTCCGCTGCACCTTTAGGATCAGCACCAGCCATGCAGCAGTTCTGTTGATCACTTTCTCTGTGCTTTGTTTCCTTCTTCCAGAAACAAGTCCTTACCTGCTGGCATGCCAGCATCTCCTTTCTCCTTCTGTTCCCTGACGTAATTTTGATTTCTCCCCACGTTCTGTGACAGCAGGTGCTCGGTTTTCCAGTCCCTGTGCTGCCCCACTGGGAACAGAGCAGCACCTTGCCCTCTTGTGCTGTTCTCCAGGTTAAATGGGAGAGGGGAGGCTCGGGGTAGGAAGGAGGCTGCTTTTTTCCACAGGTCTGGCTCCCAGCTGCCTCCTGCAGCCAGCAGAACGCTGCTGTGTCCCACCTTGTCTTGGGGTAGGTGACACTCCTCCAGCTCTGGGCTTGTTCCTTCGGTCACTCACCCTGCAGGATTTTAAGGTGTTGAAGGCAGTGAGCTGGAGGTGAACTCTGGTTTCTGGCTGATGGGCATGTAATAAAGCAGCAACCTGATGAGGTGAACTCGAGCAATGATGCTCCTTCATGTGACAATTTTGATTTAAATCTGTCCATGGAGCAGTTGGTAACACTGCTGCTGTTCTTGCATCTCCCTAGATTGTGAGCTGTGGAGGCCGGGAGCCTGCGAAGTGTCTGTGCACGCTGTGGTGCTGTCTTCAGCAAATGGCATCCTCAGTTAAAAGGAATCTCTGGGTGTAACTCCTGTGATGTAAAATGGGCCCCTGGTGTTCAGAGAAGTCTGCAGAAAAATTATTTGAGTTCGTGTGTGCTGAGAAGCATGAGGACAAAGTTCCAGCTCCCTGGGACTCGCTGTAAGCTACATATCTCACTGCTAAAAGCGCTGCAGCTGCTGTGTCTGTGCTGCTGATTCCATCTGGGCCTGTCAGCTGCTTCATTTAGCAGTAGAACAGGAAGGAGGCGCCTCGGACGCTGAGCCTTGACTCGCGGGAGCTACTCTAGCTAATGAGTCACCGTCTCACCCCTCCCAGCGCTCCTTGCACAGGTCAGAGGTGCGCAGGTTACGTGGAAGCCTTTGGCCTGCAGCTGCAGGGGAAGGCCGTGCTCTCGCGTGGAGTTGGTCAGTGAAGGGCGTTCCCAGCCTCCTCTCTGCCACAGCCGAGGTGTGATGCTCGTCTTCGTTGGAAGGGTTTTTACCTGCATTTACTTGCACGTAAAATTGTCGGTAAGGGTTCCTAAGGGCTCCCGATCTAGTGCCTGACCCAGTGGGTGGCGGCCAGCCCACGGCAGGGCTGGAGCTGCGTGGGCTTTAAGGTCCCTTCCCACCCAGTCCATTCTGTGATTCTAGTTTGGGGCCATGCTGTGCAGCACTTCCCCTTCTTACTCTTGGATCATTTTCTGTCTAACCTGGCTAAAATGGGGAGCAGCTAAGGCTCGGGGCTCTCTTTGTCTGCTGAAGTTGGCCTTCCCAGCTGCGCTGTGTAACAGCTGATCCTTCCCGATTCTACAACTGGATCAAGAAAGCAAGAGCAATGGAATGCCATTGTGAAGAACTTTTTATTAGTAATGCATAAACAAGAAATTGCATCTCAGTACCACGTAACATGAAAAATGAGCAGAAGGCAGTTCTAATGCCTCTCCCTGTGGTGACAGCTGATGCCCCGGTGTGTCTGAAGCCGCGCAGGAGCACACGCGCAGTGACAGCACAAGCGAGAGATGCTTAGAGGGGATGGGGTTGTGCTTTAGGCCTGCTAATGTCCCAAACGTGCATCTCCTGCTTGGGCTTTCTTTTATCCTTGTTAAAGGAGAGGAAGGGGCAGGGGGAATCAGCTTCAATAAAAACACAGCTCAAACACTACATTCATTTCATCTTCATTTTGCTTTCATAGGTAATGTAACCACCTGCCCCTTCAGTAGAAACCTGCCCATCTGAAGTGGGTTGGAGCCCATTTCCAACAAACTGTGGGAGCCAAATTTGCACCAACGTATGCCCGTGTCCTTTTAATTCTGGATTTTGCACCCCCTGAAATCCAATTTAGCAATTCCCCCACTGTGCTTCGTGCAGCCCACAGCTGCTCCTGCAAAATGCAGAACGCTGCTGGCCCCAGGGTGCAGCACTGGGGCTGTGGTCACGGAAACGGGGAGGAGCCAAAGCTTAACGCAACGCTGCACCTGCATGGGGGCACCACAAATGCATTTCTCCTAATGGACGCTCACATTCTGTACTTGCATTTTGTTTTAATCAAATGGTTGATAGTCACACAGGTCTTTTCCAGCTGTGACTGTACATGAAGTAGCACCTCTAGATAAGGACCGTGTCCTTAGGAAGCACGTTTTGTTTAGCTACAGAAAGGCCTGTTCCAGGTGGCTTCCCCTCACGCTGTTCTACATGACCCGTCCCCACCACTGACGCAGGCTGTGGTGGCTTCTTCCACGGCTTCAGGGTGCAGACTGTGCTGCCGCCGCGAAACTGCCCAGCCAAGGAAACTGGCTACTGAGCTGCAGGTTGGTGCAAACAGAGGTATCACTGCGTCAAATGCGCTGCGTCCATTATCTTGATGAATATTTAGCTCCGTCTCCTATGACATAGTCTGAGTGCTGACTAGCACTGTAAAACTCATTCATAAACCTTTGCTTGTCACAGTGTTGCCAAGTTCCACCTCTGTGTAATTCAGTGCACTTTGGCCTGGCGCTAATTGCTTTCACATCCTGGAAGCGAGCGCCCATGTTCCTGCTCAGCGCCTGCCTGCGTGCGGCAGCTGGCACCAGGGAGGGCCGGCTGCGTCATGCTGCCACCAGGGCAACAGTCACAGCTGAGGTGGAGGTTGGGGCCCTGTGCAGCTGCTGCCAGGTGAGCCCAAGCTTGTGCTTGTTCCTGGGCGGGGGGACAGCACCGGGCAAGAGGAAGCATGTGGGCAGCCATCGTGAGGAGGGAGAAAGCTCTTAAGGTCAACAGCACAGCATGCAGCCAGCGGCTGACCATGGACGCTGCACTCGCCTGGGAGACAAAGGGCTTGGAAGAGAAGAGGGCACAGGGTAAGAGTTGGGACGAAAAAGTTCACTTCTGGGTTAAAAAGAGCCAGCCCCTCTCAAAGATGAGGGATGGAGACCTCCCAAAGCCTGTCCCACATGCAGGAAAAGCGAGCTGCGCTTGGTGTTTGCTGTGGAACCGACGCAGTTACCGACGGACTGGGCTAGAAGCGCTCGCTGCCTGCTGACCCCATCACCAGGCTGCACGAGCATTTCATTGCTGTTCTAAGAGGACTTGACAGGTTCCCTCCCTTGGTGCAGGCAACCAGTGCTCAGCTGTCGTTCGACCATTCCCATAACAAATCCCTGCCAGAAGAAACGGCCGCCTAATCTTCACAAAACCTTGAAAACATGGAAAAGGAGAGGTGACGGAAAGTTGGCATTTGCTTCCACGTGAATAAGTGACACGGACAAAGGCTGTAATGGAAAGGCATTTTATTTTCGCCCAGTAACGCTCCTCCCAGTATAAAGGAAGTAATGGGGAAGGGGAAAACACCAATAACCCCCCAAAAAGTGATGCTGTCACCACGAACACTGCAGCTTCAGGTTTCGTGCATGGGAGCGCTGCAGCAGAGCCGTGGCCCCCTCTGTCGCAGCAGTGGGCAGAGCCAGTCTCACTTCTGCACGGCCGGGTTTGGCCATGGTACGTGAGATTGGGTCCCCTGACAAACCCTGGGCACGTTGATAAAGCCAGAAAAGTGTCAAGACTTTGAAAAGTCGTGGCAGGGAGCTCACTGCGCTGGTCCCACGTTCTCTTCAGCAGTCACTCACTCTAAAACGCATACGGAGCGCAAATCATCGTAAGGGGCTGACAGCCTTAGCTCTAATGAAGGTAGCAGCCACTACGCTAGGACTCATTTCCTTTTCAAAACGTCGTCGTAGGAAAGTCAATTCCCATGGCATGATTGATGGAGGCTTCCTAAATATTAATAAATATATTACACGTATTTACAAGCTTCACCCTCGGACGCCAACGTGGCGTTCGGCCCACGGAGGCCATGGGGCAGAGGCAGGGACGTGCCAACGGAGCAGTGGGAGCTGCTTCTGGATGGCCACGGGTGTGCATGCAGGGTGCGTGGTCCTGGCCAGGGGAGCAGAGGAGGGGGAGCAGAGTTAGCACTTCCAGGAGAAAATGGTCAGAACACCAGCAGGGGAAATCCAGGGTGAGATGCCATGCGTTTCTTGCAGCCTAGTCTTCCTGAAGCAGCGAGCACGAGGCCTGGCTTTGGCACAGAAAATGAGAAAAAAAAAGTGCTGATGTGGCTGAGGGCAGGGGCCCTCCTCTGAGCCGTGGGCCTCAGGCCAGCCCCGGCCTCCGCCTCTGAAGGCCGCATCCCCGCCACTGTGCCACTCACACTGCAGATGCAGAACTCCTGTTTTCCAGGGCA
Source organism: Alectura lathami (assembly GCA_013399715.1). Classification (NCBI taxonomy): domain Eukaryota; kingdom Metazoa; phylum Chordata; class Aves; order Galliformes; family Megapodiidae; genus Alectura; species Alectura lathami. The sequence goes on along the minus strand of VXAV01009599.1, from coordinate 656,576 downwards.
GTGCTGAAAGAAAAATGAGGATGGGTGAATCCGTGGGGAGGTCTGAGGAGCCTCCGCGTGTGCTTTTCAAATCCACTTCAACACAACTCCCAGGGCTCAGCAAGCATGTGTCGCTGGTACCAAGCGGGGTGGGCCCAGTGCCGCTGCTCTGGCGCAGTTCTGAGGTATCTCTCATTAATCCTTAGCGTAGAAATGTTAATAAATAGATCTGAAACTCTTTTGCTATGTCATTCTATAATACACCGCTATATAGATATTAAATACGCCTCAGGGTATTAAAAAATTTATGAAAAAGTTACAGTAGTTGATTTTCAAGTATTAATAACTTGTCTATGTTAGCTTGCTTTTAAATACCAAACGATCTGGCCCCAAATCATAGACTAACTCTGGTTACGCCCGCTTTTAAAAAGAGTACTTGGAATATAAAAAAAAAAGTGCAAAAAAGCATGGGATGATGCCAGTTAACAGCGTAACCTCATTGGAACATGTAACCCAGCAGCCCAGAGTCCTGTGAGCAAACCAAAGAAGGAGAAAGAATGAAAAAAGGAGGAAAAAGAGGGGTTGCTCCCAATCTGGGACAGCGCGTTCCTAAATTTCAGCAGGACCCTTGCAGCCAAGCTACAGTCCCAGCAAAAACGGGGCTGTGGCGGCCATGCTGCCAGCCACGGCGACAGCAGCATCTGCGCGCCCGCTGTGACACAAATGTACTCCCCCCTCCTCTGAGCAACCCCAAGAACAGCTCTCCAGGCACCCCGCTACCACTAGGAGCCTCCCTCACCTTCCGTCCCCCCCACGAGCCGTACAACTCCGCCTGCTCCCAAACGCACTGCGCCCAGTACCCAGCAGCATACATTCAGGCAGGAGGTGAGCTGCAGCCTGCCCGGAGCGCTGAGGCCCAGGGCGCAGCTTGGCCATGTGTCCTGCCCCACACGGGCACTGTGCGCCAGGCCCCGGCCTCAGAGCAGCAGGAATGGGTCAAAGGAGGACGGCTCACGGCACAGCTGCTCCCACCGGGTGTCTGGTGAGCGGCAGGACCGCTGCTGTTGAAGCAGGACATGAGCACTGCTAGCTCGGCAACGCCAGTGTGACTTACTGCTCACCGCTGTGCGAACACTGACACTTTGTTAGATGGGGTTCTCCATTAAACACATGATTTAGCTCATCACCTGAAAAATGATTCGAGGAATAAAAAAACAAAAACCAAAAAACAGATTGAAAGCAAGAAAAGGCTTCCTAGTTTCAATGCACGCAAACAAAAGAGGCAACAGCTTCAAGCTATCGAGCAGCTGGCCCGCCGCGTGCCGCCCCGTCCAGATGAAAGCACAGCCTGCTGCGTCTCCCGAAAACACTGCGGCAGGAAATCCCGGGACTGAACGCAAATCCAGACCGCCCTGTGAAAGGAAACAACGGAACGACGGCCCAGGTGTGGTGAGCGTTCCCGTGGAAGATGACCCCATGAAGACAAAAAGCAAAGAAAAAGGCACGAGGCTCAGATCTCATTGATAGTTCTCTCGGAGGGGCAGTAGTCAGAGGTTCCAGGCGATGCCATGTAGAAGGACTGCGTCTTCCTTTTTAACCTGGCTCGCTTGTTGGCCAGGGACAGGCTGCGCCGGCTCGAGTTGATGATTTCTGAAATGAACTTCTTGCAGTCCACGCACACCTCCATCGTGCTCCAGTCCTCCATCAATTCTTTGGGAAACTGCAGCTCTTCGTGTGACTTATCCACAGATTTGGACCTTGAGGCCAACCTGAAAGGCAAAAGAGCAGGACAGGTCTCACTATGCAGCAGCACGGCAGCAGGCACCCCGGGATGCCTTCAGCACACAGCAAAGGGCAACCGGAGTCAAGGTCGTTCTGCTTTCTCCTATCCCAAAAATGACACCAGGAGAGCAAATGCTACGGAGGGCAGCTTCTGCCTGGCTCAGCAACACTGCGGGGCGCCAGCTGGAGGTGGGTGAAGTTGGGCAGGGTGCCCAGGCCCACGTCCAGGCGGCTTCTGGAGACCCCCAGGGAGGAGACCCCACAGCCTCTGGGCAGCCTGTGCCAGCGCTCCGTCACCCGCACAGCACAGCAGTGCTCCTGGTGCTCAGGGGGAGCCTCCTGTGCTCCAGGCTGTGCCCACTGCCTCTGGGCCTGGAACTGGACACCACTGGATAGAGCCTGTCTCTGTCCTTTTTGCACCTCCCTTCAGGTATTTACAGACATTGATGAGATCCCCCTGAGCCTCCTCTTCTAGGCTGAAAAGTCCCGGAGGTGCTACAGAAACAAGAGTTGTCCCTGCCTCATGGCCTTTTTCACCCATAGTGTGGAAGAGGTTTAGGACACACTGCTAGTATTGTTATTTCTGCGAGTCAAAGAAGTAAATGGGAGAGACATGGGTTTTCAGGTTTCAGAAAGGATACTAGGAGCATCCGAAACATTTACAACTACCCAACAGGCAGTCAGGATCTTCTGAATCATTTCCAACTCAGAGATGAACCCTTAGGAAGAAGCACTTCAAATACGAGCCAGGGTTGCTTCTCACCTGGGCATGCTCCGCAGCGACCGGTGGTGGCTGGTGGAGGGCTTCTCCGGCCTCATGAAGCTTTCTCCTCGCTGCAGGGTGGAAGGTCCCAGCGAGAAGATGGGAAGAGTAGAATATGGCTTCGACGGCAGGCGCATCTGTTGGGAACAGCGGAAGAAATGTGCAGCATCACGGCCAAAGATTACAGCTTCTCAGAAGGGGGCAAATCATAAATTTGTTACTTACTTTTTTGCAACACTGTGAGCACACAGGCCTGTGTAAGGGAATGGAAGCATGAGTCATTTAACTGGGCAAAGCTTTTCTCAAACCAAGAACAAGGGGTAAGTACCCCAAGCCCTGACCCAAACATTTGCTTTTTTAAAGCCTCTTCAATGTTATAACTTCAGTCAGAACATGAAGCCAAAAGTGAGGAGGAATGCTAACAAGAACTACAGCTACCGAAAGGAAAAAAGAAAAAAAAAAAAAAGAGGAAATAGCTGTTTTTCCTCAAATGAAACATCCTTGGGTAAGTGACACAATAAATCAGTGGTTCCATAGATCTTCAGACTTTTTGTCTTACTGTTCAACTCTTTTTTTTCCATTTTGCCTGCAAATGATTCCTTTTCCCTCCCCCCCCCTCCCCCAACCAGTATTCCAAAAATAACCCAAACAGCAAATTGTCCTGAAACGTTTTCCCCAACAACAGAGATTAAGGAACTGCTGCCTGAGGAGTCTGGATAAATTCCATCTCAGTCCCCCAGAAAAGAACAAATTAATGTTTTCTGTCACTTTTGGCCAAGAGCTTCAGTCCAAGGAAGTCAAGTGTGTCACTTAGGAAAGATCTATGTTAGCACACTGTTTTGTTTGTTAGCTTTTAAACCTTGACTATTACAGAAATGAAAACACCCAACAGCATGCAGCATTTGGGGGTATCTAAGGTACAAACCCGTATTTTTCACCCTGAAATGGTACTTCTTTCTTAACAGATATTAAATATTTACCTCTTACAGAACTGACAAGTGTAAGACCAGGTAAAGAAGGAAAACCTTCTTGTCCGACAGCAAAAGCAGAGCTGAAAGAAGAAAAGAGGAGTTCCACTGTTAGCAAAATCCCACACAACGGTGACTTCACCTATCAGTCGCCATCAGCGAGACCAGAGCTGCGATGCGCCGTCCAGTGCTGGGGTCCATCCTCCCGCAAGACATTGAAAAGAATTGGAGGGAGAGTAACAACAGAAGGACGAGTAACTACCGCAACTGAAGAACACAAGAACAAATGGGGCTGAGAATGAATGCAGGCTGGAGACTGTTCCTAACCATCTGTGCAAGGTTCTGGAACATTCAGTGGTTGCCTGTGATGAGGCTGGATGATTCTGTTCCAATCCTGTGTTCTGGAAAACCAGAGCAGGTCCAGGAATGAGCTACTGTAGCTACCTCACTTGAGGAAAACCTGTTTTATGGTCCCACCTGTTGAGTTCATTCAAAGGACGCGGGCATCACGGGTTAAGAACATTTCTATGAAGAAAAGGCATTGAACAAAGAAAAGTTTTCTCTGTCAAACGTATGACATATGAGGATCCAAAGACTGGGAAGCGAGGCTAGACAGATTTGATTAGAAATAGCAGGCAACAATTTCAATAGCAGGGTAAATTAAGCGAAGCATCAACTTACTGTGGGACTTGATAAAAGCTCACGACCAAGTTTTATGTGTTGTGACAATATGCAACTGCTGAATCTGGTGAATGAAGTTTTAAGACTTTGGTTCCTCTGCCTTAATTCAATCAGACCTGTACATCTGTGTACTAGACACAGCCTGTAGCTAAAATATATTCTGCAGCCCAAATATACTTCATGAAGGTGTTCAAGAAGCACAGGCCAAAAGAAGGGGAAAGGGACGTTGCTTCTACTGGTCGGCAGCAATTCCCAAGGCTGAAGGCTGTAGGGGAGCCCCCTGAGTGAAGCAGTCACAGCCGGGTACAGGCGCAGAGATCACCGGCCAGTTAACAGGAGTTTTACTGAAACTGCTTCACAGGGAAGTTGGACGAAAATCAGACTGGGGACTTGCATTTAGGACTGCTTTCTTTTCAAGTACTTGCAGTTCTCTAGTGTGCTGGAAAGTACCTCTAACTCACTGACCCCACAGCAAAGCCCAAAGTGCTGGTTAGCACAGGACGCTCTGGTGCCTGCACGGGCTGGGCCATACCTTTCCTTTCTTGAGAGCAGTGTAGACATCCTTGTACTGCTGGTACTTCTCCAGCTCTGCCTTCACCAGCACCTGACGGATGTGCATGACTTCCTCCACCGTCAGAGCCAGGCATTCCACCGGGTAACAGAACTCCTCCTGGAAGCCAAAAAAACACGTGACCTCAAAGCCAAATTGCTTCTGCTGAATTTCATCCTGGACTACCAGCCACCTGGTTAGTAACTCCAGGAAAGGAGAGCTTCACCCTTCAGATTGGAATAGCACTGGCTCATTCATGGGCATCACATGAGCTTCAAACCATCCGAGACTGCGTGAGCGTGATCTGAACGGGCTGATGTTCAGCCTCACAGCAATGAGTTTTCTTTATTTTCCCTCCTCAAGCCATCTGACCCTTCTCTCCATTTGCCTTGGTTATGAAGATTCATTTTACCCAATCAACGTTCAGGTTTATAATTTGAAAGGAAAAAGGTAGTTTGGCACGTGGTATCACTTCTAGGTGTTTTTGAAGACACACAATTTCCCTGAGGCTTTGTGGTGCCCAGAATGGCCAGGGGAGGTTGTTAGCGGCCCGTTCTAGCAGAATTTTTTATTCAGTGGTACCACATCTTGGCGTTCAGCACTACAAAACGTTACGGCAGCTCAGGCAGAGAGGCTCTCCTTTCTGCCCCCAGGAAGCAACAGCAGCAATTCAAGGTTTATAGAGTAATCTTGAAATACAAAGCATGAGAACTGGTCACCCAGTGCTGAATTATTAATGGCAGAGAATCAAATAGAGAATAACGACCCGGCAACTTCCCGCCTACAAAATTTCCCTATATTCTGTATTACAGCATGTCGGAGAATATTGAGCAGAGAACTCCTGAATTTGGTACCAGCGAATAAAAAGCACCAACCCAATTTGTAATCCAGCCCTGTAGTTGATTATACAGCTCCAACAGAAAGACAGAAACCTCTGTGGGAATTCCCACCGCTCCGCGCTCAGTGAACCCTTTCAGTTACCCCACAGGGGCTACTGTGTGGTAACGACAATGACACCCAGTGCTCTTTGAATAAAGGAAGGAAATTTCTCCTGCAAACACAAAGACGTGGCTGACAGTTTGGAGGTCTAATTTATTCAGTGGAGCGATGTTTCAGGTTAATTGTGAAGTGCTCAATTTACACGCACTCAGAGTTCTGTTCTGTCTTTCCATCAGATCAAAAGAAAATCTTTCTACGTTGCAGACCTGGCAAACATTAGCATTTAGGAACCACCACATTTTTAAAAACCATTGTCTTACCTATCTAGAAAGGGAACACAAAGAAACTTCGCTCTGCTTAGGGCACCCCACAAAAGACTAGAATTGAGTTAACTTTGTTAGACTTGCCAGCCAAACCTCTGGGGCATAAGATGGCCAGTTGTCCGGAAAGAAGAAACTACGTCAAAAGCAACTGCAGCTTGCTCTGAGGTGTAAAACAGCACAGCCAAACAAAATGACTTCTGCTCATTACGAGGCTTCACAGCTAACTGGCTGCTATCGGCGCTTCATTCTGGCCCCTTCCCATAGCAACCGCCTCACTACCGAGAAAGCAGGGCCGCGGGCTGGGCGAGCGGGGAGAGGAAGTGGGTGGGAAAGCGTGATGCACACCGTGCCAGCAGAAAGCCTCGGCCCCGCATCGTGGGAGGCTGAGACGCTGTCTGGGTGAGTGAGGCGGGCTGAATGCTTCTCATCCAGCAGAGCTTTAATCCCTTAGAAACCCAGCTCTTACTTGAAGGCACTTCCTTCCCCCTCATGAGCGCCCGCTCCTGCAATTTGCAGGACGATGAGGTCAGTGAGCAGCGCTCCTCTGGAGGCAGTCTGTAGGGCTACTATAGGTGCAGAGCAGCTACCAGGGGCATAGTGTGGGTCTGTTCTTGCACCAACCAACAGCGGTTATTGCTACAGCAAACAGAAAGAGTTGCAGGCAACAGGGGAAACATTGAAAAATGGTCACATGTTTAAATGCTAATGTTTTAATTCCAGAGGTTACACAAGGACAACAAAATGTTAATGCAACATTAAATGAAAGATAAATATTATGCTGATTTCAGAAAACTGCTTGTATTTTTTTTTCCCTTTTTGGAATAAAAGTAAGTACAACACTAAGTTTCAGCACTAACTCTAAGGCATTGAAAGTAACTAAAATTACACTAAGCACCGACTAAACTTCATTAAACGATGATGCTTTGGAGTTACTGCTCAAACTTAACAATCATCTGCACCCAGGGTAGGCAGCTGCAAATGAGAGAACTTCAGTTCTCTGCAAAACTTGCAGAACAGAAACAGAAGGCACTAAAGACAAGCTGTGGTTTGAATGGTCTCGACTTTCTGGAACTGTCCTCAAAATTCATTTTAATATGGAGGGTGAGTCAGTATTCTTATTTTTAAAGGAGAAAGTCTAATTTAAAAATACTGATTTGAACTTGAAGCTTCCATGATCCTCATGAGAATTGGCTTTATACTTTGTGCAGTCATTATACATCCTATAATAGCTTAAGGGGCATATGTGTAACACTTTTTTTTTTTTTTTTTTTTACTCAGGAAAAACTGGTAGTAAGAATTATACATCCATAATGTGAAATAAAGTGCTTTGTAGGTCATCCTCAGCATTCATGCACCTAACAGGTCCTAGGACTAGGACTAGCTTCTCTACACTAATGTGTCCCTTGTGAAAATCCTCATTAAAAGATGTCACTAGGCAACCCAATGAGCTGCACTACCAAATTGCAATAGGAACGTGTGCTGGGCTGGCCTCTAAATTCTGCAGTTCACAGCTAGTCAAGCACTCTACGCTCTCCCTGATTTCGCAGACGAAAGTTTCTAAGGAGTTCCTAAGGAGCTGGATATCTCAACTCTCCTGCAGAGGGCTTCACTTATTAGTTGGAACAAGAAAAATTTAAATGATTCACGTTCGATTATGCGTAGGGGTAAGTTAATCAGCTTTTCTTGTTAGTGGGTTTGCCTTCCCTGGTACATGGCTATTAAATATGCTGCAAGTTCTGATATAAAACTGCCACATGTAGGTTTTCAAGTAAAACAGATTGCAAATGCCCTTCCATTCTACATAGTATATCTTGTCAGAAATACAAAAGCTTGTTCTTTTCAACATAGTCCAAGAATTACAACAGTTTTGCTGTTTTTTTTTGCTGCAGGATCTTCATGTGCTGTAACATTTACGGTCTGTCCCATTGATAATCTTGTGATGTTGCATTTTTAGTTTGCTGTCCTTTCACAACTGATTTCTTTTCCCCGTGAGGTGATTGAAGACACACAAATATCCTACACGCATTGAAATCAACGTCAATCAGGTGCAATGTCCCAGCCTAAGCTTTAATTCTTGCCACAGCTTAGGAAGTGCTCCCCGAAGAGGGAACATGCTGGTGAAGGTGATTTCCAAAGCCAGCAAAAAGAGGCAAACCTTTGCGGGTTTCCACCTGCTGGCAAAAGCTCTCTCACAGAGATAGTACATAGCCCCTGCCACCCCACACATGGCTGCTTCAACGGGATGAGAGCTGAGCAGAGAAGCTGTTTGCATAGTTGAAAAAAGTGGTCTGAAAGTCATCCTTGGAAATAAACTCGTTATCCTAGGAACCTGAACGATAGATAGGAAGCAGAGAAGCGAACGCTGTGTGTAAATGAAATCATTAGCTTTGGCCCTCTGGGTCACGAAAAATAATGATGATGATGATTAAAAAATAAAAAGAAAAAAAAAAGCAAACAAACTACAAAGGCATTCGTATGTACATATCAGGACACTGGCTTCACCCCTGTGATTAAGCACCAGGTCAGCTCACTGCAGTAAGCACCCCACAGGGCTGCTCCCTGCGGATCACCACCCAGCCGCCCTGCCTTCCCACGCAGCTCTGGCAGGGTGACATAGCAAAAGGACGATTTCTGGCATCTTACCAGGTTTGCTTCCCCTCCCCACCTACTTAGCACTGACTCCCTCTGTCTGATGAGATGCCAGTTCACAAACCCATAGTTAGTATGCAAGACAGACCAGTTTCTTGCTAATCCTGCTAAGAGGCTGTAGCAAACTCCTGCCTGGTCTCACTGGCATCGAGAGCTATTTACTGATGAGGCCTCTTTCACCTTGAAGAGAAACTGCGGTCACGGGAGCGGGTGATAAGAAATGAAACTCCATCAATCCTGGAGGAAGGGACGAAGAAGTGTGAAGTCAAATAAAAAGTAAATAATATTCTGCAGGTATTGCCAAGCGTTCACTGGGGGAACGGCAAGGGTACACGCGCAGCACCTGGCACAGCCACTGACAGAAGCTGGCACCCTCCGGGGAAGGGAGGACTTTGCAGAAAGCCAACACATATAACTGGGGCAGGGCCGTCATACCATCGACCAAAACTAAAACCAGAACTGCGGGAGTTGCCTGTCACACCCTAGAGGGCACTATTGCCAAGTTAAAGAATTTACTCTCTGGGCTTCAAGACAGGTTCTTACTAAGGGAACATCATTTCATGACTGATTTTCCCTCTTTCTCACTGCATAGCCAAACCCAAGCTAGCTGACAGTCCTCTGGAGATTAAGAACAATCAAACAGAAATGAAACTAGTAGCAGTGAACATATGCCTAGAAACAGGCATGCCTAGGAAAATGCAGATGTGGCCAAAAAGGTTAAGAACCCTTTTCACCTGTTCAGAGTAATTGCCTCACACGTAAGATTCTTCAGCTGTACGATCCCCTCAGACACATATGAGATCAATATTATAATGATGTACCATATTTAGACAGATTAAAAATGTGATGGAGCAAATATCTGAGAATAACATATAATGTTTCTCCCTTCCTCCCTTCGAACTGCTGACGTGAGTGACTTGGGGCCTATCAGAAAGCGAACCCTGTGCTTCTCAGACAGCGCGCGGCAGGCGCTGACAGCAATCCACGTTATGTGGCAGCATCTTCCAACACACACTGCAGGAGCCTTCCAGCAGGGCTCTGGTGCAGTACGGTATGCTCCAGGTTCACTTCAGCACAAGTCTGCCTGCACTGTGTTTATCGGTAGGCTGCTACACGACCTTCACCATGAATGAGCAACTCGTGGAAGGATATAATACACAGAATCCAGCAGACCCTCTGAAATGAAGAGGAGGAATATTTGTGGGAACACTTGGAGATTATTTTCTTGTTACAGCTTAACTTCATCAATGAATGGGTTTATATCCTGGCCACCATTGCTTGGGCTGACAAGAGCACTCTTCACAGCCCACCAGTACCACTGCTCTAAAATACAGGGCGAGTGATTATTGCCTTCCTCTCAAAACTGGGATGTGTTTATCGGTTTCTCTATTCAGAGCACCTCTTGGGGCATACTTCAAAACCCTGCTGGTAGGAAAAGAGACAAGGAACACATCCTGCATGGAATTACAAAGCACTAATCAGTATGTCGGCATAAAAGAACGAGGATTTCATACCTTTTACTGCTTACACTCTGTTGGAAGCCAGCTCTCAATTAAAGCTAATTGATCAAATGTACTGTACTTTCTTTTCAAGTAGTAATACAGTTTTTTGCCTCAGTGACTTCAGCAAAGCAACATAAATAAACCTTGATTTGGATTACTGAAAGAGCTTTCACATGTATGAACATTAACCACACAAATTCTTAGGGTGGAAAGAAAAGAAACCATTCCATTCATTCAGCCATTAACTAAAATCCTACCAACAGCTAAAAAAAATGCATTAAAAAAAAATCCAGAGCTTTGGAACTGACTCTATTCAAATGGAAAAGGGGTAAGGCAAAACTTTGCCTGTTTTGGTAATATGTTGAAATAAAAGTAAGGCACATGGCTTCACCCAGAGTCCTAATCAAAGTGCAAATATTTTCTGAGGCACCCGTACCTGGCACTTTGGATTAATTAGAGAAACAGAAAGTTCAGATCTTGATTTCAAAATGTCCTTAGCATCCAAGGGCTGTGTCTGAATTCAGGAGTTTTCTTTGAGTCAAGTTCTAATCACACTGAAGCCAAGTTTTAATTTTCATTATACTCTTAGCATGCCTCTTTTTCTCTCTCCTGCCACCCACTCCACTTACAAGTGATCTGGAGCTCTGTTTTGAAGGTGGTAGAAACTGTCTCACATTGGTTGGTGTTTCCTTTTCAATGGAGTGTCGTCTCTGAGGTGGCTGCCGTCTCTCTGGCTGTGGTGTCGATGATATGGGCAAGAACTTCGGAGGTGCTGAAGATTCAACCAGTATAAAAGCATTAGTTCTTGTGAGACAGACTGTTGGACAACATTGCTCAGTACTCAAAACAGTCATTGATTTTCAAAGAACTCCTACTGCGGGTGGCTCGTTACACAACACATGCTCAGAGCATCTTCAACACACCTTCACACTGACCACATTTTCAAGATTAAGAGAACAGAAATACTCATAAAACCAATAAATGTGGGCATGCTACTGTCCATTTACCATGGTATATAAATTCAGTGCTGCAGGGTATTGGCTTATTCTACTTATTTCACCACTGTGCACAGAAAACACACGCACAGATAACAGAGTTCATTACAAAAGCCTTCCAGTAGAACTGGAACTCCTGTAAGGCCTACAATAACTGTGTCTGAAACAAAAAGAACAGATTTTGCCCTCTTGCTACTCACTACTTTGCCTATGAGACTTAGTGATGATTACTATTTGTCTTTCAAACAAGTGCATTCACTGACATGGTGGCAGAGGTACAGAGAACATTTAAATCGGCCTTGGTTTAGAATATGTTTCTGCAGCAACAGATCTGTTTCAGATGAGCATAGCTGAGCTACCCCCATTCACTTCTGACTTCCCTTACAGTTCCATTTCAGACTCAGCTCTGAAGTTCTGTTTCACAAGGACATCCACACACAGCATAAGGCTACGCTCATTAACCACATCTGACCCATCCACCAGGCTCCTGCGTCCAGCTTTACAGATCTATTCCATTAACACTCAGCCTCAGCATCCTACAAGAGCTTCAAAGTTCACATACCAGAAGGCAACAGAACTATGTAAAAGCAGCCGCTCCAAACAAAACTCACTCTTTCTGCTGGTGCCTTCCTGAGAGGGGTCTTCCACTTGTGAGGGGGAGATGCTGCTGCTGCTTGTTGATTTTTGCACTGATTCCTCCTGTGTTGAAAGACAAAAAGAAACAGAGTTCCTCAGAAACTGTTTTTCCATCTCATACTGCTTCTTAGCACATAGAAATCACAAGCTATCACAGGTTTTTTACAACATTTTAGTTTTCTTGAGTTATTTACTCAGTCCTAGAAGAAGTCTTAAGAAAAAAATACTGCCTCTTCACAGCACTGCATAATTTTCTAACCCAGCTTTTTCAGAATATGGAATACTTTATTGGTACGTGGTAGGAATTCAGTATCTTTAACCATCTCACCAAAGAACAAGATCAAAATGAATCCACTGTAACCTGCTACTTCTCCACCAGTAACTGCTCATTGTACTCAAGGTCTTGGAAGGATTTTAAACTAGAGTAGATACATTAAGTCAGGTCTGTCTCACACTGGCAAGGAATCAGCACTTGGATTTCTCTGGTCTCCAAAGGAACGAGAGGTACTTATACAAATGACTCAAGTAGAGGGAAATTAATCTGATCTCCACTGCACTGTTCCCTAATTCCTAACCCTAGTGTGTTTCTCTCCTTTCTTCCACATTTAAAATTTTATTCATTATATGTTTCATCAAAACAGTCAAGAGCAGGTCCTGCAAGGTGAATAAAAGTGAAGCAGGCTAACACCTTTCAGCTATCTAAAGCATTATGCCACCCAAATTATCAAATCACTTCACCGCAAACCACCAGATACTAGCGAGATACAGACCATCACAGGAGCCTCCCAAAGGAAAAGCGCTGAAGGACTCCTTGTGAATGCTATTTAGCTTTATACCAAGGAGGTTCACATCATTTAAGTTGCCAAGATTTACAGATCAAACAAGTGACCTGCTCTAAAAGCCAGCATCTGGCTAAGCCTCTCTCTCACGCAGAATTCTTTAGTTCCAGAACTGCAAGCAGGAAAATCCTCCCTAACTGAAAGAATGCAGCCTTTGGTAACAGCAAGTCAGAAAAGAAAAGCTGGCAGGGTCACCTCAGTGAACACCATGCATCACAGGACAGAGGCCCTAACAAATTTCCATCAGGTGATCCATGCTTTCTGCTTAGCCCAAGGACATGTACGTGCTGCATGCAAGGATACTGTGATGTGCACAGCTCCAGCGTATGTGCCTCTACACAGTACTCTGCAGAGAGACTCCAGCTGGCTCAGATCCCAAAGCAGTAATTCATTTGAACATCTCCAGCATGTCCCTTCCAAACTCTTGAGATGGGAAGGCTGCAGGGAAGTCTAAACAGCATATTTAACTGCAGCAGCTGTTTTGCTTCCAGAAACCAGTACAGTTTAGCGGCAGAGCTAGCTCAGGTATCTTTGCAGACAGCTGCTTCACAACGCACGGCTGCCCTAACAGACCACCGCAGAACTTGCAAGATAACTGAATGGGCTGTTCTCTAGAGGTGGTCCAAGGTGCTCACAAGTCTAGAGTTGAATGTTTAAATTTTGTGAAGGAGAATAATCCCTGTACAAAGTGAACCTCCAAACTATTCAACCTGTAGAAGTCAAATCCACCTGAGTAAAATACTACTCTTCCGTTGCCAGAGAATCTAAAAAGCTAAGACGAAGAACTAAGTGAGCTGTCAACTTAAAAAAAAACATGCTGCTCTACTGCTCACTTCTACGAATGAAGAGCAGCCAGTGCTTCAGAGAGGGCTTGTAAAGGAGCAGGTGGGGACAGCTGTCTGTGGAGCGCAATCTAAGCACCCATTGCCCTAGTGCAGTCTCTTGTTCTGTGGGACCCTACCTGGTCCTGACCAAAAATCTGAAGAGTTTCAGTTTGTTGTCATCCTGTGCTGTAAAGTTTTATAAAAGACTGAATCTTGATTCAACCAAGAGTCTGTGCACTGTGTTTATTTACATGGTTTTCTGGTTCTTTCTCTTCTTGCATTTCTCCTGTGCCTGAATCACCAGTGTAGAGAAAAAAGAGACAAAACTAGATGAACTTAAAATATCAAAGACCTAAATACATTAAATACAAAGCTGTGAAATCAGGATTATGGTAGGTCTTCATGTCTTGCTAATTGCCATCCTTTAATGGAAAGTAGTGGCTAAAAAACATTGACTGTTCTTCATTCCACTTCTGATGTCAAGATGGATATGATATCTCAGTTGGATGTTGCAAAGCTGTGTAGCACACAGATGTCTCCATCTTGTTGCTATTGTCGTGAAAGAATTCTAGCTACTTCGTCAGCAATGGCTGAACTCATTAATTTCTGCTGCTCCCACCTGAGTTTTTCTGGGGACTATTCCAGTGGCCTAGGACAGCCTCAAAAAGAGAGTAAAATAAATGGACAAAAATATGGCAATAAAAGGCTTGTCTGTGGTAAAGACTTACAAGAAAGATCCCAGGAGCCACACTTACACTACAGAATGAGGGGAAATGAACTGTCCAGAGCCAATGGCTAAGTATAAAGAATAGTAACTGTAAACTATCAGCTTAGGGAGAATGGAGGCCAGGAGTGCATTTTTTTGACAGTTATCCTACTTAGACAACAGGTATTCCAAGCCCGTATTTCAAATTACTTGTGTTCACAAACACATGCGCTGAAAATGCTATTACTGCCCTGAAACTTCTCAAACATGGAAAACGTTTTATGAGAATGAAATCTTGTGCAGCGAAGACTGACTTAAAATTCCCTCATATCAATACAGTGACTGTTGACTCTGACGGTAGACAAGATGACATTTTATGTTGGAGGCTGCATAAAGCCAACGTCTGGAATTGTGCACTTCTCCGCTAAGAGCTAAACAGTTAGAACATTAAATGTCCTCAGTGAGCTGCAATTTTAAAGGCACCACCTTAAAAGATCTGACAATGTTACTAACATGATTTTTGTCCAGGTTGTTGTTAGGAAGATAGCATTTTCCTGTCTGTATCAACAATGACTGTCAGACATCTCTTACAAGGCAAACTGGCCGTGCCTGCTCCCCATCCGAAACTGTTTCTGGCAATGCAGAAAAAGGCAAGGACAGAAAGTAGGAATGGGTTTGCATAATGTTCACCCTTGCCAGCAAACGGATATAGGGCCATATCAGACCTCTCCTTCCACCTCTGACTGGCAATACTGAGTGTTGGGGCGTAGTAAGCATCACAACACAGCTGAGGAAAGAACAAAGGGGATGCAGGGAAACAAAAATGCATCTGCATCACAGCCCATTTGGAGGTCTGTAGCTCAGCAGCACAGATATCTGCAGCCTGTAATTTAGGGTATAACAGAGTCATAATTTAACTCCCAGTGAGAAACTCTAAATGGGTTAAGCCCAATTCAAATTGCAGGCAAAGAGATGTCTGAGAGGCTTACAGTCAGACAGGACAACACATACACCCGTGCACAGAAGGTAAAACTCAGCAAATAGGACATTTTGACAGAGCGAATTTCACCTTCTTCAAATGTTCTGTGTCCTGACCCTTCGTCAGCTTGGAACATTTCACCCTGACTCCCTCCAGTATGTTTATTGACACCACTTTAGCACTGTTGCTGAAACGCAACCAGTACTCTGCCGGGCATTTTAATCGTCTTAATTGCTTCACCAGCTACTTCTGTTGACTCAAACCAACCCAGCATCTGTTCTCTGTGACAGCTCGATGTGGCTCATTTATTCTTCAATTTACCCTTTGCTGTTTGCCCCAGAGCTTTTCCTATATGACTTTGCTTGCCTACATGGTATTCCTGATCAATGGTCATAGTCACACATTTTATTTTTCCCTCCTACAAGAATCACCTCATGTTTCCTCTTACAGAACTTTCTTTTACTGATGTCTGTGCATTTTTCCCTGTGAAGTATCACACTGCATCAGCTTCAGGATGCACTGACCTACAAGCTGAGAAGCTCTGCGACATCCAGCTCTTTCACTGACAGCTCCCCATATTCCTGCATTCTGCCCAGCGTTGTTAATATTAACAAAACCCCAGCTAGCCTCTATTGTCATCTTAAACACTGCTGAGGGATTTCAGAATGTAAATTTCTTCTGCTTTCAGAACAGATGCACCAAATTATGCACCCAGTACAAGTCACCCACAGGATAACCCCTAACACAAAGAGGGCCAACTTCTCACGGATAAAGAAAGTATGCAAAAAGATACATTTATCTCCACATTTATTTCTTCCCAGCCTCCTATCTCTCAGCTTAGATGCCTTTGTAAGCGCCCTGTCAGGAAACCCCACCCTCCCCATTTAGTACAGGGAAAGAGTGTCAGGGAAGACTGCCTTCCCCACGTTAACATTAGCCTCTCTGAATAAACCCTGCCTTTCCAGGCAGTTGAACTTGCAGAAAGGCTCGATCTCAGTAATAGTACTGGCGCAGAAGACAAAATTCATTCTTGAGGACGTAACAGTGCTTCTCAAGGGCTACACACAGTGTGGCTCTTAAGCTAGAGAGCTTTTTTAATCCTTTCTCCTTTTTATGCTTTTTAAAAATCATTCATTCTCCATATGAGAGAGGATGGACTCAAAGTTGTTTCCCCATCTAAGTGCTATTTGCTCGTCTCTATCTGTGAACATTTGCTGGGTGTTACTCCCCAAGCCTCCATAACACACTAACCCACTGAATTTGCACTGAACTGCAACGTCTCTGGCATAGCTGGTGCTCGTTATTTAACTGCTGCTGCAGTCAGGCTGGGCTCACATCTGAGGCCTCTAATGACAGCTCCTCCACGGGTGCCGCAACGGTGAAAAACAATTGTCTGCATTCCCGAAAGCATAACTGCTACACGTACATTATGGGCAGATACTGGGCATTTAGAAAAATCAGTAAATATTGGGATTAAGGACAAAATCCCTGTTTAACTTTTTTAAAGCATATTCTCATTACTGAGGCCTGATCCAGTATTTTTGACATTCTGTGGGCTGGCAAAGCTGTTGCCAAAAAGTCATATTACAATCTTCACAGACACTTCTCAGCTGATCCGTTCTGCAGATTAAGGAATAAGACTCAATTCTGGCAAACAAGAAGCAGGGCGTGTCCTAACGCCTTACCTCTGAATCCGAGCTGTCAAGTTCAGCCAACGTGGGAGCCTTCAGGAGTCTCTTTCGCTGCACTGTCACTTGCGTGGCCCCGTTCTGCTTTCCCTGCGATGCCAGGCTGCCGTTCGCCACAGAGGCATCCCCTGATTTTCGTCCAGCCTCTGGCGCAGATACATCTAGCGAAAGAAAGAGAACAGTTGGTGCTTGGACCTTGCGCTCTATGTAGAGCAATCAGCTTTTATTTTGCCTTCTCACGTCTTACTGTCAAGACAATACACACAAAAGGAAAAGAATTACTGTGATAGTTCTACATGTTCAATTATTTTACTTCAGCAACACATTGCTCAGAACTACAGGCGATGGCATGTGGTACAGAAGGAATATGAAGGAATGAAAGCAGTGGGAAAAGCAGCAGTGAAAATACTAAAAAAAAAACAGTCTGAGACTAACCCCAGCCAACTTTAAAATTCCTATGTGGAAAACTAAAGTATTCCTCCTTCAACTTGCAGTCTATAATAAACTAAGTATCAGAAGAAGGCACAGCCACATCTGGACAAGCGGGTTTCCAGAGAATCTGAAGACAACACCACACAAAAATTGTGAGGTTTAACATGGAGTAAATCTAGTTTATCCTGTGAGGACAGAATTACACTTTTTCCTGCAGTATATAGAAAAGAAATGAGAACGAGCTAAATAACTAGCACTCATCAAAGACATGCACAGTTTTTACATTTGCATGGTCATCTGTATTAAAAGTATGTCTGCGGTGCTAAGTCTTCATGTAACAGCAGAAACACGGGGCTGCTGTTCTATTTCATCCACATGAGTTTTACAAGGATCTAACTCCACCAAATCACTCTGGCGATGTAAGCCAGGGTCTGCTGTGCTTAGCCTAGCTTAGCTTAGACATGAAGATAATGACCTGGGCTTTGATATTTTAGGAGAGCTTCGAGTTTGGTCTGATAATTCAGCTTTATCCCTGTAAAAGTACAAAGTGCAGTATTCCCGTCTGAAGAAAATCATGTTGGAGGGAGAAGGAAGAGCAGCTTTAATCTCCCATTTGCATGCATGCCTAAGCATCTGGTCTTTCTACACATGGGTTTTTCTGCCCATGTAATTACATGACTCCTTCCCCAGTCTTGTAATAACAAAGTACCTCCAGGTATTTTAGGGTTAGGGTAATGAAGTGTTATTGTTCCCATTTTTATGCATGGTGATGAGAGGCATGGAAGGTCAAATGACTCGTACCTTAGGTCAGCAGGAGGACCATGACAGAGGGATGACAGAATCCAGATATTCCCACTGCCAACAATGCAAGTACTCACACACTGTTTGGAGTCACTTGCAACATTGACCTGCTTTAAACAGAGATGGCCACTGCTGCCACAACACAATTTCAACTGATAGAAGCTGTTCTTGCACTAGCTAAGCTGAAGCTGCATGGTACAGACCAAGCCTTAGTTGTTGCAGCAGTTGGTCACTTCTACAGCATTCTCACCGGAGCAGCTATTTCAAAGAATAATAAGAATAAGAAGTTAAATGAATACACATTTTAAAGAATTGATTAGGTCATTGTTAAATGCTGAAAACAGAGAGAAAGGACAGGAGACAGATTGCAGCTCCTCAGTAAATCACACCTTCAACCGGCAATGCAAGAAAAGGGGATTATTTGGGCTATTAAAGCCACGGTGACATTCCAAGCCTGTGAATCTGCGTACTGCAGTGCTATTACTGCCTTCAGGTCCTCCCTACAAAGAGCTGCAATCAAAGACTTAGGCTCTCTAGCCCTTAGTTCCTATCTTCAAAGGCTTTGCTAATGGATGTCCTGACTAGCACTATGGCTTCTAGGTCATGTTTTTCTTCCCTCCTAGATTTTTGTGAGTACAGCATCAGCGTCCTCCACATCAAATGCATTCCTGCTGTAACGATCGCTTCATGCAATCCCAGAAAGCAACAGCAGGAAAACGAAAACCCAGCTGGCTCACTCCCTGCTGCCTTTACTTCTTGAGAGCTCGTAATTAGCTGGCATGCAGCTGACTGAGGGAACTCTGGGTTTCCCAGTTGAGAACGAGCAAGAGAAAAACCTTTGATTTGTCTTTTGATTGCTCAGGGTGGTTCCTGCACAGACCGGCCAAAGCCCCAGCACCAGGAACACGGCAGCCAAAGGTGATGACCCTCCTCTGAAAGCCTTCCTGCGTGGTGACACCCTGTCTGGTGGTAGGGGCTTGGAGAATGGCCTCTAAGGATTGTTGAAGGCGGTGGGAAAGAAACGATGGGAGGGCCAACAGTAGTACCCTCTTTCCAACCAAGAAAACACATGGCAGGTCTGGGTAAAGCAACCAGGAGGCAACACCTACCACACTACTAGCACTATGGGAGGTGCTGTTAGAGAACTGGATATTCAGGGTCCATGACATACATCCTTCTTTGTTGTTGTTTTATGTTTCTTTGTTTGCTTTGCTTTCTAAGAATTTAGGCCCCAGAAGTGGAAATTTCTGATCCAGTTTGGAGGTAATTTATGTGGCCAGTCACTATCTACAAAGCCTAAACCTGTTTTTATTTAAGCTCACGTATGTGAGAGTTGTTTAGAAACTTGTTGTTTATGTCTTCTTGAAATACCAGCGAAGCTTTAGGTGAATCAAGAAGACAGACACAGTATTTGTTTTAAAGGGCTATTCAGTAGGAAATAGCATTTATCACCATAAAAAAATGGGAAGCGTTTTTACAATTTGCAAGCACTAAAGAACAAAAAAGGTAAAGATAAAAAAAAAAAAAATCCATTTATGAAATCTTCTAAGACAACAGTGCTTGAGTTTAGTTTATAATTTCTGCACTTACAGTGCTGGATATCCATGGATAAATGGATTGTCATAATTTTAAGGGAGGATCATGAAACTTTAGTTTCATCCTTCAAATTTCAAGAATAACTTGTTCCAAAATTAAAAACAGAACTTGTTAGCTGATACAGAGCAAAAATATTATTACTTTGTAAAAGCTCTTTTAGTGATGTACTGCGTGGCAAATAAGCATATATCACCACAAACAAGATAAAACTAATCAGGATAAAGTCAGAAACAACAAATAGGCTGGTGCTTGTAAAAATGAGTATGACAGAAGAAATTTACGGAAAATTCACAGAAGCAAAAAAAAAAAATAATTTAAGTCTGTTTAAAATGAATGGTAATTTGACAGTCTCTAATTTCATAGAACATCTAAATGTTTTGAAGATGATTCAACTGATATTAAAAAACAAACAACAAAAACTTGTGTGAGTAACAGCCTAAAATTAAGACTTTACTTGAGAATCAGGCGCACTGGGAGAGTGTCATTTGTCCATGTTCGCAGGTAGTGAGTTCAATGAACAGCACCTGCAAATTGGATTAATATGTTTGGTTTCTTTGGAGATTCTTCTAAGCTACTGTTACAACAGGAAATGAAAGAAGAAGAGGTCTTGGACGTGATTACTTGATCTTCGTGTCAGCCTTCCCTAACTAGCCTTAAGAAGGGAGAGAAAAAACAGCCTGGGATAATAAGAAATATGCCTGGTTTTACATGTATGGTTGTGTCTCCTATGAAATAAAGAATAAGCAGAGCACAGATAACACACAAACTACGGCAGGCATGTAACCATGCTGCCTGCTCCTAACCAGCTCTCCTTGGCAAACAATGACAACAGAAACCTGGATTTGGTTCTATACAGAATATGTACTCTTCAACCTCAGCATTTTTACACCGAGTCTGAAAGAAGACTGAAAGAGGTCTGCAGAACTAACACTTGTCTACATTCTGCTAGTTAGGATGGTCAAACAGTGGGAAATATTGAATAACAAGTGACAGTAACAGAGGCGTGCTGCTCCATTCAGTGGACTGGGCTGGTCAAGTCACACGTGAGGACCAATAGATCAGTACACCAAACAGCCAGTCTGTTGCTGGTGTCTGCATCACACTCATCACTGTGTTACCTAAATTAAGAGATTACTGGGACTTGGTGAAGTTCCCTCCTCCACCAGGGAGGGTCTGAGGCATAGGCTGTCTAAAACCAACAGTAACGCACATCATCTCACGGGGCTGGAAACAACAGGAATTTATGCTCATCACACATGAGGTGAACTCCCTCTGTCCACCGTCAGGATCATGCACTCCTCCTCTCTTCCTCAGGCTGACGGCAGCAGGGAGGTACGTGGGCAGCGCAACATTCCAACCACACCAGCTTGCTGCCAGAGAAAGTCGCACACAGCATATGTAACAAAGCCCTGAGCCTGTCCTTTAGCACTTAGAAAAAAAAACAATTCTGATTTTCAGCATGTTTGTGCTTTTGTGACAGCAACTCCTTCAAGCAGAGAGCAATGAAAGCAGTGAAGAAGCAAGTATGTGGAAACAGCGATCAGAGAATGAAAGCAGTCTAGCTCCCCCACCTCCAAAATAATGGAAAAATAAAAGCATACAAAGCAACAATGCTCAAAACTACTGCTTATCTGCTTACTGCCTACATCCCAACCCATCTAACTCATTTGTACCGCTTATCTGGTGCCCCACATCCAGCTAACTGGGATGTTTTAATCATCCTGAACAAACTTCTCAAGGCGATTTATCAGATCACGCAATGTGATGCTACTTGCCGAGAACCACAGGACGTGAAATAAAACAAAACCAATCACACTGAGAAGATGGACAAAGAAAACAGGAAGAGTTCTTCAGTGGTCAGTCAAAAAGTACAAATCCAAGTACAGTAAGTATTGCTATGCAGCTACTTCTTCCAAATCAAAACATGACGGTAATGAACTGATGATGAAGGGAGCATTAACAAAATATTTTTTGGATTTAAACAAATGAGGATGTCTTGGAATTCTTAGAAATAAAAGGCAAAAGAAGAAGCAGATGCATGCAGGATGGATCTGAACGTTTCCCTTTCATTGGTCACTGGCATGTCCAGTTTTACAGCCTTAAAACAGAAGGAACTTGAAACTTTCAGGCATATCTGAAAGTAGCAGTACTTGTTGAAAACTGAAGTTTGACTGCTCATGCTGTTATCTGCCCCCCAGGGGACACTTCAGCTTTCAGTGGAGTAAAACATGACACCACGTGCATGCGTAAGCTGGATCCCACCAGACAGCTGTGGTAACTGTACAATACACCCTCAGCACAGCGCTTCACAGAAGCTTGAGCTGGATTAGCAGCTTGCCACTGCCTGTGACAGGGAAAGCCTGTTCCTTCCTCCCATCCACCCATGCTCATTATCTACCCCCAGCCAGCTCCCTGATCATCTGATCAGATAGCAAGCGGGTTTAAAACACTAAAATGGCAGAAAACCAACCTCGCAAAAATGCCAAGTGTTTGTGCCCGAGTGACAGGAGTCGAATCAGTTATCTTGTGAATAAACGAGAGCAGAGGAGGCGGGGGAATCACATGCTTGAGGGGGAGAGGAAGGAGCAAGAGCCCCCTCCTCTTCTCTCAGCAGTGGCAAGCTGTTTGCTTGGCTCAGCCATAACAAGACAGAACATTCAGAGAGATCACTTGTGAGCTGCACTCCTATACTGCAAAGCAGTTGTGCTTGGTTGTATCACGGCAATCAAACTCTGTATGTTTTCTCCAGCCCGCAATCGGCTGTCATTGCAACCAGATCACGCCTTTCTAAGGGAAAGAGAAGTTAGAGGGCAGGTAGAGAAACAGAGGTAGACAGCCCTGCAGAAGTCCTGGATGAGATGTTTCTAACCGCAGCTGGAAGGGGGAGAGGTTGCTTCTTCACAAAACAAGAGCATGGATTTATTTGCTGTTTCTTTCAGGAGTTTTCCCTCAGAGCTAGCGCTGGACCCTTCCTCAGTGAACAGATCTTTGAGGCTAATGTAGGATATGTACAGCCTCAATGATCACCTTTGGGCTAGAGCATCCTGGGAAGTTAGTGCACAACGAGGGAGGAACAAATTTATTTCAGGCACAAGCTCTCTCAGAAGAGAAGTCTCTGAAGTAGAAGATGTCTGTACACTGCATGCCCTAACTCAGGGCCCACCAAGGGGAAGCTTTAAATGTGGTGTTAGGTAGTTGATGAAGGATCAGCTACTGAATCCTCTAAGTCAGCTGTTAGCAGCAAACTTTTGCAGCTAATTGGCTAACTAGTAAGGCATGAAGGGTTAACCTCTTCTGAGTGAATGTCTTTGCTTTCGTAACTCACAAAATATTGACTTAAAGACACTGGGTACAGTTGACAGTTCCTTTCCAGATTAGTGTCAGAAGTGTATTTCACTAAATCTGGAAAGGCAGAAGAGCTCTAAACTAGCTTTTGGATAGTCAGGAGAAATGAAGTACTGCAAATGACAGCCTAGTAAAAAAATGACTGTAAAGACACCAGGGTCAGATTGATCAATAATAAGCAAATCAGACTTGAAGGTGACACTGCATCCCGTAGCTCTTTTTAGAGCCTGGAATAGCTCCAGGCCACCTTGTTAAGGTTATTCATTCAAACAGAATGGCAGCACTTGATCTCAGGTGAAATACAGCTTTTTCCTATACCTAGGTGTAACCTTTTGTGGCAGGGGAAACGTAGGTATGAACACATGTAATTCATCTCAAGTTTTATTTTCACTGACCATGTCTTGGAAGAATCCCTTCAAGTTTCTTTCTTAAATGGGAATTCAACAAACAGATGGAACAAATTTCACAAAAAGCACAATGACCACGTCAGGTGTTGCTGCACCTTTTACCTGACAAGTCAAAACTGTAAGACATGCTAAGTGGCCGCATTGCTGTAAAAAAAGAAACAAAAAGAACAAAAAAAAGAAAATGATTCAGCTGTTAGAAAAACAGAGAGGTAATGAAAACAAAAGATTTAATCCCACTTGAGGCATTTTGGATTCTGTTGCCTAAATCCAAAATGTGTCAGACATACTACTGCTTTACTGTAGCAAAGCTTAAAGCTTAAAGTCTGAAAACTACAGTAGCGTAAATGGACTTGCAAACAGAGCAAGCATATTTGTATAGCTGTAGAACCAGATTTTTGGAAATCAATAAAACAAGAGGCAAACATCTTAATACCACAGTATTGTCAATTATAATGCCATGGAAGAAAGAAAGAGGAGGGGATAAAAGAGAGAGACGGGAGAGAAAGAAAGAAAAAGCTGAAAAAAGCAGAAAGTACAAAGCCACATTTCACACAAGTTTCGGTGACCTGAAATAAATATTTCTAATTTTTTAACCATAATCTCCAATGATTATAATTAAACTAATAAAAAGAGACACTCAAGTTAAGCTTGAGCAGTTGTTTCCTTGAATAGGAAGGGAAAAAATGGCCTAAAAGTGTGATTTGTGCTGATTCTTGTCCTTTCAAAAAATGTTAGGTGGACTTAGCCTTTAAAATGTATCCACCATAATGTTATCCTCTTCTTTCATGCCTCTAGCCTTTTTATTCCTAGGTAAGAAAGCGGTCAGATGTTCTTTATTTCTGGAACATTTACATAACCAGTAGCGTTGCTCCTTGCGAGCTTAGTAACTAAAAACTGCACAAGCAAATACAGTCTCTGGATACAAGAAAATGTCATGGCGTGGCTGCTGAACCCTGACTGCAACCCTAGCCCCAAACCCGCACAAACCACCGCTGTGCTCAGCCTCCCCTATTCCAAGTTACGCAGCGCAGTTCAGAGAGCAGACGCTCCATGTATTCTCAGCTGAAACCAAACTGTCAGCACACTAATCCAGATAAGCAGGCCAGGCCCAGCTACAAGAATGTACCAGAACACGTCAAAACTGACACCAGCTTATCTGTGAGAGTCGTGGGTGACAGCCACACGCGGCAGCGTGAAGGGGTCTGTCAGCCACACACACCGCTGCCTTAAAATACGGTGGAAAAAGGTTGTGCTGGGACAACCTTTGCTCATGAGTGTAAATTTAGGCAGGGGACACGGTAGGTGCCTGACTCCCAGCCAAATTTAGGAGTCAGAGCACTTTTGCTATAGTTCATCACCCAGACAACAGCAGCCACAAGCAGCAGCCACAGAAACAGCACCCAAATCGCTGTCTAAACTCATAATGAAGGCATTTCAGAGCACAGTGGTTTTACCACCGAATGCTGAGTCCTAACAGAAGGCCGATAAAATGAGCACGAAACAAAGTTTTCTCCAAGCTCCACGAGCTCACTTGCTTGAGCCATAAATCCGTGCTTTTAATTCAAAGGGCACGCGCCTCAAGGCTGTGTTTGTCCTGATACGTTATTCTGACGATTTGATGAGGTCACCTGAAAACTCACTCCAATTCCTCTACCCAGCGCCTCTCTTTGTGAATGCAGCTACTAAGATTAAATCAGTGTTCCCAAAGGAGTTTTAGCTTAACTGTGGGCAGCCCTGGACCAGCCACAGCCCACCAGCATGGCTCAGGGGCTGGCATGCGCTGAGCAACAACGAGCAACCCTGGACACGTGGAATGCACCATACACTCCCAAATATTTCACCTTAACCCTCCTTTTCTTCCTAATATCAACAAATATTTCTGTCCAGATGGTTTAAGTGTCCCAAATTGTGTTTCTACTTAGATCTGTAATCCTTAAATCTTTTTGCCTCACATTTTGCTACGCTAAATTACATTTAATGGTCACCTAAGCTATATGGCAGATCTATTTGTATCACTTGGAAGGTCACTAGCATTATTCTGCCTCCATTTCTGCAGAAACACATTTCATTCTAAAAGGAACTTTGGGTAAAACAATCATTTCAATGTGACAAAACCCCAAAATCTTGTATTTCAACAAAAGAAACTATTATCTACAAGATACTTGCTCTTTTTTTCTCCTCTGTGCTAACAAGAAATAAACATTTATATGATTCCACATCAAAATAATAAAATAAATCTTCAACACTACAGTTGGGAAGTAAAATTCACATGCATCCCCTTTTACACCTCCAGTAATATGGTATTTAATCTAAACAATTCACTGGACTGAAGTGGAATAACTATGGTCCTAAAACTTAGAAAAAATCATTATTTTGCAAAAGAGGAAGAATTGGTGTAAGACAATCAGTTAAAAATTGTAAAGATCTATTAGATCAAATTTGCTGCCTCTGACAGGACATGGAGAATATGTACAATATTGAAGTTAAATGTTTGAAAGAAAATCAAAGAAATGTTCCATGTTTTTATAAGCTTCCTACATTTGGAAAAATGTCTAGAGCTCTCAGAAACATTAGGCGGTACAGCAAGCACTAAGTGAATCCAAACCAGAAGTTAGGAGGCCCAAAGAAACAATATTCCAAACACCATGCATTTAAAATTGCACCCAAGCATTCACCAAACTACCAAGCTCTTCAAAGAACAATGCAACAAAATGACTGATGAAACTGTTTTTCTCTAGAGACAATGGGTTGTCACAATCCACTTGAATCTGGATCAGTGCCTTTAAGCACATGTGGCAGGCACAAATATTGTGCAGAAAGCAACAACAGAGTACATACGTGGATTGTTTCATGCTTTTTCAACCATAAGATGCCACTTTCACTCTTCAAAATCCAGCTAGCTCAGTTTTCCTAATGCAGCTGAATGCCATGCTTTTACAGAAAAGCGTGTCACAACGTAAGGCTGCTTGTGTCGTGCTTTTGTCAATGTCAGAACCACTGAACAAGTGCAGATGGATGATTGTGGGAAAGTGCGGCATTTGTATTTTATAGTGGGTTGTTGAACGCACGTGGCAGAAACGCGCTGCTTTGCAGTGCAAGTGTTGATTGTTTGCCCCCTGAAAATATACACAAGCACATGCTCCATGACTTATAAAATGAAGCAAAGATTAAGATTCAAAATGGAAGCAATGTTTTCGGCAAAGAAATAAAAGCACATTTTAGACTCACAGAATGAAATCAATGCTTTCAGCAAACAAAATAAAAGCAGATTTTCAACTACAATAAGGAAATTGATGATGCTAACAACAGGAAGCAAAGATAATAAAATTAATTAAAAACAGGCATGTAAAGAATACTTAAAGATATGTAAGGAATATTGCACTGGGGAGAACCAACATCCATTCCAGTCTGAGCAAATCTAACATGAACTGTCACATCCAACAAGCAATGTAATGCCATTACATTTCTCCGGTGCTTATATTAAAAACATGATGGGATCACGCTGAGCCACACTGTACCCTATTTTTAAAAATAACTTAGCACAAAGACTAAGTAGCTTTAGCAAAGCCTTTAGGTTCTTTCTCCTGAAGAGACAAGAATAATTTTTATCTCCAGTGACATCTACACAGATACTGCTAACATTGCTGCTTCTTAGGTGGGAAGTTTCCTGCGGATGCTGCTGGCAAAGCCAGCAACGCACTTACCCAGCCTGCTACGCCTTATCTCATCAGGCGAGACTGGACGCAACTTCCTCTCTGCCTTGATTTCCTCCAGTATCCTCTCGTGAAGGCTGCGTGGCCGAGGAGGGGTTGGTTTCAGTTTTCTTGCAGAGGCCTTGGGATGTAAAAATAATCATAAAGCAGTGATCTCTCAAAAATGTATGTTGCAATTACTTTTTGAAATGAAAAAAGTGGCACGTTATGATACGATTTTACGTGCGCTCATTTGAAAAACTTGCAGAGACTGGAAAGAGAATTGTATTTTTCCCTGACTCAGAGATAAAGGGCTGCTGGTAAGAACAGCCACTGGTTGGTGCCAAGTATCACACACTGTTCTTCAAGAGACCACATTCTACATACACAAGCCGGTATTTCTGAAAGCCCATATCAGAAACCGTAATACTTAAGATACTGCCCAGACACAGACCTTCTTTAGAAAACCCCATTTTTGTCAGGAAAGAAGTATGCTGGATTACATACAGGATTTAGTGGAGGTCGCGATCGGATGAAATCCAGGATTATTTCATGGGCACTCTTTTTTAATCGAGGTGGAATGTCACCGTTGACCTGGAAAGGAGAAAGTGAAATACATGTACTTCTACGTCTTGCATTTGTATTTGTGCAGAGGATGAGACCAAGTGAAAACTCAGGACATCCCTGACAGAGGCTGCAGTGTTCTGACCCCTGCGCCAGACAAAAACCCACCAGCCCTAACAGAGCAACAATCCATTCGCAGAGCAGAGGCAAGAAAGACTCAAGTAACAGCTTTTCAGCTTAGCAGATAGCTACAGAATAACCATGGTTGTAGCAGAGCCAATCAGCAATACTTAGGATTTTGAAACGGTGGAATTAAATATTAAGGCTCCAATCACTTCTGCAGGAGAATGCAGACAAAGCTTATGCCTCGCTTGGAGGAGAAGGTGCCAGCATCATTTTTCACGAACATCTATTTGAACCATCTGTCAACCACTGCTCAGCCTTTAACCCCCTGTTCTTAGGTTCTGATGCTCTTCAAGCAGTTCTCTTGATCTCCTTACTACCTCCCAAGCTCTGACATGAAAGCAGAGATTGCACCTGGATGATCACCAATGATCTGCTTTTAGCAATGGGTAAAAAATAAGCTCCCCCTGTTTTGTGTTTACCACCTGCCTCTGCTGTTCTGGCCATGAAGAAGTGCCCTGGTGTGGAAATCCCAGCAGCAGAAGAGAGAACCCCTGAGCGTGGTTTCAAGGCTACCTCTCCACCTGGCCTTCAAATGTTAGCCAGGAGTAAAGCAGAGTTTGCCGGTATGTCTAGGAAGTAAAGTCCCTAGAATGCCAGAGCATGCCACTGAAGTACAGGAGGAGACCAGCAGAGGCGTGGGAGGGAAGTGGTCTCGTTCACTTGTTTCTTCCTGAAGAGACAGACATTTCTTCCTTGGATACCTCGTTTGGGAGGTACGGCCATACACAGCTCATCACAGGAAACAGCAATTCCCTACATGCACAGGATATAAAAGGAGGCGACAGAAGTTTTCCTATCATCTGAAGAATTTTTAAACTCTAAACTGGGAATAATGGCACGGATTTGCTTAAGACACCCATCTGTCAGGTTCAGTCTTTAAGTGGCACAGTGCCCAGGCACTCTGTCAGGGATGAGAGAGCATCCCATGCCACACATCCTTCTGACACCTCCTATTATTACACAGTACCTGGCTATCAGCACCCCTCTGCTTCAATTTGACAGAAATTCCTGTAATACTCTGTTTCTCAGACTAGACGTCCCACGTTTCAGCACCTTTTTTTAAAGGGCCAGATGGCTTGACTTTCTGTAGGAGCCATAAGATACACGTGAAGACACGGCTGTTTTGTCAAATGACATGTGCGTTTGCTAACCAGTAGGAACGCTGCAGTCAGAAAAATGAGTTTAAATCCCCACTGGTCACCAGAGTCCGACCCTAACTAAACTTCATCAACGGCAGGCACTCCCACACCAGCTCTGCTGACCTGGGACCTACCCTGCATCTAGGCTGAGGATGTGACAGCCTCCCACCAAAGACTGAAGATTCATCCGTTCCCTGAGAAGGAACTGGATGAGGAATCCCTCCACATCATTTCATTGCTTTCCTGAGGACACTTACTGGAGGTATCCTACCCCAGACATGGTCTAACATCCATTTGTTCCCCCCACCTACCCTGTAAGCTTCCTTAGAGGGAACTTTGTACTGTCTGTCACAGAAAACCAAGCTGCTAAACCACGTGATATGTCATCTTCCTAGAAATGGTACAGGAAAATCAAAATGGAAAAGATTTACATTAAGTGGCCACTTGACACTTCATGATAAGGAGAATCTTAATTTAAGTGATGTGATTGATTTCTTCTGTTTAAAGACTGAGCAGTTCTTTGAGGCCAGCACAGTTTGTGAACTCTTAATGAAATGCTAAGTCTCTCATCCCCAGGTTACTGTTCATCAGATGTCAAAGTTGATAGCTTAAGCTGAGAGTTATTACCATCAGAACAGCCATTTTGTACGCTGATAATCTCAGTTCCAGCCTTGGGGAACAGCTCTCTGCGCCACACTAGGAAATAAATAATACATGGCTCCGAGCCTTTCACCTCAGGGCACTCTGTGCGCTGACTTAATGCCCCCCGCGTATAATTAGCACCAGTATTCCCATTCGATTGGAAAAGGAGAAAAGTGTGATTTGCTTAAGTGATTTCCACGGGATGTAGAGGGAGCTGGTGGCAAAGCACGTGGATGTGTCTTGGTTGCTTCAGCCAACAAGCCAGGAACAGGAGCGCCGGTGGCAGATCTCCCTGCCCTGCGCGGCACCCAGATAAAATGCTGGCAGGAAAGGCACCGAAGGGAAGCTTTTATCTTCTCTGTCCCCGCTAGATCCATCTCTTCACTCAAACTGACTCTCTCTGTAATGAGCACTTTAACAGGCATCTTTTGCTTTTAGTTAATTAATTAAAATTCATGGCTCAGTTAAAGTCTAATCAGAGCTACATTGCACAGATGCAGAATACAAGCAAAACTAGCTTTTTGCTTGCATACCAGATTGGCCCCAGCTGCAAACTAGTATCTAAGTAAATACCTCAAAACATTGTAAAATTATCCTAACTCTTCATGTGTGTTAAAATGGCTTTGTATAGCAGTATGCATTAAAACCGGCTGCGTGGGAAAAGCATAATCAGTGACGACAAAAATGAACCAACCAGAAATTTAGAGATCTAAAAAGCTAAAGCACAGAGAAATAGCCAGGAATTCATGTACTTGCTTCC
The DNA here is from genome assembly GCA_013399715.1 of Alectura lathami. Taxonomy (NCBI): domain Eukaryota; kingdom Metazoa; phylum Chordata; class Aves; order Galliformes; family Megapodiidae; genus Alectura; species Alectura lathami. Next base: position 626,209 of record VXAV01009599.1, on the reverse strand, counting down.
AACCTGCTACCATCAAATTTTAATACCTAAATATGGATTTGCAGTTAAAAAAAGAACTGCCAACACCACTTGTTTTGACACCAGCTCCCTCTGTGTCCTATGCAAATCACTTCAGCAAAAGCAAAGTAACTTTTGGCTGAAGGTCCAGCTTTACAAATGGCAAGAACCATGTCACTTAGCACTGACATCCACTTATTTCAGCCATTTATTTTTCACACTATAAATGCGACTCGCCTATTAAGTAGGAGAGTCCTATATCTAAAAAAAAGGTTACATGAGAATGATAATTTCGTATTATCCAGAAATTGTCACTTAAAATGAAATTGCAAACACTGATGTTGTCACGGGGGACATGCTACACTGTTCCCAAACTAGCCCATGAAAAAGTCCTGTTGTGAATTCAAGCGTTCTAAGTAGTCACGTATTTGTCAAATTTCATTGTGCAGCGTAGTGCTTTAGTTAACACCACTGTGACACAGGGCATATCAATTTTCAGATACAACACCATACAGAACTTGCACAACTGTCATTGTACTACTGTATGATGCTAAGTACTATAATGAAATAAAGAAATTTTTGTTAAAGCTACCCAAGCAAGCATGCCAGGGGATTCTCAGATTAGACATGTAAATCACTGGTCACTTCAGACAGCAGTAACTTCAATCTACACGCCTGAGTTCACCTTCTAATACTACTAATACTACGGTCAGGCTAATACTACTGTACCCGGAGAGCTCAAATACCGAGGTAAGAGCACCGTAGTCTAACAATAATTTGATTACTGTGCAATGCCATGCTGAGTTGGGATACTATGTAGAATGTACCTCACAGCCACACACTGGGTAAGTAGCGTAGGAGTTATCTACTGCTCAAGAAACAGAGTGAATGATGCGCACCTCGGAGGGGGAAGGTGGGCAGGAAGGAGAGCTAACTGTGAATGGAGGTGGAATTAAAGGCTCTAGATTTACACATAGGCACAAAAAAAGACAAATCAAGCTTGTCACAGTAATTTTAAATTTCCCAGTTTCCAAGACTCTAGCAATGATTATTTCACAATTCTAATTTTTCTGTTAGTAAGAGCTCCATAGGAGAAAAAAATCTATTAAAGCTGCTCAGGTAAACATGCAGAGATTATAAACTGCCAGGATTTATGTCATCTTGTTCCCATGACAACTAGAGAAACAGTGATTCTTGCATCAGAGGGACAGAGAGATGACAAATTTGAAATTATTTTCATATGTACTGAAATAGAAATGCAGAGGTCACTGAAACTAATGAAACCAATTATTTGCAAAAAGATTTTGACATTTTACATCTTCGAGACATTTTGAATAATTGCCCTGTGACAGAAGACTTGTGAGAACAGATAGCTCCAGCTATTGGTATCTGTTAACACTGTTGACAGCTTGAACCACCAAAATAGTTCCTAAATAATGCACCTACCAGGAAAATTTGTTCCTTTCCTAATGTCTGCTGGCAGTACTGAGCAGCCAGGGACAGATCAAGTTGCTCTTTTAAACACAGCATTGCGTTCATAAAGAGTAAACACATTCTGTTATGTTTTATTTACTTTAAAATGATCCACCTCTTGTTATCATTACCAGCATGCATTTTCACAAGCTATAAATTCTAAAAATACTATCCATAAGTTTAAAGCAAATGATGTTTTTAATACAAATTTTGTCAAACATCTGTTTTGACTGATAGAAAGAAACATAATTCGTCTTTCCCTGGCTGCCTTAAAATCCAGGTTTAGGATTACTGTCCTTTTCGCTTCAAGAAGCATGACAGCCTTCTCTGATGGGAATATATATAATTAGCTCTGACCCATAATAGTGAGCTAAAAGATGCTGTATTTATGACATGTAACCAAAATTGTAATTCTACATGAATCCTCCAGGCTCCACATATCTCATACCAAACCGCATTCTTATTATCATGCATGTTTTACTCATTCTGCAAGCAGACTCTGCAGCAGAATCCAAATTACTGGATGGACGGTTTATAACAAGAAAGAAGTTCTTTTTCTAACAGAAAGTCACTAGCAGTTGTTAGATCAAGCAATTGCAGCAGAGACAGCACTGCAGGCCCTGTACCTGCAGTTGATTGTAATCCCAATTCGTGTTTATGCCCAGAGGCCACTCTGGATCTACCTAGTGGGCAAGATAACAGGACACAAACAGATGCTTGCAGGGAATTCATATACAGTGAGAGTCTGGACGAACAGGGGAGCAGCTGTGCCTCCAAGACCTACCAGATAATGAAGAAAATCTCTTCAGAAGAGGCAGGAGCTGGCTGAACAGAAGACGAATTAAAGCCTAGCCTGCCAAAAGCAAAATCAGATGGCCCAGGGTCTCCCACTCAAACAAAGGCACTACCCTGATTGCATGCAGTGATCACCGCACTCAGGTGACCTTCCTCTTTTCAGCAGGCAGTATGAGCAGTCAGCACTGTTTCCTGAGCTGTTAGTGTAAAGATAGATAGACATCATTCCTGCGTGTGTATTTTGATTTAATATTTAAGCAACAGAAAATTGCTGCAGAAAATAAATATAATCTGATAGTCTCAATCCAGACCCAATCAGGAAAACACTTCCACCTCATCCATAAAGGCATTTATATTTGTAACAGGATTCATGTACTTGTTCTTCACGTCACAGTTCCAACTTCTTCCTCCTTTACTTTTTTTTCCTAATGATCTCTAATAGAACTATATGTTCTCTATTCCTCTCATCTC
>VXAV01009599.1:611912-623419 GCA_013399715.1 Alectura lathami | reverse complement strand
TCCTCTTTTTTTTTTTTTTTTTTGTTTTTTTTTTCCCTGGTGGAATCATGGCTTTCTCACTAGCAAAGGTTTCGTGAATTTTTTTCAGGAATGCAAATATAGTTGAATACTAAAAGTCTAATAAGATGTTTCCATTGTAACCAACAGCAGGCACAGATAATAAGTGCAGGGTATAAATACTGACATCGGCCAAACACACGCCTCTGACAAAGCGGTTTAAAATGTCCTGCTAAGGACAAGGATCCCTTCAGATCACTTGCTGCCTTATCAGGAAAAACATCTTAATGTTGAGCACAATGTAAACCCAAAGGAACAAAAGAACTGGGAGATGCCAGTAGATACCAAATGAGTTCTTACNACTTGAAAGTAGCAGTAGGATATGCTGAAAGTACTTGAGCTCAGTTTCTACAAATTGAAGATTTAAAATGTTTTACACAAAATATGCGTTGAAAATTCTTAGCAGATTGTGGTAATACAAGTTTTTGAACACTGTAGGCTTTTCTTTCCCATCACAGTATCAATCATGTAACAACAACCTGTTTATATTCTGGAACACCACATTTATCTTGCAGAAATTATGTTGTGTCTCAATATAAATATTCTCCCTGGTACAACCTAAAAAACAGTCTCCCCGTAGAAAGTGTGGCAGGACAGTTGATATGACTCTTAAGGTCATCATAAAAACCACAGAAATAATTTGTTTGAGCATATGATATGTAGCTATGATACGTCTTCCAAAATTTTCAACACTACAAAACACAAAAACAAATTACACATTTGCTGGTCTCACATTTTCCTTCTCGATATACTACACAGATTTAAGATGCGATATAAAACCCATGAACAGCACTATCTATATGAAATCATAATTTCAAGGTTCTCAGAAAAAAAAAATAAAAAAAGACAATAAAAGGAAAACAAAGAAGGGGGGAAAAAAAAGAAAGGAAAAAAAAGGCAATAGAAAAAAAGGAAAAAAAAAAGAAAAAAGGAAAAAATAAAATCAATGAACATTTCAGATTTGACAAATTCTAGCAATCCTCATGACTTACCATAACCTTTCTTAAGGTATACCGTTTGGATCTAATATCATCCATCAGCATTTCATAGGGTGTGAGCTGATATTCTATGGGCAGTGGGTTGTACTGACGCTCTTGAACTTTCTTAAGTTTGACACCATTCCGTAAATCTCGCATCACTTGTACCCAAAAACGAGCCTGCAGAGAAAAGAGAGCAAAATTTCATCTAATACTTGTATAGCAGCTCGGACTGTTGCTCATTCCCCTTTCAGGGCACCACCAAATATGTACAGCTGTATCACTTTGTTTTTAACATATCAACTAAACCCCATTTTGCCTGCAGTTATTTTGTATAAGCCTATTTTTAACCCTCATCAATGTTATGTTTTTTGCAACTCAGTTTCCTCTCCAGTGATATTCATCACTAAAGTAATACAGAAAAAGGGTTTGAAAATTATCACAGCATACATACAAATTGCCATTTCAAACACACGGCATGCATGTCAGAAAGGTTTCTAGATGCATAGCCAGTGTTATGTGAACTAAAACAGTGAATGAATCCTAAACCTGGTCTCCCTTAGGCCTCCAACTTCCCTGCAAAATTCTCTAGCAGCTCTTCACACAGAAATTGCAGAACAGACGCCAAATGCTAAGGTCTAGTAACACCCTCTCGGTACTCAATTTTCTTCTGCTCTGCCTGCCCTCCTATTTTTGGGCAGCAGGACTGGATGGAGAGAAGAAAGAACAGGTGGTGGACAGAAGATTGGAAGACTGAAATCAGGGACTCTTAAGAATGTCTTAATGTTCCTCTATGCACTGGCCAGAACAGTAACTAGAAAATAATACAAGCTATCGACTGTTCTCTGTAACATCTTTCACCATTCAAGAAACTCAGCTGGTGGCTCTGTTTACCACCTGGCTGCCTCTTTGAAGGGCAGCCAGCATGATATCTGTCTCAATGTCCAACCTTTAGCATTGTAAAAGCTTCTCCATGAAAGCTGAGTCTAAAGAAATGAAGAAATGCTTGGATACTGGCATGATTTCATCTGTCTGTGAAAGAAGGCTCAAACTCCATTCGGTTCTAACTTGCCGTGAGTTACTACCAGCTCGTATGTTAAAAAAACCAACAACCAACGGACACAGATTTTAACAGAAAACAGACAACTTTAGGCAAGCATTATATAGAGTTATAAATCACTAATGATGCTGGATCATTATTCAATGGTTGTCTCACCCAGTCAGCATTCTTCAATTCATCAAGATCTGTGCTGGATTCATCACTTGCCTCTTTGTCCATTTCTTGAATCTTCTTCAGATTCTGCCAATGAGAAGAAAATTAGTCAATAAACTGAATGCTGGTGTTACTTTTAAGTAAAGCAGAAGTTTATTTTTTGTCATCTTTTGAATTATGTTGTCTGGGTATTTTGTTGAATATTTTATGACTTGAGCAGTAATACTGCAAAAATAATTTGAAATACTATTTGAGTATTTCTCTTAAATGAAAAGTGGACCTTAAGTGCTACAAGAAAATCTTAAGTTTTCAGTATGAGGGTACTTCATGTAATAGCAGAAGAGAGGAATATCTCTATATAGGAAATTTTGATATTCCTAAAACTGCACTATGCACAGGAAAAAAAGAATACTAGCAAGTTTGTTAAACTCCAACACAGAAAAGGTTACTGACTTGGTAGGGATCCATTCAGAATAAAAACCATTGTCACTCGCCAAACTCAAGGCAGCTCATTTTTGTAGGGGAAATTCCCAGAAAGTTGTAAGGGCAAATAAACCAAGTGAAATCCTTTAAACGGAACAGTGTCAGACTTGCATTTATATTGAAATTCAGTAGCCTGTATTACATAGCTACATGGTTTTGTTACTCAGAATCCAAAATCTGTAACTAAGGAAAAGAAACAGATCTTTCAAAAGTAAAAATTAGTATTTATAAACAAGATTAGATCATGCAAATATGGAAAAGATTGTTTGCAAAGGGGAAAAACAATGCCTTTATACTAACAAGAACATGAAAAATGATCCAAAGTTACAGTAGGCTAAAGAACAGGCAAGCCCACACCAAGGCAAATGCAAGGAAACTGTTTAAATGAGTGGCTTGAGAAAAACGATCTTACACACAAAGAATTGCGTATTCAAAATGTTACTTATTTTGCTTCTGTATTGAAATGTTCTGAAATCAGCAGCACAAATAAATTCTCAATAGTCCATTCCACTTTTACAGAGGGATTTCCAATAAATCTTTAACAATGTTTAATTTGATCTGTTTTCTTGTTACTTATGAATGCATTAAAATGGATAGCTAAGCCTCCTGTAATGACTTCTTTATTTTATAATACTAAAACCACAGGCCAGAGCTCTGATAAAGATGTGTGTATTTATATATTAAAAACATTTGTCTCACTCCTGAGCACACTCAAGCTCTTCCTTTAATGGAACTGAACGATGAGCCTCAATCTAGCCTTTCAGCTGCCCAGAAAGCTTACAAATAAGAAACATTTTTTCCTGCAAGTCGTTCCAAAACTGTAACCATGTCAATGGAAGAAATGCAAGCACTGGAAGAATGCTGAACTTGCACATGTACCAAGTATCTACCACACCTGATTACAGAGACAGCACATGTGAGTCAGCCACCACAGAGCTCTTGGAAAGACAGCGGATGGATTATTTATCATTTTATGTAAGTAACTAACACACTTGCTTTCGCATCAGAGAAGAAATACTACCACGGCCCCATAAAAAATAATACATAATTTGCTGGAAAACTCTAAAAAAAAAAAAAAAAAACATAAATCACCTATGCCACAGAAGCAAACTACCATTGCACATTACAGGAACATTTTGGCATGACTCCCAGCATTGCCGCAGGATGCTCAGCTGGAAAAAGAAAATGTTTGTCTGGAAAGTTGTGTTGGTTCTGCTGCTGTGCGCAGCAGGCGGTCTAACACAGGCCACAATCTTCTTGGAGGGGTGGCCAGCAGGGAGAGGGAGGTGATCGTCCCCCTCTACTCTGCCCTTGTGAGACCTCACCTGGAGTGCTGTGTCCAGGCCTGGGGCCCCCAGTACAGAGGGGATGTGGAGCTGTTGGAGCAGGTCCAGAGGAGGGCCACCAAAATGATCAGAGGGCTGGAGCACCTCTCCTGTGAGGAAAGGTTGAGGGAGTTGGGATTGTTCAGCTTGGAAAAGAGAAGGCTCTGGGGAGACCTCATTGTGGCCTTCCAATACTTGAAAGGAGCTTACAGGCAGGAGGGGGACCGACTTTTTACACAGGTGGATAATGTTAGGACAAGGGGGAATGGGCTCAAACTGAAAGAGGGGAGGTTTAGGTTGGACATCAGGAAGAAATTCTTCACTGAGAGAGTGGTGAGGTGCTGGCACAGGCTGCCCAGAGAAGCTGTGGCTGCCCCATCCCTGGCTGTGTTCAAGGCCAGGCTGGATGGGTTCCTGGGCAGTTTGATCTAGTGATCTAGTGGCTGGCAGCCCTGTCCACGGCAGGGGGCTTGGAACTAGACTATCTCTGAGGTCCCTTCCAACCCAAGCCATTCTATGATTCTATGATTCTTCCAAGGGGAAAAAAAAAGGAAAACAGTAAGAATGAGTAACATGAAGGCCTCATTGATGCATATTTTGCCATCCAGTTTCTTCTTTTCCACATCATTTTTGAAGTTGGAGTAATCATTTCAAGGACCATATCTGTGAACTGTAATTTATGGCTAACATTCATTAATAAATTGCAATATATAAAATCATTTTAATAGCCTCTCCTTTTGCTCTTCAGAATCAAAAAGTTATCTTCAGTAAATAAGCTCACAACTGTCAGATTTGCCCCTCCTTTCTGTACTGGAAGGTATATATTAATTTTTAAAAATTAACATGTTGCAGCTGCTTAACCTTCACTTTGTTCAGCAAGACCTGCAGCAATTATCCACCACAGCAGCCATGCTCCCTATCATAACCTTAACTATGCTGGTTTATGCCCAAAGGCTGATGCCTTTGACTGACATAAATATTCCATGAAGCTAAAATGACTGTAACCTATTTTTCTTTACAGCAAAGAATAAGAAGGGAGGGGGGGGGGAAACAGCTGAACAGCTGAAAGATCTTCCAAAACAGGCAACCAACTAATTACTTTCTCTGAAACGTAGCTAGAGGGGGAGTTTCTACTTTTGAAAGCGCAGGTGTAAGTGATGCTGGCTACCACACACCAGAGGGCTGTGAGAGCCAAACCCACCAGCCGCAAGGTAAGCCTCCGCAAGAGCAGCTGTAAGACACAAATGAGCTGGCACAAGCACAGGCTGCTGCTCGGGCTAGGGTCCTGCTCCGCAGGGAGCTCCAGCTGGTTCCCGTGTGCCAGCACGGGCACCTACTCCACCTGACAGTGAGATGTTTGGGGAGGAGAACCTGCAGGAAAACGACTCACTTTGTCAGAGGGATAGTTCTCCCCTACCCACAACTGGCTCAGACCCCTAAGTGCAGCTCACCATGCAGCAATTGGATAATTGTAGAAAGGAAAGTAATTTCCATCACTATAAAATATAGAAAGCTTTGGAAGGCTGGGGAGAAAAAGAAGCAGAGCACTCTGTCCTTGAGCGAGAATTTATCGAGGTTTCTCTAACTCTTCTCCATCTGTCAGTTGCTGCTTAGGAAGGAATGAATTTAAGGTGACAAATGATTACGTTTAAATTTCTAGACTAAATGAAATATTATCATTTCTCCCCAGCACCCCCTGCCAGTATCAGTGGGTTGCAGTCATAAATTATGGAAACCAAAACATTTACAGTACAACAGACCGTTTGTCAGAACTTAGCTGTGATCCAAAACCTTTGAGTAACCTCAGCTGTCGTATCCATTTGTACTCACCCTTGGGACAATGGATCAAGGAAAGCTATTACAGTATAATAAATACACAGCTGAAGTGGGTTTCCTTTTCAGAAAGCAAAATCATCTTAAAAGGGTTTTTCTAAATGATCCCAGAACCGCAAACCCATACCACAGATCTGATTGACCTATTACAGCCTGGGCATACATTCAGGAAACAAGGGTTAGATGTGCAGGAAGCAAGCATTTCAGCAGCTCTGGCTTTTTCAAACCATTACAGCACTGGGCCATTTTTTTCTTTCAGCTGCATTTTGTGACAAACACTAGTAACAAAAATACCAAATTTCTTCAAATGTCTTCCTGCTCTATTAAAAGCAGGCAGCTGATTTGCTGCCGCTCTGTGTCCCATATTTGTCCCTCATTTGGGACACGCTCTCCTGCGCCTGGTGACAGATGGGAGCTTATGTAAGACACTTGTCAGCACAGCGTCAAGGATTTTCTTCCACAAAATGCTCTAAAACACAACATTTTAATGAAGACTGTGTGCCCAGGAATGCAGATCTTATTTCTGTCTTTCATCAGTTTTAGAACACAACCTCCTGCAGTTCCCAGAACATCAGTTCTTGGTCATTTGGTCACTGATGCAAGTGATTCCTGCACTGCTGTCAGGAAAACTAGTAACATTCTTTCAATTTAAAAATACATGATCTACAAATAGTGAAAAAACTGCTTTTATATATCAATCATCCATCCTGGGTTTAAATTGCAAGGGCTTGGCCAGCAGCATTACTTCGCTTCATAGAATCACAGAAAGGACTGGGTGGGAAGGGACCTCAAAGCCCACCCTGTCCCACCCCCTGCCGTGGGCTGGCTGCCCCCCACCGGATCAGGCTGCCCAGGGCCCACCCAGCCTGGCCTTGAGCACCCCCAGGGATGGGGCACCCACAGCTCCTCTGGGCAGCCTGTACCAGGGCCTCACCATCCTCTAAGTAAAGAACATTCCTAATTCTCCTAACATCTAACCTAATGTTCCTCCTAACATCTAACCTAAATCTCCCCTCTCTAAGTTTAAAGCCATTCCCTATTGCCCTATCACTATCAGACCACGTAAAAAGTTGCTCTCCCTCTTGTTTATAAGCCCCCTTTCAGGTACTGGAAGGCTGCAATGAGGTTTCCCTGGAGTTTTCTCCGAGCTAAACAGTCCCAGTACCCTCAGCCTTTCTTCATTGTAGAGGTGCTCTTCTTTGAGGATCCTCAAACCCCTTTAACTCAAGGGAGAGCTGCTGAAGGGAACATGATCAGCTGTGTCAGTCCCTGAAAACCCTCCCCACTCTTCATGTCATTTAAGAATGTCACTGAATATCAAAGTTCCTCATAAACAGTAGAGTGGGGGTCAACACACTTCACTCAGCTCTGCAAAGGGCAGTAGTCACCATGCTGCTCGACATACTATTAAAAGAGGTAAAACCAAACAAATAACGGAAAAAAAGCCAAATGTATGGAACACCTACCGAGTTACAGTTCCCACAACACACGCACACAAACACAAACACAAAACAAGCAGACTTTTCCATATTAAAAAGGTTGCAGTGGCTCCTAAATTGAGGGATCACACAAATCATAATGGGGTTGCAAGTCTGATGACGTGGTTGCAAAAGTGGAGGCACTGCAAGCCTGTAAGTCTAGGCAGACACCAGGTTATAAGCAGAAAGGTTTGTGAATCAGTTTCTCCAACTGAGCTCTCTGAAAATCCAAGTAGGAGTGTTTCTAACTGTTTTTATGGTCACAAGACCACTAAGAGTAACTTGGCTAGTGACCGTATTTCCAAAATAAGTTATGCATTAACAATTATTTAGGTACCTATTAACTAACTACCTCATAGCCATATTTTTTTTTTTTTACAAATAATACAACAGAACAGCTATGTTAAATGGAAAGTAACAATCTACTTTCTTAATTTACTGTTTTCCAGTCGAGTCTTTACATAGCATGAAGCTAGGGAAAAAAAGAAAGGAACAGTTTCATGTCTACTGATGTGTTTAATTACACCTTGCAGGTTTATATTTCATACACGTCAGGATAAAATATATCCAGACAGACAGAAAAAAAATAGCTTTTTACATTAGAAAGAACAGAAATCATAGGGGGCATGTTATAAAAGAACACTACAAGGATGACAGATTGGAGGCTTTATCTGTATTCTATCAAAAACATAGTTAACTAAAAGTCATACTGTGGATAATGAAATTATGGACAAGCTTTCTCAGTGCTTCCTCACCGGGGAAGGGCTCCAGTCCCTTCATCTTCCTGGCCTGGACTCCCTCCGTTATGTCCACATCTCTCCTGTACTGGGGAGCCTAGAACTGGACCCAGCGCTCCAGGTGTGATCTCACCAATGCTGAACTGATCACCTCCCCTGACCTGCCAGCAATACTCTTCCTCATGTTCTGGGCAAGCCCAGAACACCATTAGCCTTCTCTGTGACAAGAACACATTGCTGGTCACTCAGGCAGTAAGCACATGTGGAGCATTCGCTCCAGTGGGAGGCAAGCCTGGGCCATAACAGGGAGTTGATGGAGGACCAGGGTAGATAACCTTTCAGTAACGCAGGTTCACAACTATGGGCACGAGACCAGATGGATCCATGGTTTAGTCCAGAACAGCAATTGCTGCATTCCTGTGCTTACACAGTCCCTCCTCACCTCTCACAGTCACACTTGCTGCCAACTCTGACCAATGTATGTGACCTGTTATGGATACCCCACAACAGGAACGCTTGTTTTATCCCATGGACATTGCTCACTTGTGCCTACAGTTCTGTCTGTGGCTAGGTACTAGCAAAGGTGATATCAATGACTCTTTGATGATCCTGAAGCAGATGAATCTTTTCTTTCAGATGAGGCTCATTTTAGCAGATATTCAAACTATCTTCATTTCACACACAAATAAATTTCCTCCACCTTATTCTCCATTTTTCCCCATACACTATTAAAAACTTAGGAAGAGGAGATCTCCTTCTTATGGCTTACTGCCTGAGGTGAGAAACTAGCTGTATCCTATTTTTGCCATCAGTCACAAATATCTGAACAGGAGGACACGGAATTGGGAGGTCCTGGCCCATCAAAAGACCGCTTCTGGATGGCAGCAGATAGTAAACAGGGTGGATCTGCAGCAAGGGCACCTTTTGCAGAGCCTGAGTAGTGTACAGATGCTGCCAGCTAGCTGATGAAGCAATCCAGTAAGCTTGCTACAAAACTTTCACCTTGCAAAAATGCAAAGTTAGGTCAGACCAGTTAACTAAATTTCAACCCTACTCTGGACTTGCTGCTGCTATTTCAGGTAAATAGGTATTTTTACTACAGTTTTATTTTGTTGTTGTTTGTTTGTTTTTAATTATTGCAGTAGTAGTGTCATACCTTTCTCATCTCTGGCTTGAGTCCTGCCCTGTGTAACTGCTAGACTTCCCACGTCATTCTCTTTAAGAGCGGAAGAGTCATCTCCCTGCTTGCAAGTCATCTCTACTGCTGACCCCTCATCCACAGAGAATCAGACTGGAAATAAATGCCACTTGGCATCAACTATGTGACAAAGTGCCTGGAACGTTTTATTTGACATCCATTGAGATGACCTTAACGGCTCACTCATTGCTTCATCATTTCTGAGGAATGCGCTCACCCAAATGCATGCCAGCGAAGCCCTTTCCGAAGCTACGCTCCATTTGCTGTGACAGTGATGTTCACGTGACAGACTGGGAGCACGTGGCTGCTCAGTAGAGATGTTGGTGACTAAACATACGGTCCTATAACTAAACACGGTCCTACAGGCCTACACCTCCTGCCCCCTGATCCATCCCTCCTAAATGCCAGTAGCTTTCAAAATCCTGACAAGATTTTATACAGCCAAATTGAAAACAGCATCACAGCAGTATTTTTCTGCCTCTGTCAAAGTGTACTTTCCTGCTAAACCTGCCCTGGGCTGTACTACAAGGTCAGATTTGGAATGAATTTCTGCAGACAAAAATTCTCCCCCTTCCACTGCAGTAATATTGGCCTACTGAGCAAAAAGTATGAGCTGATATATATATCAGTTTTGTTTTTTTTTTTTAAATCATTTCAACCACTACAAACTGATGATAGTAAAACATCCTTACTTAAGGATTAAACATTTCTCTCCTTTATATCCCTACTCATATCACCATAAAAAAAGGGAATTTATTGAATTTTACTTAACTGTATTCCTCAAGAATTAAAATTCTTCTGTGTATTTGAAGAAGAGAAGAGCCCATAAACAATACCACAGTTTTCACTGGTGCAAACCTGGTGTGATCACACAATTCTTACGAGCCTCCAGTACACACCATGGAGGTCATTTTAAAATGGTGTAACAAGATTTACAGCATTGCATCTCGTATTCGCTTCACCTGTTTTTCCTTTGCATGCTACGTTATTTTCAAGAATTATGTTGTTTCTGAACCTATAGTTGGATAAAAGCTGTAAGTAATGATCAGGCACATCATAAAACCAATCGATATTCCAGAAGCTGCTTGTAAGACAATTATCTTGGTCACTTCTTGTACGCCTGCTGGGAGACTGATCCAGGGTAAAATGGAATCAAATGATCAAAATTCTGGCTTCGGGTAAGTGCAGTGATAAAAGTCTCATTGATTTCAATAGGGCCAGAATTCCATCTAGAAGGATTACTTCCTCTGACCTAAATGTGCTTTGAAACAATCCCTAATAGCCTTTGAGAGGCAAATGGTTCCTTTCGTTTCAGATTAACTCATAGTATGCTCTATGGTCTTATCAGATGTTGTGTTTTTTCTGTCCAATTACAAGACGATTAAATAATCTGCAAATTCAAAACACCTGTGGCACTTTAATAAATTGAAAAAAAAAGTTTTAAAGACAATTTTAATAATTATAAAATGCAATATTTTACTTCGACATTGACAATACAGACACCTTATTACCGCTTACTGTAGTAAAAATCTTTCAGAACTACTGGAATCATACTTCCTCTCTAAGCAGAAACAAGAACCCCAAAGGGTCTTAACTTTGAGCCTCAGCACACACTTTGCTCTGGCTGTCAGCTGAGGCACTTCTAGCACGGATCCCTCAATTAGTGTATCCAGTGGTCGCGACACTAAGGAGCAGTCAAACACCGAGCTGTTAAATTTAGGGTTCAGGAGTAGGCTCTAGCACCGGGACGCTGCATTCTGCCTGCTCTATGCACAGCTGTGTTGGGTGCAGATGAGCCGTAACACAGGCACTTCAGAAAACAAGTGGCTCTTGAGCCATGCTGACACTGTCAAAATTACCCGCGTATGATACTGCTTCAGTTTAAAAATTGCTTTCAGTTGGATCAGGACTGGAGGACAAACGGAGGTGAAACTTGACCCTGGGCAACAGAAAAATGTCTCTGAAGGATTCTTCCCCTGGGATGGATGCATCCCAGACAGGTTTCTGAACAGGAGGGAGGACAGCACCAGCCTCTTATGGCTCCAACTGGTTGTGTCTTGCACCAGTGTGACAAAAGAACTCTCTCGTGCTGCTCTGGTGCCCATCTGACCCTGCAATTAGCTGATTCAGCTCATTAACCTGACAAGAACCAATTGTTTTATTATTTTACTTTTTTTTTTTTTTTATTTTTTATTTTTTTTTTTTA
>VXAV01009599.1:579933-611885 GCA_013399715.1 Alectura lathami | reverse complement strand
ATTTGTTTTACTTTTTATTTATTTGCTGTGTTTGTTTTCTAGCATCAGAGGAAGAAAAGCAGTGGGAGCATGTGTGCATGGGTGGAGCAGCACTGCCTCTTTTAGCAGCAAAAATTGTTACATCAGCCTGTAAAATCTTCCACCGCTTTTCAAAAGGTTCTTTGGACCTTTCAGAAAACAAGAAAATCCCTCAGGTTTTTATTAAAAAGAAAAATTACAAAAGTGTTGTTACTTGACAGGTTGGCTTTGGTGAAGAAGCCAGCCTTAAGAAGCATCTTTCCCTTCTCACTGCTTTTCCAATGTAACCAACACCCACTCCTTGTTAATGCAATAGTTTATGGAGCTGTTTTCTGCAGATCTGATCCCTGAGACTATTAATTATCACTAAAAATAAACCACTCACCACCAAAGTTGTTCTTCAACCAGATCATTTAAGTTGGCTCTTCTGTGGAGCTTATGTGACAGATAAAGAAGACAACCATACATCAAGGGTAAGGAAAGCTGCTGACTGGGAACAAAATATGAGCAAGAAGTATCTCAGATAATTCTCAGGCAAAGACAGGGCATGAGAAGAAGCTGAGAAACAACAGGCAAAGCTCTGATGCTTCCTAACATCCCTGAAACATCAGAGAAGTTTTCAGACTCCAATACATTGCAGACATGCATGCTGGAATGGAATAGTACTGCTTAACACACCAAGAACATTTTCTGTTTTCTTCCCATATAAACTGGCCACAATGTCTAGGAGACACTGTGATAGGCCAAAGGAAAACAAGCAAACAAACAAACAAACACACCACACTTGGGTGTAGAATTACTCTCCCTGAACTTTGCTGTTAATTTCCACAAGCATCTGACCATCACTGCTGGCTGGGTACAGCAGTGATTTTGTAAGGCTAATTCACATAATAACGAGTTCAAAAGCTTACCTCTTTTGCACTTTTAATTTTGGCCAAGAAAGTGTACAGCTCCATTGTTTCAGCAAACAGAGCCCGACACACTGCCTGATAGTGGTTCGGTGCCTCTGATCGGGTTGGCAGGTGGGCAGCACACAGCTAGAGAGAAAAATAAACAGCAATTACAAACAGTGCCCCATTGCTTTAATCACTGCTACAGAGCATGAGACAACATGAAAGGGAATGCAATGGGATATTTAGCGCACAAAAATCCACTAAAGATATTTAAGCTTGGGTGGAAATTGGGGTGTATTTTCTAAGGAGACTTGTTGACCTCATTCTGTAAAGGTAGAAAACCAAGCCATTACCTAAAAGAAACGAAGACATAATTGTGAAAGGGGAAAAAACAAACTCACAGTATCAAATTTTGGGAAAATGTACTTAATTCAAACCAGTTTTAACACTGTACATGTTCTTTACCTTCCTACGAATGTGTAAGAGAACTATACTCCTTCCCAGCGTGTGAGCAGACAGGAAGTTAAATGTAATGGTCAAGCTGAAACTCTGACTTCATTTATTCAAGCGGTACAAAGATTTTTTAAAATCAGCAAGAGCTGTGAAAGCGCTGGTTCATTGCTTCACATCAGATATTCATTAATGTTTCCTGACACAGACACAGCTGAGTTAAAAAATGCTGAGAGATGTTTCCACACACACTAACCTGCAAAGCTCCAAAAGCCTCCTCAAATCACTAATAACCATCCCCAACTTCTGCTAAGCAGTAAGTCAGACCAGCACTGCTTTTAGAGGAAAACACGCTTCTCTGACAGGAGCAGCCTCACTGCAGCCAGTCTTCAGATTTCAAGTAGAATGATATGAGCAACATCCAGCTTCATGAACAGGACTAGTACAGAACAGCTCAGCACTCGTGCTAGTAGTCTTTTTCTTATGCTTCCCCCAAGTCGTATCCATCACTTGTAAGTGATGTAAGAAATTTTTGCTGGAAACAGGCAGAACAACAAAATAATGTCTGTAACAATCTGCTAATGTTAAAACCCCAAATCATCAATGCAAAAACTAAAATACCCGTATCACGTATCACACTGGTGTACACATTAAAATAAAACTAAATTTTAAGCAGGGCTTTAAAATTTGCCTTGTCACCGTGGTTTCATTACAGCTATTTTCCATAGACCTGAAACTATGAATAAGCCAAAACCTGAGGAACTAGGTGGCTACATTCAGAAGACCTCCAGAAGAAAAGCTTGAAACAAAAGCCTCTTTAGCAGAAGAGCCCTTAATTAGCCTAGTGGCATATTTCTCTAAATCCCTCCTGTATTACAGCAAGTACGGTGGTTGCAGAGAGCACAACACACGTCGAGCTCTGGCTGCATTTCGTTTTGCTTTCAGTCTGATTTAGACCCAAGCTGCTGCTACCTGAGGTGGTGCTGTGGCCTCAGGCTGTAGGCTCCCACTGGGGCTGGCACCCATGTTTGTATCCATAAATCCTTTTCACCTAAAGAAGAATATATAGGGAAAGATAGATGGATAGAGGAAAGTGTCTGCATGTATTTGCCCTCCTCCCTATACGCTTTCCTTAGTTCCAAGGAAAGCAAGGCAGACATCCAAAACAAGTAATCAATTCATCACTTTCAAATTTTACACTGCTTTATGATGATAACCAAAGTTTTATTATGCTCTTCATATTTATTTCTGGGTAATCATGGTGGCAAAGTTCACCATTTTTTTTAATTTTTTTAATTTTTTAATTTTTTTTTAGCAAATCACATCTTCTCTCTTGCTGGTAAAGCGAGAAAAATGAAACAGATGTGTTTCTAATGTGTGCTACCATGACAACTCATACCACAAAAACAGCAGCTGTTAAATATTGCCCCTGAGTTAATGGAAGAGTCAGAATTACACTAAATTAAAGCGGACCAAACTGGAGTATAGTTAATTTGTGCTCCTTTCTCTCAATAACAAATCGTGTCCTTACCTGCCTTATGTTTTCAGTAAGCTATTTCTAGTCATTAACTACAGCACAGATTAAAAAGGGTTTCATTCTACAACACACTACTTTCTGGAATAATGATGGCTATAACAGGATAATAACAACAACAATTTCAAAAAGGTCCTAAAATTGTGAAGGTCTTCATAGCAGAGAATAAAATTTTATTTATTCATATTGCCCAATGTTTTTAGGAATGTCTTTTTTCTTTATTTAGAAGGATACTAATTAGAAACAATTTGCATCAAACATTCAGGAAGTTAATAAAATGCAGCAGTGGCAAGTTCAAGCACGGGATGGATATCATCTTGATTCTATTATTGAACACGAAGGAAAGAAAAAGAAATTAAATGCCTGCTGCTAAAGTTAGACAAAAAGCAACCACAAGAGAAGTGAACCATTTGGTTTGTAAGCATTAGAATGTAGATATTTCAGAGGACCAGCAGCCCCTACTAACTTTCATGTTCCTCAAAATCAATCTCTGAGTGATCTTAGATTACATGAAGTCACATTACATGACCTAGCATAATATTCTGGGTGAGGAAGTTAAGCCTGAAGAAAAAGGAAAACACAAATAAGACAGACTGATTTGTTTTTTTCTTCATTGGACTCTCTAGTACTTGCATGCTGTTCAGAAAAAAATTTAAGCAGTTGAGATGCATGAAGCATGAAATGTCACTTCCATCCTAAGTGTAGCATATTCATCCACTTAAACTATTTTGTTTTCTATACCACATCTTCAGTTTGGTGGTAGTAGTGTTTGAAAAGCTACGTTTCTGACATACATGGCCAAAATGAGTTGGAATGGTTTAATCATTGAGTTATGGAAGCACAGCCACCTAACGAGCTCCTCTTCCCCTTACCACATCGCAGCAGTCATGGTGCAAGAACGATTTAGGTCAGGTCTGCAGTCTCTTCCAGCCATTCAGAGCTCCTCAAGGAAAGGAAGCCTCTGTACACTGTGTATTCTGACACTTGCCTTTTCATCCCTCATGATGCAATTTAAAGCTAGCCTAAGGGGAATGAACGTGAACAGTGCCCAGAGCCTAACACAAGGGCTGTTTGTTCTGCTTCCAAGAAGTCTCAAACAGTACAGCCGAAAACAAATGATGTGGTCTTTGCAAAAATATTAGCAACTACTGAAATGTTAACTAGCTGTGCCTGTATTATTTCCATTTGTAATCACTGTGAAGAGCTGGGATTTCCCTTTTCTGATTTTTTGTTTTGTTTTTAGTGAGCCTGTCCAAAAACCAACTTGACCCAAAGCATTCAATCTTTGCATAGATCACTAAGAAGATTAGAGGCTGTTTCCACCCACATTCAGGGTTCACAGAAAAAGGGCATTATGTAAATACCACAGCCTTGCCAGCTCCTCTGTCCAAATTCACCCCCAGCTGACCAGGAAACAGCGCATCTAGGCAAACCAGCGCCAGCATAAATCACAATTTAACCATCAGAAGAGATCAAACAGCATTTCTTGGATCTGTTTGAATGTTAAGGACTACGCACAGCTACAATGAATACTCACAACTGACTCATGCTAAAATCCAGGCAGGTTTCGCAAAACACTCTTTTGGCTAAATATACAACGCAAACTTCACCAAAACACCTGGCCTGCTGGAATTCAGCTTTCAAAAGACAAAAAGTGTTTCCACTTGCAGCCATCTTGGGCAGAGCGCCTGTATGAATGCGCCTCGGAGAACAAAAGGATCTCTTTTTCCCATGGCACACAAAGGTGAGCTGTTGACATTATGCAAAACACGCTACCAGCCTGCAAAGGCCTGGCCTGTGAAGTGATTTAAAGCCCTGGAGAATTAACATAAGACTTAGAACATGTACCTTGTCTTCAACCGAAAGGAAGAAATTACTTTTAAACAACAGATCACTGAACTTGCAACCTGGTATCAGCCTCATCCTCTGCAGTACAGTGCTGCAGTAGGTACAAAGAATAAAACCCAGCTTGAGCTGTCTTCCCAAGTCAAAGTTATTTGGGAGAAAATTTTATCACTGCGCAGATGAACTAGACATTGGGACTATTTAGGGAGACGGTTTTCTTGTTTGCTTGATTGACTGATTTTAATATCTACATCGTTTTATTACTATGAATGCAAATTTCAAGGAGCCATCCACCTGACCAGGAAAAGAAGACAGCCTTACTGAAAACACACCTGTGTATTTGCAAAATCCATTCTAGCACTTCGCTTATCCAGAATAAAGTTAAGGGATGGACTGTTCAGAGGAACAAGATGCATTTTGCCAGGAGTTTGGAAGATGTTTCTGTCTACTAGGACCACCTTGTGCTTTGTACAAGGGACTTCAGCTCAGCGCAAGTTCAGAGGCAGTTGTCGCAGCACCTGCAGCTGCTCACCTACCTGCTGCTCCCTGAGTTTTCAGGGCAGAGGTTTGCCCCTGGCTCTGCAGCAGGGTGAGGACGAGCTGGTCCCTGAGGTACCGCGAGAAAGGACTTTAGGTGAACACTAATGAGGTAAGACTGTGATAATACAACAGGAATGGGAGCAGAGTCGAATATTAATCCACAAAATCAATGAACAAATTCACAGACAGCACAGAAAGTATTCACAGAAAGGTACTACTCCTGGAAAGTTACCTTCAGAAGCTTTAAGATAGATATTTTAAATGGTCATTTGCAAGTGCAGTGGAATGTCTGATTGCTTGACATGCGAGTTCCTAATTAATTTCACACATCTCAAAGAAGAGGTAATCTGTGAAAACAGAGGCAAATGGCTACTGTTAGCCGGTGTTGAGCAGATCTCCCTCATTATTTAAGTGTTCCCTAGCAGTCTGGTAAGGCTTTCCCCTCATGGAGGGATCTGTTGTTTTCATCACGTTTCCCATTGCTTTGTGGTGGACAAGCGGTAGTTGGCAGCAACTTTACTCGCACGAGATCAGAGGTCAGTCTTCCAAATGATCCTGCCCACAGAATGGCCTAACACACACGAAAGACTCATGGGGGTACACAGTGTTTGGGAAAGGCTGCAGCACCACTGCACACAACGCACTTGGTTTTGAAAACAAAACTCAGAACTTGAGCAACAACACTCAGTATGAAATTGGTGCACAGTAACGGACTCTCCTCAATATTTTCTTCTAAATAGGATATCTGTCCCGACAGCATTTCTTCCAGGTACCGATTGCCTTGAGGAGCTGTGTGCTATGATTTGCTTTCTTACATTTTACAACTATTTGAAAATATTCTTCACTACTTTTCCATATCAGACTGAATTTAAGCAGTGGTGATAATCTTGATAAAATTTCAATACGACAACAGCCATAAGCCTAACACCTGACTGAACTGTCTCATTTATAAACATGAATCTTTTCCAACAACAGAAACAAATTACAGGTGAAGATGATTTTCATCCTGTTACATCACAATGATGTTATCTTTAGGAAAAAAAAAAGTTTTAATAATATTTAACACAATTGCTAACACGTTTGATAGCATTTAAAATTCTTCACGGGTGTTAAGAAAGGGAAAACCACACTGCTGCACACAGTATTACAGAGTACATTTCAATTTGCCAGTCCAATCCCATATTTGTTATGTTCAGCGATCCTTATTCTTTCTCATCTTTGTAAGTGAGTTGACTTTTTGACTATCAAAGTAAAGACTTGATATGAACATCAACATATGTTTTTCTGAGACAGTATTTCCACTGGACATTTTGACAACATTAATTTTTACATATCTAACTAATTTTATGTGTCAGTGCAGGCTTCTTGACAAAGCCACATTCATTTAAGTTTTCATTTCTTCTTGAGAGCTACTTAGCTATTATTAGAGCTCAGATATCCCCCCAGCATACAGCTGTGCTAGAATATGTGTTAACGTGTATTGTGAGCCTGTTTTTCTGCAGTGCCTCTGGACTAACAACATCCTGCTTCCCGAAGGATCTGGTTTCAAAGGAGCCAATTAAGTGAAAACCAATTCTGCATTCTCTCTTAGTTTCAGACAAACTGTGCTCTGTTGTTTCTTAGCAGAATAATGGAGGAATTAATATAAATATGCAGTAATCTGAATTTGCTAGCTCTTGTTCTTTGACTATTCAGTGGCACATCAATGGGATTATTGATGAGCAAGGGCAAAATCCTACAAATGATATTTTTCCCATTCATCTACACGAAATGTCAACCCCTGCAACACAGCAAAGCCGCCAGTTAGCCTGTCAGCAGCACCATTTTCTAAAGCTGTCTGCTCCACAACAAGGCAGCGGCTCTGTGCGCATTCAGCAGCTCTCAGCTGTACCACTCACGCTCTGCCTTTCATGCAGAGCAGCAGTGTGAGGGATGGGATGGAGGCATCTGGGAGGAAAGCTAGCTTCAGAAGTGGAGCAGAAGCGTAGATGGGGAAACGTGATAAAAATGGATAATTAAAGGAGAAGGGGAGTGTCTGCACGCATTAACAGGGATACCTGTGCAGCTGTTTAACTAGCAGCCCATTAGGCTGTGGAACCACCCTTTACATTATTAAATAGCTTAGACCCTAACAACTGATAGCAGAGGGCTGCACCCCTGCCATGTGATTTTGTACGGTCATCAGACATGCTCCTCAGGCCCTCCTTGGGGCTGGCGGGTGCCTTCTTTCTGGAACTACTGCTCAGCAGAGATGAGACTTGGTTTTGTACCTGGTTGCTTGGCATGTGAGACAGAAAATGTGAGCAGGGCAGACGCCCTTCTCATCTGTTCCCCTCTTCCCAAGCCTCCACAAGAAGCATATAAAGCAGCCAGTGCATTCGGGAACTGCCTGCACAAAACTGTGTGTCTCTGGAAAAACAGGAGAAAATAGGGGAAGAAAAGGCAACAAAATAACCGAGAATTACTCTCAAAGCAGAAACTAAATCTCACTGATACACATAGACAAGAAAGAGGAGAATAATGCAGAAGAGAGGTTGTTCCTATACAAATACTTCAATAAAGCCCACTTATCTCACTATTCAACAGTTCAGATGTATGGATACTCACTAGGTGAGAGACAATGTATTAATGTAAAACAGTTTTATTCATGAGCCACTTAAAATCCAATTAAAATATCTCAACTAAAATAAAAACATGCACTTTCCTTGGCAGCAACCTACAGTTCATCTATAGAGCGTTAAAATGTATGTGTGTGGGAAGCTTGTTTATTTTTATGTAAAGTGCCGAAACTTCCCTCGGTAGGCATAATAATAATTTGCTTTCATGTTTTGTCCTGGAGCATGACTTTTCATTCCTATCCAAAAAAACAGATTTCCAGCTGCTTAACCAAACAAACTGCATCACTAAACATAACAAGCTTCTAAACTTCACCCCCAATGAATAAATCTACCAACTTTTAACCAGTCTCATTTTGCTTTCATTACATCTCAGCATACGGAAACCTACTCCCTCATGCATGCCGTACTCCTTATTTGTAGTGCCTTTGTCAGGGAAATCAAGTCTTGAAACTCTGATGGCACCAGAAAGCCTACAGAAAAATTCTTCCTCCTCTTCTTTTAACAAAGTATGCTTAAAATTTTTAGCTATTGAATCTACACTGCAATTATCTTATAAAGCATATCAGTTACATAAATGTTAAAACATATGCCACTTAAAGATAGGTTTGAAAGAAACTATCTAACCCACAATTTATTGTACCTTCATCACAAATAAAGTGCTGTATTTCTGAACCAAATACATATCCTTGGTTATTCAAGCAAAAGAAGATACTCAGTAAGACAGAACACAGAGGTGTTATTTTCTCAATTCACTGTATCACAAATGGTGGAGAGCTCTCTGCCCACCCCCTCCATGCACACCCTGTTCCTGGAAATTGTCTCTAGTATGGTAATCACTAGAAATCGCATTACCTAGCATCTACGGGTTTCACATATGCCCTACACCTAGGTGGGATTAACCACCTGTAGGGGCTGCAGATGGTGTTTGTACTGCCCTGACTGCTCAGAGACTTGAGGGAAAGGCAGCTTCACAGCTTTTCTTTACAGCCTCCACACATTTCTTGCCAATGGCAGCAACAGAAGTAGAACCACCAGACTGTCGCACATGCAAGGCCACATCATGTACCCAAACCAGCACCAAGTCTATGTTGCACATGTTATCTCATCCTTATGACACTGAATTATCATTTCTCTTTTGCTGATGGAGAACTGAGGGCAATAGGAATGAGTCCTTCTTTCTAACAAGGATGAACAACACATAACACAAGCTGAGAACACAAAGACACAAAGCAAGAGATATCCTCGCCTGCTAACAAATTCAGAAGCATTTCTTCTTCTTCCCTAATTTTGGCTATTTTTGTTCTAACAGTGAACTTGGTTATATCAGAATCTGCCACCTGTAGAAGACAGCAAAGCCTTGGCCCATCTCTGATTGCAAAACCAAACAAAACTTGCTACATTTTTAAAAATATCTACTTGCACTTGAAAATACAGAGCATTCTTTGCGAAATGAAATCCATCTACATACTCAAAAAAAAAAAAAAAAGCATCGGAACACAAAAACATAGTTTAAAGTATTTGATGAGTCTTTCCAACTCCTATTAACCTGCTTTTAAA
This sequence comes from Alectura lathami, assembly GCA_013399715.1. Taxonomy (NCBI): domain Eukaryota; kingdom Metazoa; phylum Chordata; class Aves; order Galliformes; family Megapodiidae; genus Alectura; species Alectura lathami. The sequence goes on along the minus strand of VXAV01009599.1, from coordinate 602,430 downwards.
TCAGATAAAATAACGTTACACTTTAGATTATTTCAACCACATCGAGTTGACCCCACGAAGGAGTCCTGCAGAAACAAACATGTTCTATAGTTAAAGGGATATATCCTTGACAGAATATGGTTAAGGGGAAAACAAACACACACCACAACCCAGCTAGGAGCCACCTCTTTGTCAAAATCTTATTATCTGATGGAAAAAAGAGAAAATGGAGGGAGGCTAATCATTTTCCTCGTTCTGCAGTCAACCAGTACATGAGTGCCTTGTTTTCAAACACTGCTCTCAAAATAATTAAACCATTCTGTGCCAAGTATTCTGCGGACCTGTGCCATAGATAATTATTTACCTCTTCTCAGTTACACATCATGAAAGACGTATCTTTGCAAGTGAGGCAGGAACTACCAGCTCAGTTTTTCAACTTCAAAGTTAGCTTTACAACCGCTGGCACTTGCAGAGGCATCTACTACATGGCCATCGAAATAGATGCCTTTTCATGATATGTTTACCAATGCCTTTCAAAGCAGAAACGTAAAAAGGAATTGAATCTCTGGGAAGTAATTAATACTGTAATGACCTCCATCCATGGAGAGTAAGGTTATCAAAGCAGTGATCACAGCAGCGCACTCTTGTGCACTCAAAGACCAATTGTTTCTCCTAGGTAACTCTTTTCTGTACCAACATTTTTCATGATTGAGCTACTTTTGAAGGACAAAACTCAGAAGGATAAAACTTATCTATTAAAAATAAATAAGAATTAAGAGCAAAGTAAAGTTAACCAGAAATGCAAACGCATAAACCTATTTCAAACATTACTACCTTAGGCAAGATGAAAGCTGGTTTAACATCATCTTCATACAGAAGGGCTTGATTGTGATGGATTGTCGGATTTGTCCCTCCGTCCCCCAAAGATGCTGGCAAAAAGCCTAAACTGGAGTTCGTCGACAGCTGTAAACTGAGTTTAGGATGTACCGTCACGTCTACAAAGAGCCTAGTGTAAAACTGATGAGTGTTAAAGCTTGCAGCCTGTTCTGCCAGCAAAGATAGCTGAAAACATTACTGTCATGTCAAAAAGCCCCAAATGAAGCAGTTTCACAGAACTTTTTGCCAGCATCATTAAGTACACATTAGGGTCCCACAAGAAAGAAGACTTCAAATGCAAACAGGAGGCGGAGAAAGACAAGGAGTTGCCCCAATTCCCTCAAACTCTGCACGACACCAACAGAGAGCTGCCAAGAAACCATCTTGTTCACAGCATCTTTATTAAAAGGCCTCAACAGCTGCCAAATTAACCTCAGAGAGAGGTTATCTTTAGCAATTTTCTTTACCACTTGGACAGATAATCACGTTACTGTGGTAGGCACACAAGACAATAGGGATTAGCGGGGGGTGGCCTAGTTACCTCACCAGTCACCTCACCGCAGCAGTTTGCTCCCCTGCACCCAGGCAGGTTTAGTATCTGGTAGGAGATTACAGACCTCTCCAGCTTCATTTTTTTTACAGGGGAAAGCACCCTGGAGGTGACAGAGACACTGTCCTGCTCTAACCAAGCGTTCCATCAGGCTGAGCAGACTGAGGGGTGCCACGTCTGCTGCCAGAGGAGCACCCAAAGGGGGGGGAAGTTCCCATCCCCCTTCCTCCCTCCTTCTCCAGGTGCTCGTGACAAGAAGCGGGCCCAGGAAGGGGGAATAAAAAAAAAAAAATCCCATGGTGTTCAGAGGTACATTATTTGCAACTATTTTGCAATTTTCTGAAGTTTTTTTGAAGGTTCCCCATAACTGACAGACTGCTTAAGCAGTGGGTAGAGCCCCCTCATCCCGAAATGGCAGAAGTGGAGGTCAACATTCACAAGCCTGAAGCTCTGACATGAAGATTTCGGTGTTTCTCTTGAAGGTGACAACACCATGCAGCTCGGTGCTTTTGGCAAATGGTGGAAGGATTCCTCATTGGAAAATCCAAGTGCCTTGGCTCTGAACTCATGAAACACCATTACCCGGACAACAAATCGCAATAAACGCTCCCTCCTTAACGCATTCAAATGTGAAGACGACTGACATCACATTTTTAAAAAGAGCACAGTCGTTAATTTCAAAGTAAAGCAGACTGTGTGCTGATGATCTCCAATTATGCTGTCCAGAATGAAAAATCAGGACAACTCTTTCTTTAAGACACCAAATGACATCACTTTAATTAATGAAACCTGTCCATCAACATAATTCACTTAAACACCTGTCATGTTCAGAGCAGCTTTAAAATTACATTAAAGGGATTTACACAAACTGTCTCCAGCTTTCTAGATCAGGCTAAGGTACAGGAAACTCTTCACTTTCTATACAGGTTTATAAGAAATTAAGTAAAACCGAAGGGAAAAATTAAACTACTGAATATTTTTGTGTGCTGCCTGGAAAACATGTTTTCTACTTTTTATCTTTGAGCCATTAAAAATATTTCTACTGTGACATGAGTCCTCTGACCAGACATGAAAAGACTTCATAAATCATGCTGACTAATACTCTCTTGAACTTCAGAGCTTTCTCATTTGCTTGTTAATATTACATGCTACCACAGAAGTCAAAGCTTTTTAGAAAAACAAACTCTATATAGCCCCCAGTTCTGCCATGTTTTCAATTATCGCCTTACAGTCTCTCGATTTTAGTGGATTCAGGACAGTGACACTTTACATCTACCTGTGTGTGTGAAATGTATAAAATACATGCCCAGGGACTTGTTGCACACAGTACAATATAGCAGACTGATCAGCCGGGAATTGATTAGAAGGGAACTGTTCATAAAGAGGCTTGTTTCTTTTTTTGTTTGTTGTTGTTTTTAATCTCTTTAGCAAAGAGTTCTCACCTTATCTAGAGCAACCTCAACTAAAGCAAGTGTCAGTTACTGTTCATCTCCAGAAATCTAGGCATGCCAAAAAGGAAAAGCAAATACAATTGCTCATTAAGACTTTCTTGTCCCAGCTCCAAGCTTGCTTTGCCCTACGGAAAGGCAGGCAAAAAAAATACAGTTCTCTCTTTTGGCTTAAATCACCCTGAGTGTCTTGCTCTTCCTTGCCATCAGGAACTCAAAAACAATAAAACAAAATCCCAGTTTATCTAGTGTTTAAAATCAAGTTTCTATCTTCTTTCTCCCAGAAGCAAAGATATAAATAAAACAATGCGTTTTGTTCTCTCCTCAGGGAAAAGATAAAAAAGCAATCCTCTGTTTTCCATCCAACCAGGCTACCACATGTCTTCTTTATAGGCTATAAACAAGGCAAACTCAGAGCTGTGTATGAAGCATCACCCCCATATGCAGCTGGCTTCCCCTAGCATGAGCACTTCATCTTCTGCCCTTGCCAATCAGCTAAATCATCATCTGCTTTATGTGATCATTTTGGGTGTCCAGGCAAGCAGCAATGGATGCTACTCAGCTCTGCAGCAATGGATGCTACTCAGCTCTGCCAGTTCACTTCACTTCCCGTGAGAAATCCCTGAATTCCCATGCCTGCAGTCTCCAGGCTCCAGGCTAGTCTACATCTTCTGTTCAGCAAATGCTCTGCCAAACTTGGTAGAGCCAAGGAATTTATCTCTTGGGATTGTTTTCTTCAGTTTCATAAGTTAGTGTAAGTTATTAGGGAGGCTGCTTGTCAAAATGTTCAAATAGCTCTGCACAACTAAGCATTCAAAATTCATCTCCACAGATGCACAATTTTTGAGACTATGTAAGTGATGCAACAAGGCAAAGCTAGAACTTACTTAAAAAATCCACTGAAACCATCACCCAGAAAAATACTGTTTCACATTGTGTTAAATCATTAAAAACATTTACAAGTCAATCACTTAAAATATACTCGAGGCCATGCATCCTGTAAATAATAGTCTTTTGAAAGCCATCTATTTCACTTGCAATACTATTCATGCATGTTGCAACTACATCTTTTAAACAAAAACCTACTGTAAAATTCATTTTATTAAGAAATGTGAAAATTCTCCAAGACCCATCTTCGAGATAAATATGATACTCTGACTTCTAGATTCAGATCTTCAACGGACCACTGTCTAATACACAATTTTTTTTTTTTTTTTATCAAATAGACTTATCTCACTTTTTTTTTTTTTCTAAAATACAGCACGCAACAGTACACTAAGCAAAGGGGAGCAGAAAATAGCATCATGGTAATAATGCAGTAATCAAGAGCATATTAAAAAAATCATCTAGCTCAAACAGAGAAGTTATTACTTCTGAAAATGAGTGATACTTCTAAGTCAATTCAAACAACTTTCCTCCAAATGTTTCATTTCATTTAATACTGTTACCAGCACTGAAATAAATGCACCAAAATGAACTTTGCCTGAAGCCCAAGGTTCCTTTTGAATAATTCAAAAGCAAGACGATCACAGTGGCTTAATTAAAGGGCCCTTGCCCAATTTCTTCACCTCTCCCATGTTGCTGTACGATATGCCTCTATACGGAATCAAGTAGTTTTGTGGCAACTATGCTAATTCCATTTTCTTTGGCAATGCAATTAAATTTTCCTCAGAGTGACTCCAAACTAGCAATACTGAGAGTGAGAATACCCATAGGTTTGACACAACCGCTAACATCAAGGAAAACATCCTCAAAGCCAGTCACTTGTTTCCTTCCACCAACACTTTTCTTCTTGACCTCTCTCCTGCACGGGGTGCTGGACTGTGAGGCTGAAACACCTCACAGAAATTAGACTCCAAAATGCGTAGCAGACAACACTTGGAGACCCTGCCACTGGTGCCTCTGTTTCAGTCTGGGAGATGTTTTCACCCAGTTAAGCCAGCTGGCCTAGTAAGTTCCTCCCCCCATAAATCCTGCTTCTCTCATGCCCTTAGAGCATTACAGCAAACAGCAACGCTCATCCTGCTCATTTCAACCACAAGCTGTATACGGACAACTTGAAACTGCAGAAACAAGTTAATCTGCTGGTTTGAAGATGGTCTGAGTGCAGCTACTGGGAACTTTCAGCACAGAACACTGTATGAGAGAGAAAATTCTGCAGATTGACTTTGCATGCCAGGGTTAATACATTAGTCTGCTAAAACATGTATCACACACGTAACATAAAAGGTACAAGCTGTAAGGGTAAGCTACCCGGGATATTCCCTAGGGATGCTGGCATCACACTGAAGTTGAAGACTACTTGTGCCCTGCAGACACAATAGATGTCATGTGAATCTGCATAAAAACATCCTGCGTTTCCGTACATTTTTCAAAGCAGTGGAAGGAGACAGTGAAGCTAAAAGCTAGCTATAATGCCGTGAAAATCCAAGACTGCAAAGTCTGCATGGGTAAAACAAGATTTTGACAAGACGAACCTTTGCCAAATCCTAACGTAAGACAAGCTGCTGCCCTGGCCAATCTTTCTGAGCAGATCTACTGCCTTCACCACGCCGACAGTGAATCTGAGAAATCCATCCTGGCCTCCTCTGCTCTCATCAGTTTCAACACTGGGACAGGGAAGGCATTTGCAAGCTGAAGGGAGGCTTGGGCAGATTGGGGCCGCTCTGGACAGCTTGCACCGGCAGCCTGCGCTGCCTGGCCCAATGCCAGGACTCCCCTGCAGGGCAGAGAAGATAGGGGCCACTTTGGTCATTAACAGCAGCTCCGTTGTTTTACTTCGTGTGGGTCACTGCAGTGTTACTGTACTAATTGACCAACCGTTACCCTGATTTCCAGCCATTAGTTATAATTTCAAATGAATTCAATCAAAACAAAATGTGCCTCATGAAAGTAAATACTCATCGATCTATTTTAGTCTCTGGAGTCTATTTTAGGCAGCACAGGATAACACAGGTTCTTTGATACTTCAGATTAAACCTGATGTCCAGATGTGCTATTTATGACAGATTGCTTAGCACATTTAGATATTTGCATTTTTAAAGAGAAAGCCAGAGCTTTTTCATGGCAAATTCGGCATTTCAAGTGCTACGGGACACCATTACCACCAAAGAATCCTTTCACCTCCACTAAAAATTGGATCTTTATTTGCACCCATGTATCAATTATTTACAGTAATTGCAACATAAAACAAAAAAAAGAGAATGAGAAAAAAAGTCCATGCCCTGCTCTGCTTGTTTTAGATGCAAAAAGGCCACACACAAATTTCAGACCTATTCTAACCTACCAATATATAAAAATTATCTGAACACCCAATCTGTGTTTCCTGTTTTTGTTGGACAACTCCTCGGATTCCTCAGACTATTTCAGACCTTAGACAGGTTATACCAGTATAATTATGTGAATTACGGGTACAGAGTGTTTCTAACCAGTGTAGATGCACTGCTGTGAGCCGTAATGGTAAAGCAAAAATCACCGCAGACAAGATGACTTGTTTTTGTGTCCTAGCCTGGAACAAGACACCCCAAACCAGCTAAGCCCATGCTGATGGAAGGGACATTTCAACTGTTATATGTAAGAATAATTACAGAAAGGTAAGGAATACCCCCTTTGTTTTCTTAATGGAAAGACCAAAATCCTGTGGGACAGCTTCCTCACAAGTACGTATGGTTTAATGTAGTTCTAAGCAAAAACAGAAAATAAACTAAAAATGAAAGTTCTGATCAGTACAAAATTCCTTCTATTACTTATTTTGAGTCTTACAGCAAAAGAGGTGAAGCAACTGATGGATTTAAAGAACAAAACAAAGAAAAACCCTTTTGTGAAGTTTTGACTGGATGTGGACCCCAGCCAAGGTGGCAGAGCAGACAGAAGAGACACGCAATGGTTTGAATGAATAGCCGTGACATACAAGACTTGGGCAAGAGAAAAACAGCAGGTTTACTGCATCTTGCAGACAACTCAGAGTTAGTTAAAAGAATGGTGAAGGAATATGAAAATGCCTGTGGATGAGTCTTATTTTGTCAAGATCTATATATTCCTTTGTTAACTAACCCTGAGCAACTGTTCTTCTGGGCCTTCACAACGTCCATGCTTCTGTCTGAAGACACGAGGTCGCTGACGCAACAAGGTGTACCCTCAGTCAGCTGCCTGAGCATGGGGGCTGAGCAGCGGTCCCTGGGACTTCCCACTGCTGAACACAGAGGTCCCACCTCTTTGAACGTGGCACTGACAGAAGAGAGGTGGCCAAGACATTCAAGATCCAGCAGCTTTGCTATGAACATTTGAGTGAAGATTTTGCCCAGGGAGCGTGCCAAAACAAGTCACGTAACTGCTCCAATCAGCATTAACCCTGGAGGTCCACCCTTGTGGCCCAAGCTCCCCAAGACGTTCCATGTCACAGCAGTATGATACAAGGGTGTGTTTACAAAATCATTCTAGGAGGTCTTTGCGTTTATTTCTGGATTACAAAGAGTTAAAGTGCAAACAGAAATATCCAAAGGAGAGCCTGCCCCCCTCAAAAGCTAGATACTGGCACTTCCAGGGACCCAATGGTTGGTTCAGGACGTTCCTCAACATTAGGAAGAGGGTCTTAGGCACCAGGACTGTGTGCACAACTGAAGATTCAGAGGTAGATGATTAATTTTTGATCAGCATGAGAGGACTTCCAACCCACTGATTTCAATATTTTCCCCCCATCAAAACAAAGAGATACAGATAATCTCTGTCCTAAAACAAGATCCACCAAGACAAAGACTGGCATGTTACACTGGAGTATACTAAGAACAGGACTCAAAGGTAGAGAGCTGATCACTTGTTACCTTGGAGTCTAACGATTTTCACGAATGTCCAGTGTTGTTGCATTCCTTCTTAATATAAAATGAGCAAACATTTAGTGCACTGCTTACTACCTCAGCAAGGTTCCAAAATCTTCACCAGCTTCAGACAGAGGTTACAGTCTACACTGCAAGCTGCTTGTTTCAAAATGATGCATAAATACTGTTCTGCAGGTTCATATAAAAATGCCAAAGTCGATCTAGCCCCAAACAGAACTACAACTGCAGAAAGCTGCATCTTACTAATTCTAACTTCACAAACCAGGCAAAATTGTAGGCCTTTAAATTCCAGTAACATGAACTCTTTAGCTGTCTGTCATAAATACCCAGGCTTGTTTTTAACTGCATTTTCTGGATCCCCTCTGAGATTATACTTATATGTGGTCATACCACATACACAATAATAAAATACGTGCTCAAACTCAGTAGGGTGCCTCCAAAGCACAAAGATATCTTCATCCCACCTGTAATTGCATGGAAACTGAACATATTCTTCTTTTACTCTAAAACTCAACACATGCCTTAGATAGTTGATCTGTACTACCAGAGTAAAGGAAAAAAAAAAAACACAAACAGATCAGTATCACCATGGTAAATTTTAATTCCTTCCAGTTGAAAGTAGTCCACATTTGAACCACCACGCCAATGACTACAGGACAGTTAAAATAGCTACACTATGGTTTGTTTGTTTGTTTTTTCCCACAGGAACATAACTTATTCTTCTTCTTAGCTTGCTAGCAAAGCACAAATTTCTACCAATAAAAATATTGCAAACTAATCTTGTTTACATTTGTTATAGCCAGGTAACACAATACTGCAACATGCTGCTCTGAAAATAATTTTCATACAAATTTTAATTGTTAGACTGGAGATTTCTCAAGTATGAGTTTTGTTTACTGTGGAACAGCTGCATGACAGTTGCATGACAGTTAATTTTTGGTCAGAACTGACTAACACTATTACTGAACTACCTCAGAGTGATTCCTTCAGTCAGACCCAGGTCCAGAGACCACTGAGTACCTTGGGGCCACCCACCTGTACTTGTCTCCGGCACAAGGTGTGAATCAGCCACAGGTAAGTTTCCTGCTAAAGCTCAGTTATTTTTGGGCTGAGAAGTAAATGTAAGTAGGAGTAGGATATTGGTTCAGGAAGGCCACTGCCTCCTGACATATTTTGTACGAGGCCTGCAGAGAAAGGCAGGAGAAGAGAGATCAGTGTCTTGAATTGCAGGTGTTACTGGCCATGTCTCCACTATGAAGAAGAGCTAAGCTAAGGGCTAGTACTGGCAGTAGCAATTCATCTGCAATAGATGATATGATAGTTCCAAGCTGGAAGAAATAACAGGGCTAGAGCTAGAATGGCAGCTCAGCCCAGCAGATACCAGCACAGAACAAAACCTGGTATCAAACGGGCTAAGGAAGTTCATGGACCTTTATTTGTCCCTGGAATTAGAAGAGGTTGCTGACCTAGAAAAAAGGATAGCACTAGAACTGGGTTTAGGGACAGGGCTCAGGCCAGCAGATGTTGTTAAGCTGCAGCTTAGAAAGCACCTCCAGGTTATCATGAGAAGCAGTGCTGGCTTAGGCCATCTGACTGTGGGATCAGGAGTGAGATAATGCTAGGATTAGGAGTGGAATTAGGGTTTGAGCATGCTCTGGAAGAGGTTGATGAACTGCATCATCTTGTTTCAGCACCAGGGAGGGCTGCATGCAGTGATAAAGGTGCCACATGACAGGCCTCTCCACACCCTTAGCAAGCCTAACACACCTCCTGGCATGCCAGGCCCACTCTGCATATATCCTCTGTTGATGCAAAGTCCCCAAGCTGTGTGTGCAATGTAAACCTGACGCAAGCCAGACCTCTTTAGCCTACTCTGCCTGTAACTTTCTGCCCTTGTGCATGTGCATAGTAAACCTGGCACTCCCAGGGTGTACAGATTTCCCATACTGCATGTGCACAGGCACCGCCTTTCTTGTACATATCTGCTGTGGATGAGGGCAGGCAAAAGTGCCCCAGACATGGAAAGCTGCTGTCTGAGAACATCTCATCCTTTCCATCTCTACTTCTTCCTTCATTTGCACCAGATCTGCCACGTCTGAAATATATCAAGTCTAAAAAGGCTAAGTGTCTCACAAACAACACCTCCTCTCTTCACAGATACATTCTTTAAAACAGTGGATCATCAGTCTGCATGGCAGGTTGGTCCTGCCAAGGAAGTCAAACGTCTCATCAACCAAATATACAGAGATGCAGCACAAAAGCTCATCTGTGTCTCCTCCAAACAGGAGCTTTGCCAGTGCTGACCTTGGCAGAGCTATTTAGCACTCTTTTCCCAGTTTTTGGGAATAGATGCCCATCACATTACTCAGAATTTTCCACATCAGGGGAGGGTTCAGAATTGACCCTGCCTAGTTTACATTTCAGCAGAACCTGACACGTATCTTATCTACCTCTGCGTTTTAATCACAATACAGGCTCACCCATGTTAGCAATTTATGGAAAAATTCATAGCGCTAAGACAGATCTTCGACCTGACAACTGCACTTTTTGGAGAACAATGAAAGACAATCATGTTTCAAGGACAAAATCATGTCCATGCTGGAGAATATATAGTTAAAAACTTTAAAAAATCAATACATGTACCATACAGCCCACCTTTACCATTTTTTCAAGCTTGCAGTTTGGAGAATGCAGGGTAGGCAAAAATGATAGTTGCTCAATTCAACAAGCAAACTTGCTTCAGCATTCACTACAAGCTGCAGAGGAGAAAGCTTCACAGTGAGTCTTGCCAGGGGGGAATTACAATAATGAAGCCTTATGGTCACAAGACCACAGGCCACCGTTGTGAAACAGTCAGTGGGTAAATAAGGGCGTAGCCTGCAATATAGCCTAGCGCTGGAGGGGAAAAAAAAATAATAATAATAATCACATCCACAACATGGTCTTATCCTTGAAAAGGTTCAAAGTCAAGAAGAAAAGAATGTCACAACTCCGCACAAATGTCAAAAATGTGGCAAGAATGGTGCTGCTGTTCTAGTACTGTCCATGCATTAATGATGCAGAATATGGAATAAAAGCAAGTCATAGAGTTAAGCCTGCAGCTAGTAAGTTAGGCAAAAGCAGCAACAGCAACAAAAGAGAATCCAAGGGACGTAGGAGTGAGGATGATGTAGAACTGACAGCTGAAGTTCAGCTCGTTAAGGTGAAAAAAGCCGTGCATTTCCAGAATAATAAGAAACCGACAGCAAAAAATGATGCAAGTTAAGATGCTGATTTCAAAACACATAAATGTGGAGGTACTTCAGACCAGCAGAGATGCACATGAACAAAGTCAAACCAGAAAGCCCACCATTCAGCAGCCCTAATGGCTGAAGACTGACTGAACATCATTGTATGACTCCTGAGCGTCACGCATGTGTACCTGAAGGACTTCAGAGAAGCTTTCCAACTTCTCATATTTTCAGACATTAAGTAAAGAATGCACAAAATAATCAGTCCTACAAACCTCTGCCCTCAGCTCTGAATGTACAGGCGTCTCTCCCTCTAATAACCCAGCTTTGACTGTCCCACCACGTCATGTCATTTGTGCCAAACTGGAGGGAGAGAAAATGCACCACATCTGTCCTCTGCTCTCTCGAGACATAACACAGCACTGCCTCCCGCGGGGCCTCAGAGGGGTGCTCCTCCGTGCCTTTGCTGCTGCTGGCCATGCCAAGGAAGATGCCTGGCAGCAGGGAAAGCAAAGCAGCCTTCGCTCCTTCCTGCTGCCAGGGCACCGGCTTGGAAAGCCCTGGAGGCAGCAGGGGTTTGAAGGGGAGAGTGCAGCATCCAGCCCCACCTTTCCCATCGGCAGAGAGCGACAGGCTGCTTCCTTCAGCACTCCCTCCAACCCCTGCTTCTCTGAGGGAGGGGGAGAAAGGAGGCTGTAAAGATTTAGCGTTATTTCTGTTGCAGGGAGGCAAAGAAGGCGCCTTGGTCAGGGTGGCAGTCACACACCATGAACATAAGCCACTATGCTGGGTGGTGAGTGGATTGCGATGAAGCACACAGAGCCCTGTCACAGGGAAAAGCAGGAACAGGGATGTAAATGCTCATGGAGAAGGGCAAAGGGGAACACGCCTATGAATTTTAACCAGGTTTATGAGTAGTGGCTGCCAGTGATCCTTTCCCAAATAACACCACTAGTTTAATTACACATGCAAAAGCACCTCAAACAAAAGCTACTCCCATTCCAACCTCCAGAGAGCCTTCCTCTTTACTGCCAGTCCATCAAAAGCAGCAGGTTTCACTGGGGTCTTGTTTCTGCATGCTCTGCCCTGATGTGCTACCCAGGATGTGCTGTTTTAGTCTCTGCTTCTACCATTACGTTCTTAATGTCTGTGACTAACCAAGCTGCTGGCCCTTAGACAGGACTTACACTTAAGAACAAGCAATATGCAGTGTTCAGTCCACAGGTACAATTTAACATACAATTTTCTAAACTGTATTAAGCTTTCAGATTACTTATGAGGCAAACCAATTACACAACTTCTGATAAAACCCATGCTCATTAACACCTCTGTCTCCACTGGGGGCTCACTGGGCTCTAAAATTTGCACTGAAGACTACCCTATACAATACAGAGGGTAATAAACTTCTAAATTGTTGTCCACAGTAGCCCAGATAGCATTCAAGAACCTGTTGCAATTAAAATTCATAAACTGCATTTCCAAATCTCACAGCTCAGGTCAAGAACCACAGTCATAATTATCATCAATCAAATATGGTATCCTGACTCACCCCACACAAATGAGCTACACTTATAAAAGCAGTCCTCTCCTTCAGTACAGAAGGGAAGAAGAAACTGATAAAGAACGATTAAAGTAGCACTGCACTAATGACAAGGTGAAATAATTGAAACAGCCTATGAAGTAACCAAGTGTAGACAAAGTAGCTCAACAGATGTTACACTGGAAGGCTCAATAGCCAGTGCAAAGATGAAAGCAGAATGTGACATTAATGGCAGATCCTACAACAAAGTTGATCATGGACTTTGTGGCTTACTGTCAAAATGAAATACTACCACATGTCATTTTTGCCATCACACGTCACTAAATGACCAGGAAAAACAGAAATCAAAAAACAAGATGGCTAATACGATACTGGACAAGAACACAGAAAACAGAGTTGATTTTCTCGTTGACACGAACAGTGAGCTGTCATATAATCTGCCCATTACTGTACCTTCATGACATCTTTATAGGAACGAATAGCCTCAACTTCCTCTTTGTCATCGTCGTCATCGTCCTCCACTCCCTCGTCCAGCGCGTCGTACCCTTCATCTCGGCTCCCGTCGGTCTCTGTGCTGTTGGTCATGTGGTCTATGAGCTGCTCCAGCGGGGGACTCAGCTCCCGCTCCTCATTGTCCTTCAAGCCATAGTCCAAGGCTTTGTATATGATGATCCCTAGGGATTCGATAACCTATAGAAGTAAAACAGAAGTATTTGTTAATGCTGCTCAAAATAAAAAGTACGCTTGACGAGGAACACTATTTTCTGGTGTTTGTATAACAAAGAGAGCAACTGAGAATGTAAATATCAAAGTAAAGAGAAAAATGATCATCTCCTGCCTACAGTAGTACTTCAGTAATGCAGTGCACCACATGCAAGAGCAGGTCATACTGCATACCAACTGCTTTCTTAATTCAAACTTTGAAACAAAAGTCATATTTAAAAACAAAGCAGAACCTTTTAGATTATTTTCCTTTTCTCCTTCTAAAACGACAAACCTCAGAAGACAGTACTACAGATTCTGAAAGACTACATTACATGCATATGGCCTTCTCCTGGAAAGAATAAAAACAAAAGTAATGAAAATGATTCTATGAAAAGAAAGAATAACCTAACACAAGAGGCCTCCTTCCTCCCATTAATGCTTACAACACTCGGGAACTGGCCTTCAGCTCCTGCATCTCTCCACTGACCCGAGAAATGTCTGAGGATATCCTGGTGTTAACTCACTGAGCACCAGGACATCACCCCCCAGGAACTCCTCTGCCTGCTGCACACATGCCCCTGATGCTACCAACCGGATTTCACAGTAATGAGGTATTACCTTGATGTTTCTTTGCATTCAAGGTTTCCTTTTTGTGCTCTGTCAAGAGCAAAGCAAACAGATGATCCCTCACTCAGTGAAAGCTAGCAATAAATTGTCACAAACACCCCAAAGTGATAAATGCACGTTTCCTTTCTTGGCATCAATTGTTTTCCTTACAAATACTACTGAAGCTTCTAGCACTGCACAGATGTAAAGAGATGGCATTTCAACTGAGGGTTTGTAAAGGGGTATGAATGGAGGGGGAAGGGGAAATGCAAGAGTAAACCACAATAAGGCAATGGCAGACGCTAGGAGATCCTTGTCTGACAAGGAAAGGACTGGAGCTACTGCATGTAACCTCTGATCTTGCTCGTGTGTAGTGATGGCCAGCGTGTCACACAAATGAGCAGCCTTCAGCGTAGGAGTGGTTGGCACTAGGACAACTTTAATAACAGAAGTATTTCCAGGCATACCAAACCTTGTCATCAAATGCCATTTTCTCTCATCAGGCTTTCAGTTCCATCCCGGCCAACGTTTTTTAATGCAGATTTTTCAAAGTCCATTTGGGCAAATAGGACAACATATATGGATTCTCAAAATGTTAGACTTGACTGTCTGCAGCTCACTTGTTCCTACACAGCAAAGTGGTTTTTTCTGAGTGGCTGAAGGTTAGCAATGACTTAGAAATGATGGCCTATTAGACAATCCTGTGAACTAGCTGCAATCTGACAGCTGTACACATGTGCACTTCAATTGCTCTGCTGAGATCTCTGCAGTGCAAATTCACTTCCCAAGACAGCAGTTAATAAACAAACAAAACCCAAAAAATAAATAACACCCTTTCAGAATCTATTTCCAATCATGTTGATTCAAAATAAATAATTTTGCTATACTGTTCTCCTGAAATGTGTTTATACTCACTTGGAAAATATTCTTAAGATACAGTTCAGAAAAGCAATTAGGCAAATTAACAAAGAAAAATTTGCCTTGATTTCTTTAGTTCAAAGAACAGCTTCTGAGTGAGACAGCCAAGCACACCAGGGAAGCACCAGTGTGTGCTTGCTCCATTCTCACACTTCCCAGACATCTGCTGTCACCCACTCTGCAGACAGGACTTTGCACTGTTCAGGCCTTAAGAATTGTTGTAACAGATTAAAACTTATGTTTGCAACACACCTGGTTTGCCTCTTGGAGAAGCTATTTAGTAGTAACTGCCTTGTAAAACTCATATTGTTATAAAAAGCCTGAACAAATGAAAACTACATAAAATAAAATATATTGTATTGGCAACTGGTTCTCAGTGCTATCTCAACATGTACCCCCTCAGCAGCTGAACGGGAACAAAAGAATACAAAGTTAATTCCATCCTGAAGTGGACCTACATGAAAATGAAGCCCAGTTGAGTAATTGCTTTGATATTCTAAATACCTGGGAGTGAACACAGCGCAAGTAACTTCTAATTTTAATAAAAAGTACATTTGAAAGAGCTTAGCATACATGAGAAGGGCTGAAATGCCTATATTAGATGCAAAGAAAATAATTTATTGTCTCATATAGGGATGGCTGCTGAAGACAGATTCTGAATTTTGCCTCACCAACACTTGGGAAAAAAAAAAAAAAAAAAAGAGAGAAGTATAAAGACAGTGAGCTCTCCCTGCCTCTTTCTGTTTGGGAACAGGATTAAGGCAGTCAGGAGCACCAGGCTAAAGCTGGATGACAGCTGCTGCCTCCTTTGATGTACCAGCAGTGGGGCCCTTGCAGTTCAGTAATGGGGCTTGGGGGTTTTTAGTACCATGAACAGATTTCCTAATGCATGCAAAGCTGACACAACACGAAAGCCTGAAGCGGCACCAATTCAGACCCAGATTTCAGTCTCTCATCTCCTTACTTAGGAGTCATGATCAAAACCGTATATTCTCCACTGTCTGTCAGTATCGCGGGTTCATCTGGCCGAGAGACAAGGCACTGAGCTTCTTAGCTGAGAAACTGTCTTTGACTTGCATTAAAACTGAAAACACTCTGAGCAATACCAGCTTGCTAAGGCTCTTGTAAAACCACAAGTGCCACACAAGTATCAAACAAAGTCACAGAACCATCCAAACTTCTTACCTGGACAAAAGTATTCACATAACTTTACACAAATAAAACTTCTGTGTCTATATAACTGGAAACACAATACACAAAGTTAGACAGCTCATTGCTTACTCATGAGCACTGACAATTTACCTGTAACACAAATCAAATACAAACAAACAAAAAAAGGAAAATTATTTCCTGGTTGAATGGATTAATTGATAAATATGTGGTTTATTGAGCTGGATAATCAGGGACTAACACATTATTGTTAAAAAACATCAATTATTTAAAAATAAATCACTGATTCTAAATTGCACTGATCGCTAATTGAACATGGAACAAATACTTCTGGCACCTAACAAGTAACAAGTGCTGACACAGTCTGGGTTTATATCCAGGAAACAAGAAAAAAAACCATAATGGATTTAGCAAGGCCCTGTTTTAAACCAAAGAGATGTACATTAACACTTCAAAACAACTGCACATCATTGGAACAAGTGCCAGTACGAACGATAAACAACGCTGCTGGGTTTAGGTTAAAAAAAATAAATCAAGTTCTACACCTTGAGTTTTTGAACTCATTTGTTCCTGGCTGATTTAAATTTTGGCAAAGGACCTGATCTCTCATACCCATCAGTGGCTAAATAACTTAAAAAAAAAAACAAACATGGAAGCTTGCATTGTTATGCCTTACACCTTCTCCCTAAGTTCTTTTGAAAGTCATGGCTTCAGANCAAAAAAAAAAAAAAAAAATCACCAAACTAAACACCAAGCATTTTCCACAGGCTGAACTTTACTCCATTATGCTTAAATCACTAGTGAAAGGGGAATTGTGTCTCACCATGGGTACTCCTTCAGTTCCTACACCAGCCTGGACTTGTGTTATACTATTATTTTATAACAGGTTGTGATAAACTTGCAAGAGACTTTGGCAGAAGGCTTTGACTTTACACATGATGCCCTCGTGCTCCTTTTACATACACACTAGAAGGAAAACCCAAAGCATTCATCTCATTTTCATAAACTAACCCCAAATGGAACTTTCTGCATCCAATACATTAAGGCATGCCTCTTGGAAAGGGGATCATCACTTCCAGGGCACAAGCCACGTCCTTCCAATGACTGCTGCCAATTTCAGTCTTAAAAATCTTTAAATATTCAGCCTTTGTATAACAGTGAAACAAGTTTGAGACTGCAGAAGTTTCAAGTGAAATCACTTCAAGTGAATATTTCACTTGAAGAATCCTTTTTTCCCCTCCACACATGTGTTTCTGACTCTTTCTGCAATGTGGACAAGAGGCAGCGCCCACATGCCGCTCCCCCCACTCACCGCACGCACAATAGGGCACTGTCTAAGCTTTCAGCCCCTTCCTAGGGTTTGCTTCAATTTTTAAACAAAGCAACAAAGCCTAAGGACAGGCTCATACTTACAGCAGCAAAGGGCCTTTTTACAGTTCAGATTCCTGGCCCTCCCTAAAGTCCTCCATTCCCCCAAAAGCCATGCAGGTTTTGTGGCCCTGAAGTGGGATTAAAGAAGCTGCGAAGCTCCAGCTCCTAAGGTGAGTCAGCCAACTTCGAGCTTTCCCACAGGGACCAAAAACAGCAACCAATAACGATAATATTTGCATTGCCACAGCACTGCCTTTCATGAATTCTAATTTTTTTTTTTAATTAAAAAAATGTCACTACAATTATTGTTTTTAAGTGCTCAGACCTCTTACCAGCAGATTTCCAACGTATTTATGACAGAGAATCACTCTGTCTTACGGTAAGAGCACTGGGAGCCTGGAGACAACCAGCAGAGACCGACCCGTCCTACTGCTGCCCTACTGCTGGCCCGGTATCAGCCTGCCAGGGGCTCCACGTCACGCTTCCACTATCGTGCCATGCTGCACAGCTATACCCACAGATGCCTCTGAATTCCAGAGTAATTTGCACGTTAGGACATGCACAAGTTTTTGTGATAAAACTTGGTAATACACTCCAAGTTAGAAACCAACTGCTCACCTCCAGCTAGGCACGAGTGAGAAGCTACCGCCCTGACCGCTGAGTCCTTGGTTGCAAAGGGATTTGCTTGTTTCTTCAGTATCTAATTCTGTAACGGAGACACCTCACTTTTAGAGTGAGCAAATAACATGGCTAGGATAAACCCAGGCACACTTTCGGGTTATTTTCCTTGCCATCAGATGTCCTTCATAACTCCCCGGGGCACGTCTCAATGGGCTGGCACCCCAGGTACAGCAGTGTTGATTTTGCTGCGGCACTCCCAGGCTAGCATTACCCAGGTTTTAATAGCTGGGGACATTGCTAAATTTAAACATGTCCTTCACTAAATTAGAGCAACCTGCAACAGTTGGTCAAACAAGAATAGTGAAAACTTTCAACTGCCTCCAGTTGAGCAGCACGGATTCAGAGTGCCTGCGGTGAATCAGATGAATTACTCATATCCAAAGAATACAGACATAACATACAGGAATATTTAACTTCTGGGTGGTGTTAGCTCACAACTGAAATAATAAGATACTGTTTTCTGCCATATAATGAGGCTTGCTATTTAATACAAAGCAGTCATAAAATATTATTTGCTATTTAATATAAAGAAAAAAAAAACAGTATTTTCTAAAAGAAAATAAAGGAAATTAAATGTGAATGTTTACCTAGATTCAATCTGTTTTAGATGCATTCAGATTTAGGAAAACATCTCTATTACTTTCAGGATAGATCTTCTCTAAAATGGTTTTATAACCACAAGTCTGTGAATGCACAATATGGGTACAGAGACCTACTTGCTGGATCCTTTTTACTATTCAGACATACAATAAAGAGACTCAGCGGAAGAACTGATCAAAGACACAGAACAAGCTTAAGACCCACAAAGGGGATGCCAGCTTCTTTTTTTTCTTTTCCTTTGTTCCCTCCACAGTGAATATGTAAAAATGTAAGCAGCTAAATGTTCTTGGACCCAGATGTCTCTAATAAAACAGCCGTAATTTGACTGCAAGTTTATTAAGGTTCAATGTAATATAACCCTCCAAGTTATTCAAAGGTTCTGATAACTCTAAACATGTTTTTGGTTGCCCAGGTTTCCCCCTGGAGATTATCATAGGAGAACTACCATTTATCAGCATAAATGAAAACAGAGTTTATTCCGTTGTATCAGTCTCAAATTACATTTTATCTGTTGCATCAAACATTGGGAAAAACCCTCATTTTTTTCTTCTAGTTTTTGTTCATACATTATAATCCTCAAGATTCAGATAAGTAGCTACTCTGTTAGCAAAGAATTTATCCAACCTGAAGGAATTTCACTGAAGTGATAGCTCATTCCAAGAGGGGGGGAAAAAAAAAAATGACATTATTTGATTTGATTGTGAAGCCAGTATCAAGCTGCTAAAACTCAAGGTAGTGTATTACATCAAATCATGTAATACTGTGCCCATCCAAATAAATAAATTCTTGTTCTTTTTAGGACACGTAATCTTTCAGTATATCTGGCTCTACTAAACAAAATCAGGTCCAAACAAAGCTTTTGTGCTTTTTTTGTTGTTGTTATTGTTGTTTTTAACGACTCGATATAGTTAAACAACTATATACAGGTTGACACAGAAATAGAAATCAATCAGGTGATTGCCCTGAGTAGGCCAACAGAGGAGAATTTAGTTGACAGCCAAAAAAAAAAAACTAGGCCACTGAAACTCCAAGGAGCCAACTGTGTCAGAGATGTGAATTGCCCTTTTTCTTATCAGCCTTTTAATAAAGCTTTATCTATAGAGCAACAAAGTATCAGATTAACTACAGCAAAAGAATATGTTGTGAGAGATAAGTGATCAGCTCAAGTAAAACTGGTATAAAGGAAAACAAATTCAGTAGCTCTGATCCTCAGAACTCGGGTGTGACTGGTTTAATTGTGGCTGATATTGCAAATCTGCCTATAGTCTATCATACAAGCTATAGAAGCAAGATGATAAAATAACGTCACTTGAAAACACTTGGAGGAACTTTCATTCAGTTCAATTTCCTTTAGCCATGAAGCAATACAAAATCAATGCCATCTTTATTCAAAATACCTGCACAGTTCAACTAATCTACTCAGCGAGTTGATTTGTGTTAAACTTCTCAGCCTTCCCACACAGATTTCTTTTCAGTCACTGGAGTTGTCTGCTACAGGCTTTGCCCCACTTTAATTAATCCAAAAATTAGGCAAGCAAGCACCAGATGCAATATAAGCCACTTTTCTTGTGACTCCAGAACTTTCTCATACCTATTTCCCCAAAAATTAACATTTACAAAAGCCAAGCAAATAAAATAACTGCAAAATGAAAGCTATTCTTTTAAGTACAAATTCTGGAATAATTAAACCCTCACTTTGCATGTATGTCTTATGAGCTTTCCATCAGAGGCTCCCATCAGACTTCACAGAAGCCAGGCTGCTTTCACCATATTTGTCAGATGCAGGTGTGCATTTTGCAGATGATGAACTTAGCAGAGACAGATAAAGCATCTGAACAAAATCACACAGAGCTGGGAACATGGCACCTCTCCTGGCTTAATTGCCGCTTTCCTAAAATCCATCTTTTTCTCTTCCTGAAAAACTATGTCCTTTTGACTCCTAACAGCCTTCTCATCAGCCAAATTGTTGCAATTTTAAGTTTTCATTAGCCTGAACTCACCCATGTTATGAACCAAGCCCAAACACAACAACATTAACAGGTCCTTTTTAAAGCAATGTGTCACAGAAGAGGGCTGACACATCTTCCTGATTTGCAGTGAGTAACTTACATGTTAAATAGAAACACAACTCAAATTTAATGCTGCTGGTGCTGAATATTCATGGGAGATCAAATAAGTGCTGATAAGAAGATTGTCCTTTTCATCCAAACAGAAGGAGAAATTTCCAAAAGTCCATGGGATACTGGTTTTTACTACATAGCAGCCCAAGACTACACAGCTACCTCCACTATCCTGTGGGTAAGCGCTCGGCCATACCTAGGCAGAAACTAGTGGGAATCTGCCTCAGAACAAACAGTTAAAAACTCAGAGACTCTTTGTGAGATGTTTTTTGTTAGTCAGATGCGCAAGGAAACAAGACATGACTTAATCATGGAATAGTGAATTTTCACATGGACTATCATGACAGCCCAAGGAGTTACCTACGCGTTACTCATCTAGGTCACACACGACCTCTAACCCTGACTGCAGGATAACAAAGCCTGTGCGAAGCTCCTACTCATATGAATATTCTTCCCTGCCCTCCTCCAATAAGCAGCAACATCACAAGCTTTTGGGTCACTGGCATTCAAACAAATCCTCCTCCAAGACTGAATGCCTAAGTGAACATAAAGCGCTTTAGTAATGAGCAAAGGGAGTTATGCACAATTACCTTCGAGCTCTCGCAGCAGCCTCATCGAGATGACAAGTATGTGCTAGAATAATGCAAGAAAGCACCAGCAGGCACTGTTGACCAAGTTATCTACTCATAAGAAGATACACGCCTGACATTGATTTTAGATCTGAAATTCAGATACAATGATAGCATGGGAGGATGACTTACCCTAAACCAAAGAGCAAACAGAACCTGTGGCCAGCTCTCAGCCGAAAGATTATCACCTGCTCTTTGTGCTCTAAAGCCCCAGAGAGCCCATATATGAAGTGACATCCACAGTCTGCTGTTTCCTTCATTGTTCCTTCTGAACAGCGAAAGACTTCACAAACGAAAACTATATTAAAGCACATCTCTATCACCATTATAAGTTATTGATAAATTACACATGCAGCATATGACCTCAGATATGAAGTACCTTAGCACAAGATATTCTAGCACCTGCCATCCCCCCAGGTCATCAGAAAGTGCTGACCTATGACAGCTTTTTATCCCTAATGGAACAGCTATATTCCTGCATTACAAATGGCTGAGCACTGTCCTATTGCTCTCTGTCAATAATGACAACATCCATGAATTCTAGTACAGTGATGATAGCAAAGGTCTGCTTACCGTCACAGTTCAGCAATGATGCTGAAATGGAATGCTACGCTGTTTCCAAAAAATCCATCTGCATTTTATGTTCAGATTAAAAAAAAGAAAACACCCCCACATCCCTAACTCTGGTTCCCCGCAGAAACTTGTATCATACAGCCAGATTTTCTACAATGCTCAGCCCATGATTTTCTAATAGAGTAGAGATATTATCTACATAATTCATTTAGCTGCTTAGACAGCAGCCAAGTTACTAAATATCCAGCCACTGGTGGGAGGGGTTAACACACTCTTATATCTATGTATGCCACCCAGGTACTTTGGAACAACGAGAACAACAAAGAAACAAACAAAAAGTATTAGGAAAAAAAATTAACTTTTAAAAAAGAAAGGTTATATGTGTGACAATTACTGCCCCAAAACCGACAGTCAAATTCTGCCTACTGAGCACATTTTGCATTGTTTAGGGATGTTGAGAGTCGCACCAAGTTAGGCCTAGAAGAGCCACGGCTGAGTTTCTCCTGTGCCGAGCCCTTGTTAAGGGATCTGCGGCCACTCTCCCCCTGCTAGCCCAAGGAAAAGCCAGATACACAAAGAAGCACTTAAGAGGTAACATGGTAGCAACAGGAATACCAAGGCAGAGCGATCTATGACATCCACAGGACCATTATAGGACAGCTCTAA
>VXAV01009599.1:569086-579893 GCA_013399715.1 Alectura lathami | reverse complement strand
AAAAAAGAAAAAGCTAATCTCAGACATATAGGGTCAGACGTATAGGGAGTATAAACCCCTGCAGACCTCTCACATTCTGGAAACTAAAATCATGCTGCAATATTGCCCTGTCTTTCTATCCACATAATTAACCATTAAGTTGCAGAATGGGAACCCTACCTGGAAAAATAAAGTTAAGGTGTTATGTTTGTAGTGTGGTGAATTTCCTGATTTTGAAAACATCGCACTTTCTTTGTAAAATATAAAGTACAATTCAGAGTCCAGAATTTCTAGGCAAGCATTGTCATAGCACCTCTACGCCAAAATACAGCTGCCTACAGTTTTCTTAACACAGTGAGGACATTACTTACTCTTTCCATCCAATACTGGAGCTAATTTCAGATGTAAGACATGTACAGGACTGAAGGTCACGTGGGATTTTCCTAATTGCTCGTTTCTTGTGAGACCTCACACTAGCCATTTCCCCTCTTCTGTAGCAGTTTCACTGCCTGTTATCTGCAGATACTGACCTACTCTGAAAGCTTTGGATGAGAAGTGCTGTGTGAGTCTATATTACATTTCTGCACGTCACACACAGAGACTTAAACTCAGCTGGAAGCCCCTCTAATCATCCTGTTCTCCCTGAGACTTTTGTTCCCTATAAAATAGGCGAAGGAAAAATGAAGTAAAGTACATGCCTGAGGCTAATGGTTAGGCATATCAGCTGGGTGCAATGTGGCACACAAAACTGCTTTTCTTTGGGAACACAAAGCAAGATGTAAGAGTAATTGATTTAAAAGTAAATAGCAAAGGTAGCCAGAGAAAATAGCTACTAAGATTAGACTATCAGATTGTTCTAAATTTCACAGGAAATAAATTCTTAACCTTCATCTTGTTATACTAACGTAATTATATCTACCAGTCTGCTTCCTAGAGGATGAACGTCTTGAAGTTTAAGAAATAGGAAAAACGGCAACATACATATATTTAAAGATTATGGACATTGCTTTAAATTTTGGTCGTTAATTTAAGTAAGGATCCCTAATATTCTTTAAAATTTTAACATTCTATAAACTTGACCATTGCTTTCAGGAACAGCTTTTGTAATAGACACAGCATGACAGTTGATACTATATATATAAATCGTCTGGCAATTTCTTCAGACAAAAACAAAGTGAAAAAAGGTTTTTTCTTTAGATAGTTCTCTAAGTTCCCTAACGAGTTAAATCATTTTCCTGTGGGGAAAATGTACCAATCACAAGGTCCAGAAGGAATCATGCATCTTGCTGGACCTCCATAGGAGTCACAGCTTTGGAAAGTGAAAACATTCCACCCTCGCAGAGGAAGAGGTTAATGGAAAGCAATCTCCTTAAATCGGCGAGACAGCTATTTTATTCAGTCAGAGAACCCTTTTTTCCTTGTTTGTATTTTGTAGCCCTCCAAAAGATTAAGATATTTAAGAGTAAAATAGCATTACTGTCATATTACAAACATCAGCCTAAATTTAATTAAATGAACATAACAGTCAACACCCTTGAAGGAGTTAAAGATCAACCAAGTATCTTTGAAAGAGCATCTACTCAGCTACCTCTGCAGAACCAAACGTTCAGTATCTCAAATGCAAATGAACGAGTGATGGCAGAATTTGGTTTTATTTTCTCCTTATTAACCCTTCTGCATGGAGCACTTTTCTCCTTTGGCCAGTAACGTTGCTGAGTCTTACTACCCTTCATCAAGCTGCATGTTCTCATGTAAACCACAAAACCGGCGGTGACACGACAATGTTGGCTTAGGAGAAGGTGAAGCCTCAGGGAGGAGATGGGTCTTCTGTGAGTATCAGGACCATGAGTAAGTGTCAGACAAGCAGCACTGACACCATTTCAGAGAATGCTGGTTTTAAGGTATAACTGTTACATGTCCAGCTCTGTGTGCGAGAGTGTCATCCTCACCTCTCCACATGCCCTAACGTTAGGGTATTTTGTGGCAGTCTGGTCTCCCATATCAGAAAACTAACTGCTGAAATCGGACAGGTTTTCCTCCTGACTAGTTTAGGCAAAGAAAAGGGAGGGGGAAAAAAAAAAAAAAAAAAAGAAGCGGGGGGCGGAAAGAACAGCCAGATGACCTCCTCGGCCAGGCTGACTGCAGAGTCCTCCTGTGCACCAAGGCCTGGCTCAGGCTGCGGCGGGACGGGCCTGCTCTGTGGCACCGTCCACCAGACACGGCTGCAGGTCAGCACTCTAGAAACCTCAGAGCTGTATCTGCAGATAAAGGAAGCATCTATTTCAAATGGAGGAGCTAAGATGAGCCATCGCAAGGAGTGGCAGCATGACTGTGCTATAACTATTTCATACATGTTGAAAAAAATGATTATGTTTACACCAAGCCTTTTCTGAGAATATTTCTACATTTTCACAGCAGGCTGTCTCCCCTAATCTCCAGTTTTATCTAAGAACATTGTGTTGTCCTAAATACTTATTAATACAGATAGAGTTAGGAGGGTGAAAAGTTCGGAGTCCCTGCCTTCTACAGTTGAGGTTAAAAAGAAAATGTTTGTGTGATTTTGTAATTATACAAAAATGAATAGTCAACCCAGAGCATGACAAATTTTAAAATCTTAGTTTAAAATAATGTTATTGCTCAAATTAACATTTATTAGTAATATAATTCTGTGTGAAAGAGATCTCAAAGTAGAGCAAAATACTCAAAATACATTGTTTGCTGTTAGATTTTTTTTTCATTTAATTTTTAAATCCTTTACAATCAAATTTGCAAGGATTTTTCCATTATGCTTAAAGGTGTTTTTCCTGAGTAATACGTGACATTCTAACAAAGCCCAGGTGCAAAGGAACACGCAGACTAGAAATGCAACCTCTCCTGCTCTTTCCTCTTACCTAATCAAGCTAATGAAGAGTATTCTACCAGAAGAAATTAAGCTTTCTTCTGTCCCAGAAAGCTCTCTATTTTTAGATTGGCAAGCTGAGGTAATGAATAATGTTTATAACCATTTTCAACACAGCCCCCAGCTAAAACATATTTTCTTGGAACTGGCCAATCTACGGAACAATGTAAGAATGTCTTAATAGCACATAGTGACCTAGAAACTTGTACAAAATAATTTTGAGGGAGAAATACTTTTTTCCTCAGTGCAGAAGGTACACCTGGAGCTGTAGAGTACTGCTCAGCAGAAAGCATGCCTTCAGGAAAAAGCTTCCTCCAGTGTGCAGATGCTGCAGTAGCTGCTGCTCCTGTGGGAACACTACATGAAATCTAGGCAGGATGGATAGCACCAATAACAAATACAGACTATAACAATTCCTGATAAATTTTCAGCTGAAGGCAAGACTTAGTATTTTTAGACAATACATATTATTTACCAAAATCTCCCTTTCTGGCCATTTGACTACAGTAATTTTTTTTTTCCAGACTGTTTTACAGCTCTACTGCACCTCATCTTACTCTAAAACTTCCATTTTGCTCTTACCCAAAGTTTAAAAAATTCTGCCTACTGTTGACATTAGGATGTTTTCAACAGATTGCTTGTCACTGTTTTGTAAGGAACAAGAGCCATTAAACCTAGGAAACGAAACTTGAGACAACTACCAGACCTACCAAGTCTGCTATGCGCATTTACAATTTTTGCAACACTAATTATTGAGGGCCCATTTATGTTGTCTATTGTTCAGACACATTTTTTTTGTGCTACTGTATTAAAAAAAAAAAAATACCTGTAAAAAAACATTTTCTCTTCTATCATTCACTAATTGAGAAGTAAATGCTCACAAGGTATAGAAAATAAATGTGAAAAATAAATTCATTCTTGTTTCTGCATTTATTACCCATCCTGTGACTAGAACGTGCTGTGCTGCAACTTGGATGATGTCTCAGACTTACCACAGATTGCTCAACTACGGCAGCACAAACTTGGATAAAGCACCCACAGCCACTATGGTACTACCACACTTCAGTTTTCAAGTAAAATAGGCTTCAATTAACCTTACTGGAACAGATTTTTGACCAACCATATTCCTCTTATCATTATTTAAAAATCAAGCAGAAGAGTTAAAATTTCTTTAAAAACAGAGATGTCAATAATATAGACTTTCTAAACAAAATAGCCTGTTTTTCCTCCTCTAACAACATCAATATATTTTCTTGCTGCTACAGTGTTGTGAAACTGAAGGCAATTATCACTGATGTGAAATTACCAGAGGAATGTAACAACCACTGTAATGTAATACAGCTAAAATATAAGTTGGAGCTTTGCACATTAAAAGGTGAAATAATACAGGTACACCTATACTGCACTTCAAACCTGCACCTTCTACCCACTTCTGTTTACACCATATGAAGGAAATTATATGCAGGTAAAAAGAAGTATATGCAGGAAAAAAATATAAAACAAAAACAAAAGGGAAGTTTGACATTAATGACAGCCTTTAAAAAAAAAAATACATGTGTATTATTATACATGCATATACATGTATATAGAAGTATTCTTCTGCAATATATTTGTCTTCTTTTAGGACATCTGCATTTCTTACTGCAGGTCCGATTTCCATCGGACAATGAAATCTGGATGAATTAAGGTTAGTCAGAGGCTAAATGCTTACAACACCCTGAGAGCAATTAAAACACTGTAATTGCCATCTCCCAAGCCATGCCCTCGCTGTACAGCACTGTGCAACACAGCAATCTCCTCTCTGCCAAGTCTCCAATGGCTGAGCACAAGTGTGTGAGACGGGAGCGAGGCAGGAGAGGAACTTGCCAGGACCTGACCACCTCTACAATGAGAAGGTGGCTGCATCTCCTAATACTTAAAACAAAGGATTCAGGAAGGCCAGATGGGTTCTGGGCTCTCTGCACACATCAAATCTAGTCCTCTTTCCACTCCAAGGTTAAATTGCTTAACGCTTTTTAAGCAACTACTGGAAGAACAACAGCTTCTCAAGGAAAGCCAAGCAGGGACTCCAATTAAATTCTCCCAAAAGTGTCCTTCCACCCCTGCAAAATGAAATCACAACATTTATATCCCTAAAATGGCAGAAAAGGAAATATACAAAAAGAGTTACTAAGCAGAAATGACATGCTTGATTAAAACAAACAGTGGAGCAAAAATATTCCCCACCAAAATGTTCCTCAGGGTAGAAAAGAAGTCTTCTTGTCTTTGTTTTACAGAGCCTCTCAAACATTAATGAACACTTACTTGACAATTGGTATTATCAGATGGCTGCGGACTTTATATAATAATTTTTTTTTATCCCATCTCAGTGGTTTAGAAACTCACCCTGCTCTTCCAAAATCATCTTTACAACACTGACTTTGCAGTAGGTTAAAAATTCTATAAAGACAAAACAAAAAACAGAAAATAAAAAAATTTACCCTACAAAACTCTCACCTGAGATAATCGACTTCATGCAGAAAATACCTGTAATTGTAAACAAATCTTCACATACTGCACCATGTCAGAAAACCAGCACATATGGTGATATCAGAGAGAAATGGGAGTAAAGGAACTTTTGAGGGATCAGAATCAAGGGTGAGAAAGGGAATGGGGACTTAAGAGTAACTTACACCTTATACAGCCACTCAGACATACATGAAACTGTGAATCTCTGCGGTTAAAAATAGAAAAAAGGATTTAAAAAAAAAAAAAAAAGGATAACCTGTGTGCTATACACCTGAAAATACAGCCATTAATTGTGATCCATGGTCCCCAAAACAAATGGCACTGGGAGCACACGTGGATGTGGTGTTCTAAGCCACTTTATCACACAGATCTTTACCAGAAAGATCCCTCTCCAATGAGTATTTATCCAAATCGGAGAAAACTTCTGATCAGGTCAGCATTTGTCCAGCCTCACCTTGAACAGTTTGCCAGGCTGGAGCTACACTGCAAGAGGCAATAAAGGACTGTAATGAGGACTTGACTCACAAAGCAGCATTGATGCACAAACCCACTGCACAAGCAGCCAATTGTAGCTATTCCACAATGCCCAGCCTGTGAGATGCAATCTCATGTGGCCTACACCTGTTCTGCAGGACTTTGGGCTGTCAAGGTCAGGTATCTCGAGCTGGTTGTAACCTGAGTGCCAGCGGGGTTAAAAGCGATGCAGTTAAAGAGAGAAGAAAAAGCTTCAGTGTCTCCCAAGCATCTGATTCCAACAGAGAGCAAAGGAAAACAGAACATTTGGGCCAGTAACAAAGGCTTAGCACTGCCTTTTTTCCTCCCCTCTCCTGTTCCCAAACCAACAGGCATTGTTAGATGTCTAATTTTAGTTTCAGGTATCAGGTCTGTTTTTCAAGCGAAAGCAAACAGCTTTTCCAAGAGCACCATCAAGCATTGGCATTCTTAGCTTGTGACCGCCTGAATAACAGCCACGGGACATTGCTGGTGGTGGGTTTTGCTGCGTTTTGGTTTCTGTTTTGTTTTTTAACCTTGCACGTGAAGAAATAGTATCATACAACATATGTGCACAGTCCACCTCAATGATCTTTCGAAATGTGTGCGTATAGAGTCCGTGCACAAAGGTCCACGCACACGCACGCAGAAGCACCATCACCCGCAGCGGTAAATGGCTTTCCCATCTACCCCCTGCCACGGCTCTGAAGTTAAGCTGCTTAGTTGAAGAGTTGAACTTATTAGCAGTGGCAGTTCTACACTGTAATTGTTGGAGGGATACTTGGTGCTTAAAAACAAAACACAACACTAGTCCAGCCTTCTTCTGAAGACCATAAAACGTTTTAGTACCTGAGTGTTACACAAAGTGGAGACCAAACCTGTGCTTCGGTACTTCTGTCTCATGGGCGAAGCTACCCTGGAGATGAGAGGCAGCCTTTGAGATAAGGCCGTCTGAGCCCGTTCAGGGCTTTGAACCCAAACAGCCAGGCTGCGCCCAGCAGCCGAGAGGCAGCACAGAGCAGAGACGCAGCGCTGAGCGCTCTGGTCTCACCAGCTCGCCCCATGGGGCAAACCAGCACCTGCCCCTTTCACAGGGCATCTGCAGCTAAGAGGCCACGAGGCCTTCACGAGATGACCATGAGACACGCTCAGGAGGAAGGGGTTTGGAGCCCCACTAGCAAAGGGCATCAGGTGTTAACCTCTGCCATTTCCTACCAGCTTGCTTTAAATTAGAGCTGATCATTTAAGAAAGGTTTGCTTCATTTTTTATCTACCAGCTGCCAGTACCACCTACGAATTTCAAAGACTAGGCCAGTCCCACCGAGCTTGTGAGGATCAGCTTACTTTTTTTGACATGCTTAATTTTGGCTAGGCTTGTTTGCAAGCGTTTTACAGTGTGATTACACAAACTGTGAATTCAGCTTTAAATTTGACGGTTCCATTTATAGAACATTAAGTTCTATTATAAGTTCCATTTATAGAATGTAATTTGCACAGGTATTGCAAGAAACTAATTGGGAAACCAATAATCATCTAGAAAATAGTAATTACATTTTAAAAATGGAACCCTTTGCCAGTTCATGGCTATCCAGAATTAGCCAGTTCATATCTAATGTACTGCTATTTTGAATTTGTTTTGGTTTTAGAAGGAACAGCCATAACGCCTGTAAAAAGGCAAACCTTCATAATCCTATTGCTCTTTCAAGTTAATGATGCTATACAGGGAATGAAAGAGCAATTCTTTCTAGGCATTTAACAGACTTAAAGATTTTAAAACCAGCTCTTAATAAGATCATGGATGAGCACAGGAACTTCCACACCTCTTCAAAGACACATTTACGAGAACCATAACCATTGCAGCCAGCGAAAGCACAGAACAGATATCACCAATAATGATTTTCTGATGGCTTTTAATTAGAGTTTCTTAGCAAACACACAGAGCAACAGAATAACTAGGGATTTTGCTCTGTGCCTGCAAGGGCAGAAGGGTGAAGAACACAAAGCTAATTTTGTATGAGCAGGAGGAAAGAAGGTTTAAGAAGGCATAACATAACAATTGTTTTTCTTTCTTGCTTTCAAAAAAACCTAAGAGACTGATTAAAAGTTAACTAAGTTTTC
The DNA here is from genome assembly GCA_013399715.1 of Alectura lathami. Lineage (NCBI taxonomy): Eukaryota > Metazoa > Chordata > Aves > Galliformes > Megapodiidae > Alectura > Alectura lathami. The sequence continues at coordinate 571,897 of VXAV01009599.1, read as the reverse complement.
CTTCAATGCCAAGACTTTTTTTTTTTTGTTTGCATAAAAAAGTAATTTTCTAACAGCATGCAACATCTATTGTTTTGCTTCTCTAAAAACCAGTAAATCCCAGCAGCATCTTGAACATTGTCAGTTTAAAGAATTCACAACATGGCGTGAACAGAATATCAGAATAAGTGCCAGTAAAGCAAATGATAAAGACCTTTTGTTTTTAAAAGAACACAAACCTTCCTGCAGAATATAACGTTTATTCCATTGACAGACTGCTTCCCACCATGACATACTGTTTCCATGAGCACTAACTCAACAGCACTGACATATCTCACATATCTCTGCTTATTCTTAGAGCTCATTCAAACAAAACCTCGATGAAGTAATCCAAGAAAGTCTCCAGCAAAAAAATTGCGAGTGCTTACAACAGATTCAAGAGCCAGGCAAACAGATAATATGGGAGAGCCCATTATACTGCATGGTTCAAAAGCTTAAAAACCCTCCTCATCAGGATTGCATTTTTAATCATTAAAATACTCTGCTATCCTTACCATAATAAGGTTCCCACATCCTTGTAATGACACATTTCAAAGCCTGAGCTCCCTAGACCAGGCTTTGTGTGTGAATAGGCAGAGCTTCCTTTCTGCTTGGCCTCACAACCTCCTGGAGGTGTTCCCTCCCACCACTCCTCTCCCCTGGTTATTGTTATTTTATGGTCTCTTAAAATATAATTTGTTGAAAAAATAAAAAATTCAGAAAAGAACAAAAAAGACAAGGAAATGACAGTTGTATCCAGGGATTATTTGCTTTATTAAAGATGGTTGGGTGCTGAAGCACCTGCTGTTAGAGGAGAGGGTGATGGACCTGGGCTTCTTCAAGGCTGGAGAAGATAAAATTCTGAGGGACCTAAGCACAGCAACACATTCAAGGTGGTAATCGAGCAGATGGAGCTAGGCTGTTCACTGAATTTCATAGTGCAAGAATGAGAAACAATGACCATAAGTTGAAACAGGGGAGGTTTAGATTGCTTGTAAGGAAAAAAAATTCACCTGGAGGGTAACTAAGCCCTTGAACAGGCTGCCCAGAGATGCTACAGAACCACTGTCCTTGGAGGTTTTCAAAACCCAAATGACAAAAAGCCCTGAGGCAACTTGGTATGTATTCAGGGTTGACTAGAGGGCCCTTCCAACACCATGAGTTTGTTCGGAATTTTTTAACCAAACATTTATCTTTAAATTTTAATGTTGCAATCGCAGTGGAAAGAGCAGCTTACCTAAGTCATACTGATAGCCACGGCCACATAAGCTAATGTGTGAGCAGCAGTAAATGCAGAAGTGAGGAATTTTCTTTTCAAAGAGACACTGTGATTAATCATCATATATGCATGTAAAAATAAGAAAAAAAAAACACTCTATCCTTTAAAAAACAAGTTTTGGAGGCTGTCAGTATTTATTAGGCTTTCAGCTTTTCTTAAGATGGCATCTTCCACACGCGTGCACAGAGTATCATTAACTTTGTATGGAATAAATACTATTGTCATATGCTGTTTAAATGAAAACATAAAGGTCATTACAAATTGACATAAGAGTATTCTGGAATAAAACAGCATATAGGGCTGCTGTTTTATCTGGCTAACAAAGAACTTTCCTGGCAAACTAATCAAAAATTTGCAAAATTTTTAATTTATGTAAATAATTTGTAATTAGAATTTGATAATTTATAGAGAGTCTCAGATAACAGGTTACATCAAATAGAATGAAAATCATTATTTATAAAAAAACTCCCCTTTGTTTTTGGAATAATAAATATAAGCAGTTATGTTCCTTGAACACCTGCATTTCTTTTCTATTTTGGGTGCCCAGATGATAGCAGTGTTCTAAAGAACTTCCAAACAAGCCAGCAAAAAAAAAATCATTGTGCTAAATTATAACATAGGAACGCATTGAAACATACCAAAGAACTAAAAGTCACTAAAAATCTGTAAGAGACAGGACTCACTCCTGATGCAGGAAATGCGTTTTGTGCCATCTCACTTGGCTGCCTAATGCCCAGCACCACACACTGATGTGCCAATTCTGTTTCCAAGCCTGCATGTTGGCAGGGAGGAGTTTGACTTGAAAACAGACAGCTTCAACTGAAGACAAGAGGCACCATGTCCTGGAAGAACACAAAGCAGGAACCAGTTGAAGATAACTGGCGACAGATCTAGAGGGATTCTGGCATACAGGAGAACCCCGGGGTTATGTGGTAATTTATTATGAGATGGGTGGAAATCCATCTTGCCCAGTTTGATAAGGTTTTCCTCCTCTAAACAATTAAATACTTCAGCTGACTCACACAAGTGCTGCTGTTTGACAGATCTGACTCTGAAATACTACGCAGTCATGCTATGACATCCAGCAGGTCACTCTCTTGTCTCAGTAATTACAACAGGCGTGAGATGTTTCCACCAGAACAGCCAGCCTGTATCAGCATCACAAAAGTGTTAGTTGTTAAAAGAAGAAATTATGTCAATGTATTCTGACATAACCAGGTGAAGGTTTAGTTTATAGGTCATACCTAGAAGCAGTTCACAAAATAGATCTGATTTTTCCCCCCTAGAAGAGAAGGCTTCATTACAACGATGCACCTCTTCAGATGGCTCTCTTTTCAAGAACACTTATTTCTATGCTGTCCTTGATGCTAATTTTTGTAGCAATAACAAGGCTACATCTTTTCCCAGTGTTTTGCTAAAATACTAAATAAATATTATTTTTAATTCCAGTAATATGCCATAGCACAGGGTTTTAGCCCTTAAAGTGAAAGTAGAAAAGGAAAAAAAAAAAAAAA
>VXAV01009599.1:537736-568975 GCA_013399715.1 Alectura lathami | reverse complement strand
AAAAAAAAAAAAAAAAAAAAAAAAAAAAAAAAAAAAGGAAAAATATCAAAACACATGAATTCTAAAGGGTTTGTGGCATTAAGGAGGAAATGAAAGAACTGAAAATTACAAACTTCTAAGAAAAAAAAAAAAAGTTTTCCAAAGCCTGACAGCCTGACCCAATTTCAAATGCTTGGATTTTATAATACTGCTTTGTATCATGTCAGATTTATTATCCCATAATAATATTTATATAACTTCTGCTTTTTAACAGCTGCAGACTTTCTAGTGATGCTTCGGATATACAGGCTGTATAAACATTTTACAGCAATACATTAGTGAAAATTAAAAAATCCTATGGAAAAGAAAAAAGGAAAAAAACCCTCATACTGTCCCACTACCAACACTCCTGCTCTTACAAACATTAAGCTGTTTTTAAACCCCAGCCAAACTCTATCTGAGAAAGGCAGTATTATCAGCAATTATCACGACAATACTTTCCATGTATCTAACTACCCACAGCCAAAACACACTCCATTACAAAAAGTAACCTTACTGCACTGCCTTTCAATCACATGCAGAAAATTCAAAAATTTTTTTTTTGATGCAAAATACAAAATAAAAGTAGAAAACAGAGGAAAAAAAATAAGAAATGCACCACCCTTCAAGAATGATTAAGCTTCTAAGAAACATTTTTACATTAAACCTCTCCTGAACTTAACCTTAGCCAGTTACGTATTCTGTAAGTTCCTCAGATGTTGAACAGGCAGTCCTTTATTGTACCTAAAGGATTTAAAGAATTAGGAAATACTAACAAGAGGATAAAACATTGACAGCACAGGTAACAGATTTCTTGTGTTATGCCAACTCAAAGGCATGAAAGTAACCACCTGGAAAGCAAAAGGTAAGGATTCACATTCTTGGTAGGGAAAGCAGGAACAAACAGGAGCAGCACAGGAATAAACAAGAAAACCAACTACTTTTCAACATCAACTTTTCTACCATCAACGAAAGATGTCTGGCATAATTTAGATGGGCGCCTGCTTTCACGTGAATGTGAGAATTTTACAAGATCTCCAGAAGTCCCTTCTATCTACATCTTTATGATTCTGTGATTAATACATCTTGAGGCAGCTATAATCACCAAAGACTCCCACACTGAGTATGCAAGATGTCAGGAGACCTAAGAAAGTTTCTATTCTACTGATAAGACAGTAATACTCTAAAAAATATTTGCACCATTCTTCCTAAAAAGCAGATGCAATCTATTCATGGCATCACATTATTCTCTTACATGGAATTCTGTAAAACAGATAAACTTTTAAGACCTGCAGTCTTACGAGATTCCCCATTTTCACACACTTCTAACAGGAAAAAAAAAAAAAAAAAAAAAAGAAAAAAAGCTTTATCCCCAGTCACCCATGGTATACATTAGCCAGCTCAGGAGAGAGGAATCTCAAGTTCAACTCATGGGTTAGGAAATTTCTGCCCAGTCCATATCAACCAGGAAATGACGCAGTCACACTGAATGGAGCAGTCCTCTTGCAAAACGTGTACAAAAATAATCCATAGGCCAATTCATACTCCAGCAGCGCTCCCTGACTCACAGCTCCAGGCAGTCTGCTCTGGATCTGAGATATCTTTAGTCCAAAAAATAACTTTCACACAGTATATGGTTACTTTCTGTTCTTGCTTTTAATGAAATCCCTGCATTTGTAAAATAACAGTGCTGAATTTCAGGAATCTGGCGTGAAGATGTGAAAAAGGTGGCATCAGGTGATGATGGGAAGTTTACCTTCAAGGACTTGTTAGAGAATCAGTTGCCTAAATAACAAAACAGAGTCTGCATTTAACACACAAGGTATATTCATTCATGGAACATCCACGTGTCTCAGATAACGAACTGTTATATTCTCTGTTGGGCTATTTTCTTGGATTATCTATACTTCGGAAATAGTGTCTTAGCAACTTAGAAAGGAAGAATTTAAGCTTTCTTTTCCTTTGCCAGTTTGTAATAACAGCAAAAATCAAAGCTTACTAAATAAATAATTTTAACTTGGATCGTCACAACAGATTGCTGAAGTCTGTGAACATTTGCCTTTGGCATGCAATGAAAATGGGCAAAGAATAATTGTCTGTGTTCTATAGAAACCAAAATTAATTTTGGTATGAAAGTAGGGCTGGTTTTGTCTAATAATTTAACATTATGTAAGTTAATAAACTGATGTTCCTTGAAAACAGTTCTCAATTTGGGTATTGCAAGAGAAGAAAGGACAAGAGTTCTAGCTTTGTTATGTCTCTACAGAAAGGTCAGGCCTCTACTCTTCCTGTTTACAAGGAAATTGAGTTCCCTCTCTGAAGGTATTATCTCCTTGGGGGGCACAAAACATACCATTTGCTTTAAAACTGGAACTGTTTTTGCAATACTGATCTTAACAATGCCAAGGAAAGTACATGGTGGGCACTCATTATTACATGACGTTTAGTACTTTGTTGCATTATTTTTGTTGGCCTGAGAGTTTAAGCCTGCTCTTTTCTGACTCAAAGTAAGTAAGCATTATAATTTCTCTTTTCAGAAGTTCAGTGAGCCCATTTTTCTGAAAACAATTCACTATGAAATGATTGAGATGTTTGGTTTTCCACGTAGGAATTTATGTCACAAATAAGTCCTTCACCTTCAAGCAAACAGGCACAATGATCTCAGCAACAACCTAAAATTGAACTGCGACTTGTTCACAATAGCCACAAAAGGGACATGAAGGGTGGGATGATGGAAAAATGGACAGGTCACAACCACCCCACTGGCTGGTGGCTCTTCAACAGGTGGGCTGTTCCTCCTATCAACATGTCATCTTCACTGGCAGGTGAGAGGATGTGGAGGTAAACTACTGCAACAAAACTATAATAATTTCTCAAACACTGGGGCACATTGACTCCTGTCAGCAGTCAGGGCATGTCAGTGCCATGGGACAAACACAGGGCAACTCCTCGGTATGTTCTTTGATAACCCACTGTGATACTCCCAAGCTGGATGAGGCACTAAAGCTACGACTTCTCCACATCATTCATAACTCTGCCATACAATTCCTTGTGTGCTGTCGTCTGCATGCCTGTACTCACAAGCACTTGCTGGCTGCCACTGCTACAGGAAGAGAAAAGAAGCGCACGTATCCCCACCGACTGGGTTCAGCATCCGTGAGCGTTTATAATTTCTGTACTGGTTTTCAATGCTGTGATCAGAGAAAGGAAACAAGCTTGCCTATTTCTGAATGAGCAAAGAAAACGGCATGAGGAAGCAGCAAAGGGCAGCCACCTCCGCAAGGGAAGGTGAGTCGGGAGCTGAGGGTGACCACAACACAGGCTGGGGCAGTGCCCTCACTGACTAGGGACGCAGCCCCAGCTACCCAAACAGGAAGAGGAGAGCAGGTCTGGTGAAAGAAATCAGGGTCAGCCACAGTCAGCAATCACCAGAGAAGTCCCACAGTGACAAGGCAGGCCTGAGGTTTGGCCAGGAAGGCAAGCCAGCGGGTCAGGACCGGCAAGGGACACAGCCAGGCCCAGGCAGAGCTGCGGAATAGCTCAAAAATGTGAAGGCTCAGCTTAAATGCTGCTCCTGAGCAGGAGGGAGGAACAGAGGCAATGAGACTTGTCCTGGCTCTACCACAGCCCTCATGCGGCTGTTTTAACAGCACCCTGATCCGAGGCTGCAGCTCCACTTGGCAGAGTGGGCCTGGAGCGTGGGCAGCGCAGGGCATCCTCAGGGCGGGTGCACGGGGCCCTGACACGGGGCACGGTGCCTTGGTGCCAGGAAATACCAAAACACTATGTCTTCTGTAGGGAAAAAAGGGTGTATTCTTCTATATGTGGGCACCATGAGAAAACAGTGTGTTACTGAAAATCAGATGCCTGATGTCAAGATCAAGAACAATCACAGTGTCCCGACCGATTACATAACACACGATACTGAAATATATGGCTTTGCAAGCTAGCTTGTGAGAGCTGCATTTAACTCTATTTATCTCAAGTTTTCCTAACTCTATAGAAACTATAAGATGAAACAGAGGAGTCTTGTCCCTCAGGAAGAAAAAGAAACTTCACACTCCTGAATGAAGGCGATTTGTTAAGTTGCTTGCTACACTTGTTCCATAATTGATCATGAGATCTAGTAACAAAGCCATGTTGTCTGTTTTTTAATTATATAAAGTCTATTATATTTAGGAATCTTCTGGGGGGGGGGGGGGGAGGAACCTTGCAATAAAATCACTGCTGGTTTTAAGAGAGCAATAGCTTTTTTTGAGGCGATACTGTTTAGAAAATAGTATCGATCAGATCCATCAACTGTATCACACACACAAGACCTTCCCTTAAAAGGATGTCAAGAACTATTGAAAAAATTACTGAAAACAGCCATGCATACAACTTAGACATCTGCAACTCAGTCTTGCATATCATGTTACTGTGACTCCTGCCCTGTCAGACCCATTTTAGATAGCATGAGCCTCCCCCGTGCACACATGGGTGCTGTCTCTTCCATCCCAGTCTTATTTTGTTCTTTCCCCAGGCCCCAGACTTGCCTGAAGGAAACTAAGGTCTGCCTTGGTCGACATGATGGCTCACTTCTTCTGGCCATCGGACCCCTCCTACACTCCCAGTGATACTCCCTGAGTCAGCCAACAACCGTGTGGCCAGGGCAAGGCTTCAGCCTCCTCCCTGAAACCTCCCACGCCATCTCCAACACCTCATCCCCACGTGCGAGGTCAGCGTGGGCGTCCCCAACTATTGAAACATTTCAGCTCCCATGCAGTGGGCTCTCTCTCCACTCTGCACTTGGAAAACAACTAAACTTTCTTTCCATCAAATACTTGGAGAGGATAAATGCAGGTAAATACACAGCTAAAATAACCCTGACTCACTGAATTCAAGAGGCAAAAGAAAAGGACTGATTTACACACATGGATTTGGTCTTTTTTACATAAATTATTTCATTACAGCAACATGAACTAACAGATCACCAAACTGCTCCAAACAACACATGTTTAGGCTAGCTTAACAAAACGAGCAGCTAAGAAAACATTACTAGTATTTCAGAAATACATAAAAGTCTTTGCTAACCTTGAAACCTTCTCATTTTAAAAGCAAATTTTCTAAATCAGTGTATGTATGAGCAAATGCTTTGTAACACAACTTTCTTGTTATTGAGCAGCTATCCTTCTAGACAAAATATAGAATAACCTCAGGTATGCAAAGCCTATACAAATAATCACTGGCAAACATCACTAAATTTGAGGCATTTGGATTGGAAAAAAAAAAAAAAAAAAAGCATGCAACAAAATGAGAAAGATCTAGGTTATACAAAGAGCTCTTAGATAATATAGAAACTGCCCAGACTCATATCTCTGGAATACACTTCATCAGCAGCTTTATTGCAAATAACCAGTGATACAATCTAAACCTGAAAATGAAATATATCCAACTGTTTAATAACAATGGTTACCTAACAGTCTTTCCAAAACCATCTGATTAAATTTGAAACTGGATATGTTATCGTGTAACATGTCGGGTATCTTACACATTACAATCTATAAGACTCACTAAATAACAGCAAATATTACATAACACTAGGTTCAGTGATTTGAAGTCACTTCTAAGGCTTGTGATCAGTCACAAGGCTCTGTGTCTCTTGACATTATCAGTTCACTTGAAAACTATTTTTTCCCCTCCAGATATTTACATACTCAGAATGAGCACATATCTACCTACCATAGCTTAACACGAAGCTACCAACTCTCACTTGACTTTTTCCTTTTGTAGCACACACTAACTACTGGTGGCATTTAACATGTGTGCAAAACAAGTCTGCTGCTAAAAGGGAGCATCAACATATCCACTATGCCTTTTTTTTTTTGTCTACCATTTCACTGTAACAAAATCAAATACACACACATATGCACTGTGTGTGCATTCTGTTTGCTATGCATGATCAAACATGAGCTTTGCATCCAAAAAAATGTAATGATTTGCAAAATTCAAATAAGATCAGTCACTGAGGACTAGAGTGAAATCACAGGATCAAAACCAGTCTAAACCATTTTCTAAACATCTTAATACAAGTTTATGCAAGGAAACTAGGAACAAAATGTTTATTACCAGTGATCCAAGCTCCTCGATATCTGTAATCCAAGTTTCAACGTAAAAGACCAACTGTGTCTTTTATATGTGTACTTTTATAAGTACACATAGGTTTGGAAAACATTTCTAGCTTTAACAGCACCCTGAGAAGGAGCTCATGCAGCTGTCTTTCACATTGTGCTCTTGCATCAATGCTCTGCTCCGAGCACTAACCTCCATGCCCTCAGTGTTTCTCAACCTGCAACTCAAACAAGTGCTAAGATTAAAGAGAAGACAGAAGGAATGTACCCACACGCGTGGATTACGGGTTCAAATAACTACAGCTACTGTTAAGAATGTCATTTTCTGTTTTTGGGTGACTGCCTGCAAATGTATTCTTCACAATGAAGGTGGTGAAAGATTGCTCAGAGAGCCTGTGGGATCTCCATCCTTAGATGCAACCAAAACCTGACTGGACAAGGTCCTCATCAAACTCATTTAATTTGAGGTTAGCATCATCTGGAGCACCTTTGGTCATCAGGGGCAGACCAGATCACCTCCAAACCTCCCTTCTAACCTACATTATTCTATGATTCAATGATGTTACAGCATTGGTCAAATTCAGGCCCAGTGCCACATATTTGAGGTCATCAAAGGGCAGATCACTGAGGTCTTCATACAGGTAAGGAACCAGAATCCAGCACAGTCCTTTTTGCAAACACAACACCATACAGCTCCACGGTGGCCTTGCTGAACGTGTCAGTGCTGGAGATCTTCCCAATATTATCTCTAACACAGCCAAGGTTCTGGGGAAACAAAACAACAAAGTCGGCACAACCTCAGCTAATATACATCCAGCTTGGCACAACACATTAGCCACGTCAAAAGGATGTGAGTTGGGATGGCGAAATCCCACATTTACTCCACAGTGGAGACAAAAATATGAAAGATACTATGAAGGACTTGGACCTAGGAATATTAAAAAACAGTTCTTCACATTGAGAGCAAGTAATACAGCTCAAGCCTTGTGCACCCAGAAGAAAAACACAAGTAAGTTCCTTGCACAGGAACAGTTCAATGTCTCCTCATAAATAACATTGTGGATACCAGGAAGGCCAGCTTCACAGAAAGGCACACCAGGAAATTGTTGCCAAAGGTAAAAATTCAATAGGAGATTGTGTTGTTCAGTGTCCTATGACACAGGAATTGGGTTGTATAGCATCTTATGACCTAAAGTGTTCTCTGCAGGCTGGAAAAGGACAGTTCTTGTTTTTCCTGACCCAAGAAATCCTACAAGTCATCCCTAAGTCAGTTGTTGTAATGGACGAAGTTGAGGAAATCAGACTGTGCAGTAATTACATCTCTAAGATGGACTGCAGCAGTCTTATTCCTCCATCTTAGTGGCAAGAGGACACAACACCATGCAGGAGGAGTCTGTAGATCACGGTCAGATGCCCAAGAACACATAACTGATGGAGGGAGGACACTGTGAGGGGTAAGGCATCCACAAGAGTCAGCTGTACGCTGTGGATCCTTGCTGTCAATGTTATCGGGGGTGCAGGTGCTAGGCTTGGGGCAGTCGTACTTTAGCAGAACTGAGGCTGAGGACAATCATAGCCATTTGTTTTGATCAGGCTTTTTTTGCTCAGCATACTCTTGAGAGACCTGCAGATGAAATCCTGCACTGATGCTGAGAACCTCTGAGATTTGCAGTGCCTTGGCCACAGCAGAAGTGGGTCAAGCCAGGGACAACACTGGAATTAGCCTGGAGTACCAATGGGGTTGACAAGGGCTAAAAAGCAACCCACTGCCCTTACAAGGAGGAATTCTGCAGATGTGGGCTCTGTCCCCTCTGTCTGTGGGATTTGAGACCTCTGGCAACCACCCTGGGATGAGTTACTGGATCTCTCCAGAGCAGCAGAAACACTCAGCATGGTCTGGATACCAAGAAGGGTGCTTTGAGGAGACTGTTCTCAGGAGGTAGAGGAAGACTGCTGTCTGTTATCAAGTCAAAGGAAAGCAGAAAAAAAAAGCAGACTGGGATCCTCATTCATTGAGGAGCTGAAGGAATGATGGGCAAAATAATTATTTTTGAAAGATGTAAAAAAAAACAAAAAAAAAGTAGTAGAAGAAATGAGTCAAGATCATTCCATTATGACACCAATGAGTCATAAAAAAAAATAGTAAGTTCAGAGAAGAATACATCCATAAAACACAATTCCTGTTGTGCTGGGTGATTCAGAGGGACTGACACACTACTACATCTTCTGTGTGTCATGGGGGAGTTGCAACATAGCAGCTCTGATGAGCACCACGAGAACCGCTGGCCTTGCGCGTTGGCGATGCACTGAAGCAACACGTGAACTGTCCCTGCCAGACAAACTGCCAGACCCAAAGCAAGTTTGTGTGTCACTGTAAACATAGTCACACATGAGGTTGCTTTGGATAGGAGACTGGGACTACAAAAACACATACCGTTAGCCAAGCAATACACTCTGCTGCAGTTTCTAAAGGTATGCGTTTCTAAGCATAACGACTCTCAGTTTCACTGCATCAAAGCCACTAATGCTGTAAAGGGAGCTTATAAAAAAGATGGAGACCAACAGTCTGATAGTGATAGGGCAAGGGGGAATGGTTTTAAACTACAAGAGCGGAGATTTAGGTGAGATGTTAGTAGGAAATTCTTGACTCAGAGGGCAGTGAGGCCCTGGCCCAGGCTGCCCAGAGAAGCTGTGGGTGCCCCATCCCTGGGGGTGCTCAAGGCCAGGCTGGGTGGGCCCTGGGCAGCCTGATCCAGTGGGTGGCAGCCAGCCTACGGCAGGGGGTGGGGCAGGGTGGGCTGTGAGGTCCCTCCCAACCCAAGCCATTCTGGGATTCATTCTAAAATAACACCTGAAGCAGCCAATGTTCTTTGTTCTACAGTCATCAAACAGGGAAAAAGCACAGCAACCAACATTTTCCTGTCCTTCTGTTCAGAAAGCTCTTTAAAAACTTCCCATCACAGTCACTTTCTAAAAACTGAAATAGGCCACATTAAAAACAAACAAACAAACCAACAAAAAACAAACAAACAAAAAAAACCAAGCAGTTTCACATAAATTCAATCACCTTTGGCGAACAGTATCCTTCAGTTACAACTAGAATACAAATACAATGGCCTGTTAATCTGCAACATTGAAGTTACTGTGCCAAGGCAGGAAATGAGAGACTGTGTACTTGTATCTGCTGCAGCACTGGCTGGCTGGCAAAACCCATCCAGATACTCATACAGATGTAAGACAGAAGGACCAAGATCTTCAGACATATATAAGACATAATCTTGAAGGAGGACAAAAAAAAAAAAAAAAAGAGAGATGAACCACTGACAGGAATGTGTTTGGCATCTCATTAATTTGACAGTTTATGTTTCAACACGACATTTGAAACGCTAGCAGAATACAGAAACGCTGTTGAAATGTAAATCCACAGTGAGGCTCAGGCTGTTCTTAATGATTATATCTTTGCTCATGATGCATCTGCTGAAAAATTATACCAGTCCTCTGAAGCAGATTTTGTAACATTAAATACTATTTTTAGGACTGCCAACTTGCTCAGTTCCATCAGGCTTTTTTTTTTTTTTTTTTTTTTCTTCCTTTAAGTTCTCCGTCCTGCCACTTGAGTATTACCACATTGTGAAGCTAAACATTATTTCATTCGTATTTTAATAACACTACACAATTTATTTGACTGCCTTTCCAAATGCTGCAGTGAAGAAAGAGTTGTCTTTGTTTTCATATTCTGTACTAGGTTTGATTTTTTTTTTCATTATGACTGACATCTCTTCCTCTTCTTTTACCTAAATATGTCTCCTGCTCCAAATCCCTCCCAAGTCTGCTATTTTTCTTCCATAAAGCTGTTCATTCTGAATTTTTCCTCAAGCATTCTAACTGCTTCAGTACTGAAACACTTTCTATATGAAGAATCTACAGAAAATTTAGGGGTAGGCTTCTCTTCTGTGTAGGAACAATGCTTAGCTCATCTCTCCTGCTAGCAAGCAAACAAAAGAAGGTGAAGTCTGCTTTTGTGCCAGCAGGGCAACATGCACATGTATAATAACCCTGAAAGATAGGAGATTTATCTGAAAGAGAATGTGTTACTGCTTTTATAAATATTTAAAGTATGTAAGAAATCTGCACAGGAAAAAAGAAAAAAAAAAGAAAGGGGGGTGGGGGCAGAAGCTGTAGGGGAGTTGTTTTTTGTTAAGGAACATTTACNAGATCAAATTCCTAATATTTTGATGAAATGTCTCTCAAGGGAATTAGTACTTTCATGGCAGCAAAGTAAAATAGGTTATTTCAGGTAGTACTTAAATTCTGCAGCAAGATTTTTATGGTTTCTGATTGGGGCTTAAAGAATTTGGATTCAACGCTGGCTCTGCCACACAGCCTGAATGTCACACTGGGCAACTTTCTTCAGCTTGACATTGCTTTCTCTAAAATGAGAACAGCAGTTGTTTTCTCCCAGCACTCATTCACCTTGGATACCACATAATTAAGTCACAGGACTACTCACAGAACCTCAAGTTGAGCACACACCTCGTTTACTGCTGGGCTTTAAGCTATTTAGTATGCAACTATATTTGCATCTATAAGTAGCACAACAGACAGACATCAGCTGGAGGATCTGAGATTCACAAACAGACAACACTCAGACAATGGGAGTCCAGGGATTAAGAAGATCTTAACTTTTAAATAAACATTTTCCTCCTGTAAGGGAATGAAGTACCTTATATTGAAAAATAATTTTGCTCTGATGTCTCCAAATAAGTGATAAAACTCTCCATGACAATAGCTTGTTTTTCTCACTTACTCTCACTTAACAGTTCTTACCTATTTTTTTCAGGGTAGCTTTTTCTTTAACATCCAGTAGCAGCTCCGAAACATTAAAGACCAATAGGATTTCAATATATTTTCCTGGTGCCAATGCTTTAAGTGTTGTAGGCATACACGCGGACTCTTCATGCACGTGCAGTACTACTAGTCAAACATCCTCCAGAACACACAACAAAAGCACCAGACTGCTTAAAGTATGTCACCTTCAGCACTAGATCAGTCTACCTGACCTGCGTAAAAAGATTTCTGAAAATTGGCAAAAGTAAAAGCCAAATTTTGAAGAAAAATGTATTAAAATAAGAAGTCTGTTTACTAAACAACGTCCTCAAGAAGGTTAAGCTGGACAACAAAAACTAAAAGCAGTATGGAAAACTAATGCAGGATGCATTATAATCAATGCTGCTGGCCAGGTTGTGTTTAAGAACATTACTGCTGTTGGCTTATAACCAGACTTAAAAAAAAAAAAAAAAAAAAAAAAAAAAAAAAAAAAAAAAAAAAAAAAAAAAAAAAAAAAAAAAAGCTGAAAATGTAAGAGAGTTATTTTCTGCATGTTTCTGCATGTTTTACTAGTTGAACTCCAGCAGCAAACCATATAAAGAGTTATAAACAGGAGCAGCCCTTTTGGAAAATTACAAGGTAAGAAAGAGGCCAATGGCCAGAGACCACAAATTACTTCACTGTTTTCATGCAGTTTCAGCTGTATTTGTTTTCTCCCTGCCCAACTACATGAAGCTCTCCTGAAGATCTAGGGACTGCAGGAAGCTTTCAGTCCCATAGCAACAGTGAAACCCTCAATGCAATACTCAAGCACAAGCAGCACTCTCAGCTAAACAGTAAGTGCAATCGGACATGCTACAAAGTATTTTCAAAAGCAGACACTGATTCACAACCACCAAATGGTGATTTGGGGTTAGAAATACCTAGTTTAGAAGAATACACACACATCTTTCTCATCTACATTCTCTCCAAGATTTGCAGCATGTTGGCTCTGAAGGGAGCAGAGCCCACAGCAGGAGGCACGGCACATCCTCCTAGAGGAGCAGACCAGATGGAGCTTCTCAAGGCAACTTGTTCACTTTGCAGTGAGCCCGGCTCCAGATCTACAACAGCATGTGCAGGCCAGGGGTGAACAGGGGAGCAGCACACACCAACCCAAAGCCATGATGCAGCTGGAGAAGAACCCTGTTAAAACAACTTTGAGGAAATATTTTTCATCATTGCCAAGAGTAGGTGGCAGGCAGTTTTCATCAGCCAAGACAAAAAAAAAAAAAAAAAAAAAAAAAAAAAAAAAAAAAAAAAAAAGCCTGAATTAACATGTTGGCAACAGAGAAGAGAGGGATGCTTTCAGCAGACAGCAGTTAAGGATTTGGCAAGCATCTGGAGGGAAGGAAAGAGTGTGAGTCAAAGATAACACTAATATCGTGAGTCCAGATAACAGAAAGGGACATAATGACAAGCACACAGCAGAGAAATAATGAATTTCTAGCAGTACAACATCCACGAGGCCCTACACAGCAAGTAAGCAGAGGTGCAGGGAGCTGTGAAAAAACACATTTGGAGCAGAGACGGTGATGCTGACAGTCATCGAATATCAGGCAGAGGTGGTAACACACACCCACAGAAGCAGATGACTAACTTTTCAGTCAGACAAAACCAGAAATAAAGGAAGTTAATGAATGAACTATAAAAGTTTTTGAGGAAACAGGAGTGGGAGGCTTGGAAGTAAAGGCGCAGTAACAGTGAGAAACAGGGAACTGGACAAAGGTGTTTCAGGCTGAGGGAAGAATATGCTGGGGAGAGAAACTGCCAGGGTAACGGGGTGTCCCCACCTCCTTAACTAAGGCAAGAGCTGATCTATGAAGTGTGAGAAGCTTGCCTTATCCTCATTAATTATTTAACTGTGCCTTCTTGCTGAGGGTGAAGGACTGAAAGTGGTGCAGGTGCCTCGTAATTTACTATGAGCTGTATTAACTTCTGGTTAATGGAAGAAAGGGACTTGAAGAAACACATCGAGAACTCAGTCACCCCCTTGTTTATCTGCATGTTTAATTTGCCATTTGTATCTCACTGCACATGCTGCAGCATACAGCAACACTAAGCGACAATCTAAGAGCTCGGCAATGAACACTGTGAGAGTCTTTCTTTCACATCATTAAGGAGTGATCTTGGAGCTTGCTGTCTTTTAATGATTGCCATTACAAACACTTAAATGGCAGAAAAAATTAAACAGCTAAAGATGGCAATGTTCTCACTAGTAGGTCACAGGGAGCACAGAAACTTAACAGACGCTAAAAAGTTCACTCCAGAAGAAAAGCTCAAAGGAGTTGCATTGTGTCAAGTTAAACAAAAGAAAGAGTCAACTAACAAAAACTCCCTTTTGCCTCTTCAGTACCCTTTTTGCCAAAGAAAGTACGCAGCACTGCAAACTCTCATGACTCAACAGCAAATCTTGCTTTGTTGAAAGTCTCAACTTCTCAGGTCAAGTGATTTAGATAAAACTTTGTATGTTAGTGTTCACGTGAAGAAAAGCATTTAGTCACGGAACTCAAAAGGAAAAAAAAAGCATTTGTGTATGTACTAGCCAATTTCTGATGATCTCATTGTATGTGTCTTGTGATTTCTGAACGCACACAGGGAATTTCTGACCTGCTCTGTTATTACCCTACTGAAAGCACACATATAAGTTCCAATTAAACTTTGTTCACCGTATTCTCCTCAGATAACCCTTGGAAATCCTGGGAGAGGACACCACATTTCTCCTCCTTCCTCTGGCAATAACTGAAGCTTCTGCATGTTCACAGCTCGAGGACAGCAGTTCTTCTTCCTCCCAGTACATAGTCAAGGTAGCATCAGAAGGTGAGAGAAACTAAAGGCTAAACAAAGATGAACCACATTGTTTCGTTGTTCATAAAAGTTCTACATCAGTCAAAGCTGCCTTTCATAATGTTATTCTGCCAACCATGGATTGATGGGAGTTCTACACATTAAAAGAACAAGGATTTCTACACTAACACATCATCCACCCCACGGAACTAAACTAGATACAGTTTAGATAAACTGGATCAATATTTCTAAGTAGGTTCAAAGCAGGAATGTTAGAGTAACTCCGTGTTAATATAAGCTAGCACTGTAAAGCGTAGGTGTTGATGTAGATGGGAACACTCTGAATGCACTTCATTCATGAATAACCACTTCTCTCCTTTAAATATACTCAGTATTCAAACATAAACTTACTGATAGTATTAGCCTCATCTTGCAATCCTTGTGTCATGTTCTTAACAGTTAAATTTACAATTTAAACCCAAATGTTTTAAGTTGGGAAGCTGATAAATGGTAACAAAACTGAAGTGAAATTTAACCTTTAGCTCCTCTGAGTTCCTGCTTCCTTTGACCATTGATCAAATTCAAAATGGGTAAAAAAAAAAAAAAAAAAAAAAAAAGTAGCTATGTAATCTTAACTATGTTAAAATAAGGCTTTTGAAATGATGTAACACTGCTACTTGGAGATCCAAGGGCTTTTATATCAGAGTCAGAAAAAGATTAAACCCAGCCACCCAGAAATAAGCAGAATTAAAGGTTGATTAGGGCTATAAAGAAAAACAAAAACAAAACAAAACAAAAAAAGGTCTATGAGCAATTTTCTCTCTTACAGTGATTTAATAATTTAGTAGGACTATTAAATTTTACTAAAATGTGATGTTTATTCTTCACAGAACATCACTAATACCCACTTCAGTCAGGGGAAGTTACTCATGCCCTGCAGCTACCCTATCAAAAGCAGACTGTCTGGTATCTGGAAGGAAAAATGCAATAGACTTAAGCAGCTCACCAAAGTACTTTGCTCTCCCCTAAAAAATCACGTGGTAAAGTCTGATTTCCCTCGGGTTCCCAAAAGTCAAACTTCCCACTGAACCTGTCCCTTCACCACTGTAAGTGCAAGTGCTATGTGGATGAAGCGGTACAGGTTCTGCTCACACACACTTAGGGAAAGAATGGCTGTCTGCAAAAGGAGATCTTCAGCGAGAAACGCTTCTGCAGGAAAAATTTCCTTACTGTGAGGGTGGTCAGACACTGGAACAGGCTTCCTAGAGGGGTGGTTGATGCCCCTGTGTTTTGGGTTTTATTCGTTTGGAAAGCATTATCTCTTGGAGAAAACTCCTAACTAGCAGACTTCATACCAGACCACTGTCATTTTATCTCAGAAGTCTTTGAGGGATTTAGTAGGCCAAGAACAGAGGCAGAATTTTTGTTGCTTAAAGTTTTTTTTTGCAATAACAGACAGAAAGGAAACTTTCCATTTTTAATTCCATACTGACACTCCAAACTTACCTTTTATTCTACACAAAAGGACAGTACAGAGGACCACGGCACTGTAGGCACACAACCGACACCTAACGCTGAAGCTTTCCCTATAGTTTGACTGAGCAATTGGATGATCCTCCTGGTCTCAATAGAGAGGCAAACGCCCACTGGCACTTGACTACTAGAAGAATAACGCCTTTAAAGCTGCATAATGTGATAGCTATCACATCAATCGGTACATGACAGCTGCTATAGGTATGACAGCATACCATTAATATGATAGATATCCTATCAGACAGTGTAACAGAACTGACAAAGGGTTTTGCAGGAACTGAAGACCTGCACAAATGACCTTCCCCCCACACTCTGAGATCCCCTTCAGAGGAACATAAACTAAATTTGCAGACTTCGACGTCCACATTTAATTTTGTGATAAACCTGGGTATCTCCAATGACTCCACGCGTTAACTACATAAGGAACACTGCTGTGCTCTGATATTTAACGAAACACCACCAGCACCTGGCTTATGCCCCACATCCTGCTTTTTCTGCTTTCCACAGGCAAAACATCCCTGGGAGTTTGGTCCCTGGGATCAAAGTTTCTGCAGGACATATTTTTCCACCAGCTACTACCTGAGATGCTGCCAGCAGACCAGGGCTGAATTTTTGCCCCCCTGCTCTTCCCCAGCTGACAGAAAGGTTTCCCAGTGGCAACACGGGAATGAGGATTTCATCACAAATCCCGTGGGACTTCGGGCGGCACAGATTATTAAAGGCACATCATACCATGCTGCAAAATCCCACAGCCTTTACAAGGAGCAGTTGATTTCTCTTTTAAGACCCTGGACAGATGGCGGGATCTGAGTATCACTAAATCAGCTTAGCCAAATACATTATTAGTGCTCCAGCCCAATATTCACTGTGTGTTCTTAATGAAATTGTTGAACGCAAAGGGCGATATGCCAAGCTTAAGGCAAGTAAACAACAGAAATCCACTTTCCTCCAAGATCAGCCTCCTCCTGATGTTTATACAAATCACACGACAGAGCTCCTCCTGAAAAAGCAGCTCATCACAAAAGACAGAAGACCAACATCTAAATTCCACTTTTGAGCGTGTGCACTTTTTCTATTTCATCAAGCGTCTGTTGTTTTGTTGAGACTATGAAGTGGTTCAGGCAAATCATGGGGTCAGCTGAGTGCCTGCCACGGAACAGCCACATCAAGGAAACAGCATGATGGGCCCTCAGGTATCTGAAGCACCAGGTCCCTGGCAGGCTGCACATGCAGCACCTCCCGAGGTAATCCCATCGGCAAGCAATGGGCACTCCACTCACAGTATCCTGCACCTAAAGCTCAGGCATGGCTAATGCTCTCCAGAAAAGATGCACCATTCTACTTGAACTGCTAAGAGGCCATCCTGAATCCCTGCTAATTCTCCTCTTAACAGCACAATGAACCAAGAGCTTTTCTGGAATTACCAGATTAGCACCTGAGTGTTTACAGAGAACTCTGGTTTTTGTTTGTTTCTTTGTTTATTTTTTAACTCATAATCAAAACTCATTTCTTGGGAAGAAAATAGTCAGCTATATTTTACTAAGGAAAATTATTCTCGAAAACATTTCTGCCTGTCCTTGTAGTGCCATTTCTTCGCCCTTGCCACCATGAGGTTAAAGATCAGGAAGCAGAACTAATGATCGTCACTACACGTGACAGCGATGCTTCACTGCTGCCACTGCCCCTCCATCAGAACAAGACTTTGGTGTACGCTCAAGGGTAAAAAAACAAAAGAATCCTAGATGCCGGTATATGCTAAACACACCTGTTTTGTACTGCTTGAATTTCAAGCATGTAACACACTTGAATGTAGGTGTGACATTATTTTTAATGCAAAATTATGACAGCTTTTGAAGCCCTGCCTTTCTGTGCTACCAAATGCACAGGTTCATTCTCATTAGCATGAGAGTGGTGGTTGATCTTCTGTTTGGGTCAATAAAACAAATAACAAGTATTTCAATACAAATTAGAATATAAACACTGTATCTTTAAAACTTCTATTTACTTCCCTAAATTACTGTCTGAAATACAGTCAGTATTTCAAGTTCCCAATGAAAAAACTTTAAAAAGCCATTTTCGCTCCACACACTTGGACCATAATTTTCACTGTTTGTTAAGACTTTTAATAATTATGAGATAGGTAAAACCTGTAGCTTGCAAGCAGAATTTGCACGCAGCACATAAAAGCCTCCTTAAAACATTTCGGAAATTCATTCATTTTGTGATTTGACATGACCTGAATGATGCTGAACAAACAATTTGCTCACTATTGTTTGGGACAGGCTATTCAGTTCATTCCTGACTTTTAAACAAATGTAAGGGCTCGTGTGTATCTTTATGTTAGCATACCTACTGGTTAACTTCCTTATTGGTGCACAACAAGGCTATGCTCAGTCAGGTGGGTCTTCTCAAGTACATGGCAGTTAACCCCTCCCTCCCACATATGAATCACTCAGCATTCACCCAATGCTTTCTGTAGAACCTCAAAATGTTTACAAATGAGGCTGGATATTTTATATACTCTTCACCACCTTGGCTGAGACAACAAAGCCCAGCTATCATCATGTACAGAGTGACAGATTAAAAAAGGCCATTTTATTCTTTACTCCCATCTTCCCACTATGGCTGTGGAAACTGGACCCTGAATTTCACACATAGCTTGAAATAAATGGAGTACCAGTTCAGGACAGTTTACATGTTCTGCAAAAACATTACGATTATTACCAGCTACATTTTTAAGAAGTTTCCCGTGAATTCTAATACGTTCAATTAGGCCGTGCTCTGTTCCACAGGAATCAGAAAAGTGCAATAGGCTCTCTCTGTTGGATTCCCAGTGCTGAGAAACACAAACATCACCATCACTGAGCCTAAAGCTGCAGCCCCTACGGGATTCTGGAGGACGAAAAAGCCACTGACTCCTTCACTGTCTCCTTCAGGATGACAAAGACAAACAGAAGAGTCAATATGATCCTGGTCACAGTGCCTATCAGAGATATTTTAAATGGTGCATCTGTCCCAAGGGAAATTCTAACCTGCTGAAGTTTTTCTAACTATTTTCAAAAGTATTTTTAAAAAGCATCAAAATTAAAAAGCTCTTTTTCCACAGAAGATAACGAAGTAGAATATATCCAACAAACTCTCACTAGACATTTTCTTTTGAAACAAAAGATTTTTTCTGTCACAAAATGAAACACTTTATCCTTAAAAATATTTTAACAGAGGTTTATTATTATCTCCGTTTTTACTGTTAAGGCCTTTCATTATCTTTTGTTAAAAAACACAAACCAAAATTGTAAATAGTATTTAGTACGCAAAGCAAGTGACACACTAGGTTATCATTCCTAAGTAAGGTACTAGATTTATGGACTACGTTTCTACAAATGCTGAAACAAAAACAGGATGCATTTGCTTAATCTGAACCGTGCAAAGAGAAACAATATGTGCCTACTTCCAGCTTCTGGGCTCGGTTCAGCTAGGAATTTCTCCTTACCCCGTATCCTGCTGGAAGAATGTTCCCATTTTGTTACAAACAGTTGCAAAAATCTGGATGGCTTTAGCATTTTACCCTGTGTAGTTGACTGAGCTGCCACTCTTTTTATCTTTAAACCAGCCATTTTCATACACAGTTTAATCTGTGTATCACCCTTACAGCAACAGCCGTTTGTCACCTCCACATCATGCATTATTGATGAGGAAACAGCCAGCCCGCCAATTAGGACGCCTGCACTGGCCCTATCTCGGGGCTTAGCCCCAGGTACTGATGGAACAGCTGAAGAAAAACTCAGTTTTACATTTCAAAGACAGTTCAAAGGCAACCAGAAAAGACTGCCCTGCAAAGGACACAGACAGTTTTATTTATTGCTGGAAAAGTTTATTTAAGGAGTAGACTATATGACTTACTCTGTATGACAGCCAACAACTATGAGTTCACATCCTGTTCAGCGAGAAGGTCTACTTAGTTTTCATGGATTAAATCTATGAATCTGCCAAGATGATAGTTTGAACGCTCTCGCAACACTAGTCACAGCTTAGTATCAAAGATACGGAGTCAAAAAATGGCCAAGATACAAAGCAAGCAGTTTTAACTGGTTTTGTATTTCTGTCGCTACTCCAGCAAGATACACTACAATGCTTCTCAGGCCCCCTATTGCCAAAGATAAATTAAAGGAAATAATAAAAGAAGTATGTGAAATCAGGACATCTTTAGGTGGACAAACAACCCTGAGATCACTTGTCTTCTCTGCTTCCATCCACATTCTTGGGTTGTCAGAAATCACCAGCCTACTCTGTAAACACTATGTATTTATTCCACAATCTATACTCCTTTCTAAAGTGAGTATATTTATCCAAGAGAAATAATCTAAAATAAAATATTCTGATAAAGATTCCTATTTAAAGGAAATGAATAACAAGTTTGCATTGCATGTCCAGCCTTCTTTTCTGAAAACTACATGGACTTTCTTTCCTCTGAATCTGAGCATGAGACCAAATATCCCATGTTAAGACACATTTATGCAGCTGTTAATATCTCATAAATACTATACACATTTTACAGTAAGACCTCCCACTGAAAACATTCCACATTTTCACTATATGATCATGAAAAAGACCTGAGCTAAATCAGCACCACCAGAGAACACAAATACTTCTCTTACCTCTGTTTCTGTGCAGTGTAAACGGTCTGATTTATCTGCAATAAAAAAAAAAAAAAAGCTTTCAGATTAACTCAATGAACGAAAAACTAAAAAGTGATTTTTTTTTCCAGTTTTTGTCAGTTAATTGTTGCCCTACTTCAATCACGCATTTCAGCAATATTGCCATTATACATGCATCACAGAATTACCAACAAAAAGGTCCTGCCCTCTTTATTTGAAGAAGCAAACTAAAGTAGAAATACGATTGCAATATTTTGTAAGTCCCTCTTCTCAACTTCTGCATTTCCGCCGAGTTCAGAAACATCACTTTGGAATTTATATAGTAGAGAAAAATTAAATTTCTCAATTGTTCCAAATCCAAAACCTCAATTTTCTCAAAGACAAAAGACTTTGGCATAAAGGTGGCTTGACAGCTTATAAAAAATAAGACCGAAACTTCACATCATGTACCATTTCACTAACAGCAGCAACATTTTCATTTCACATCAATAACTCATCCCAGAGCAGTGTGAAGTAATTCTGGCAGGATGGTTTTCTGCTGGAAAACGATACTCAAGAAGATGAACCATTCCACAGAAACACACCCATTCCAAAGGAGAGCTACCCAAAACTTGAATTTCAGAACATGCAGATGTTTAGTTCTACTTCTTCTGGGCTGGCTTTGTGGCTGCACTGCACTCGCACTGCTACACCTGACATCCGCAGCTCAGGGCCTGACGGCACTCGGCCCGGGAAGCGTGGGACGCCATCCTGCATCCCCACACGCTCGGAACTCTGGGCTGCGCGCGTTGGCCGGGCACCACCCAGTGCGACCAAAGGCCCTAGTGGAGTAGCTGGGGAGAGCCTGCAGCTTGTAGCCCTAGCCAGAAGGATTGTTTTTATCAGATTGCCTGGCATGCTGGAGGAAGCTCAACCAAGCGGTTAGCACAATACTTGCAGAGAGGAGCGACCACGCTGACTGGAGACGCAAAACCTGAATGGCATGCAAAGCAGTCAGCACCAGGGAAGGCACCCGCACCGACAGAGATTAGTTTTTCCTCTTGAACTAGTCACCTTGCCTTTGAAACCGAAGGTTAAACACTTCCTGAATGCATAGGGAACACCTAACTAACAGAGGGAAAGTTGTTTGCTTTTGTTTTGAACTCTCGCCAGCATACGCTGAGCACTTAACACCGGTGTCTGGTTTCATAACGAGGCACAGGAGAGTGACTAAAGAGGGCAGTTTCTATACAAATTCTGCCTCCTTTTCTCCAGAGGACTGGTGATTCTGGCTCATTCACATCAAGATCCATATAGGAGACACTTCTGGCATTCACAATGGTAAGATTCGAGTGATCCTTATAAATTATAATTGGGGGAAATTCGCCGAGCATCATTTTTAAATACTCCTACGACTACTAGCAGATTTATGAATATGAGGGGCTGCTCCTGTGAAATTCAGGTGACTGATGACCAAAACAACATAACTCCACAATATAAGACAATACAAGAGCAATTCACAGAAACGTAGCCGAGACAGGGAAAAAAAATGTATACTACCTTTTTTGGAAAAAGTAATCTTTTCTCCAATAACTACTATTTCAGAAAAAAATAGTAATTTCAAACCTATAACCATGCAGTGGCATACCAGCCCTCTAACACTTGCAATCACTGACAAATTATTTTGAGTTGCATCTCCTGTGGTCTGGTGGAACAGGAGCCAAACTGTACCAGGTGCCCTCAGCAGCACAGGCACAAAGCATCCATCATGACACTTCAAAGCTGTGCTGAGATCCTACAAAGAGCCTTTGAACAGAAGCCTTAACCAAATCCTGAAACATAAAACAAATAAATCAGCCCAGACCAAAATAAACAATGTAAAAGTAGTATTTCTTCAAGGAACAGCAAGAAACTCATCTCACAGCCCACTCAGTAAATCGTCTTTGATAAACCTTCATGAAAGCTGTCTTCAAGGGAAAACACTTGAGAAACTTTCCTTATTTCACATATGGTACTATCTACTGCTTTCAGAGCAAATATTTATTATTATTATAACTAACGTAGGGAACATATTAAGCTGAATTATTTATTCCCATTACTTGTAAACTGGGTAACGCCACTGAAGAGGAGCAATGCCAGCAATACCAGCACTTAAAAAAACAATAGTATTATTTTTAGCATAGGATTCCATATACGAGAGAGGCAGGGGGCAGAAACAAGTCGTTTTAAGCCTCACAGCAGCTCAAATGCACTGCAGATGGTAGTCTAGAGACGTACAAAATACTGACTGATGTACACCATTTTAATACTATATTCTGCATTACGGTAATGATTTACCATACCATTCCCTACCCCTCCATACCCTGATTCCAACCACATGCTTAGCAGATTTCCTTGACCTGTTTGCAGGTCTCCTTATTAGGAGAGATTTAGTCTGGATCAAAGAAAAAAGTTTTTTACAGTAAGGGTGGTGAAGCACTGGAAGCCCAGAGTGGTGGTGGATGCCCCAGCCCTGGATTCATTCAAGGTCAGGCTGAACAGGGCTCTGGGCAACCTGAGCTGGCTGCACATGTCCCTGTTCACTGCAGGGGGGCTGGACTAGATGGCCTTTAAAGGTCCCTTCCCACTCAAACAATTCTGTGGTTCTATGAACCGACTCCTCCAGAGATTCCCTGGATTACTGAAGACCCAGGCATTAACAGTACTCACCCAAGAAACACACACACTTGAATCTGTCAAGACTGAAATGAATTTCCTTTTGTCTGGCCCGTGCAAGCCAAATTTACTCATCATGGCTAGGAATAGAAATTTCTTCTCTTCAGCTGACATGACTGAAAAAAACCAACAACAACAACAAAAACTTCTAAACATAGCCTAAGGGCCACACTTTCCTAATTTGCACAGGGAGGAAAAAAAACATCCCTGTAAGAAGTCACAAAACTGCGTGTCTGCAGCCTCCGCCTGCAAGCAGCGTTAAGTGTTTATCTGGTAAACAGGTGAAGGCTGACAAAGCTATTTCAGCTGCTGCTTCTTTACCTAGATCCATACTTCTCCACACTTCACAACCATTCAGCTGCCTGCTAAGCTCGGCAGCATCTTCACCATTCCTAATGCCAAAATATATATCTCACCAGTGTTTTTCCATGCCAGCTTTCCAGTAGTGACTAATGCATTCATTACCAGCAAACAGCACAACTTGAACTGTCAAGTTAACTCCAATTTATAAACAAGCTACAGTTTGGGAGATGATACGATCTTTCACTCACAGGCTGTTGAAAAGCAAAAACTGTTCACTTTTCACAAGAAGCAAAGAGGCTTAAAATCGGAGGTTTCCTGTATATATGGGTCTTCAAAGAGATACATAAGCCAAGGAATAATAACAACACAACATCAAACCCTTGAGCATCATTTTTCATTTCTCAGGATTTCTATTTGAAAATTATTCATATTTCAAACCCCCAGCAAGTGGAGTCAGGCCAAACTCCCATCAAGCATTAGGCACTCTGACTCATCCCTCGAGGCAGGAGCTTCAGGCTGCTGTTTAGACAGGGAAAAATAATTACTTTCACATAATCTCTCAGAATGCTGTTTAAAAAAGACTGTACTCAATTCATCAATAGCCCATGCTTCACTGAAGTACAATTTCCATGGCTTCCAAGGATTAACAAATCACAGCTAAGGGTCTGCACAGATTTAAAAACAAACAGCAACAGTAAGAAGCACACATTTAAGACTTCATTTTCAAACTGAAGCAGATCATTCAGAATGTTAGAAAGGACTGATACAGGCTATTCACAAGACAGCACACAGGATGTGCAAAGCCATTTGTGCCCCGCTATCCAAAGAAAACCCAAACCACTGAGTCGCTGTCTGTGATTTGACACCACGGCCACAGGGCTGTTGCTTCCACTCCCAACAGCTCAGAGCCCCAGAGCACCTTCCTGGCCTTCCCTCAATGTCCCCGATTCCTCTGCATGGATCTGAAAGCACTAGCTTCAAGACAGCTTGAACTTTGATTGCAGAATCAAGATTATCAGCACTGATGTTCTGACAGCAGTGCAGCTGATGATGTCTGCTTTAGCAACAAACCTCAAAGTGATTTTGTGCTGAAGATTAACATCCTGCTTAAACAACACAGCCTATTTCTGCAGATCTGCGGGGAACTAGGCCTGCTGCTTCCACCGTGTTAGACCTCACAGTGCCCTTAGGGAAGACAGGCACTGCCCGTTCAATGATAAGGTGAATTCATATTTGCTTTCTGTCCTTCAAGTCTTCAAGAGGCACTGTTGCTATAACAGTAGGCTTTTCCCTGCCCTTGAGAGAATGAAGGACTACTCAAAAAAAAAAAATAAAAATAAAAAATCAGACTCATTTAATCATCTGATTGCAGGAACTGGAGCATTCACTACCAAATCGGACAAGATTTTCAATCCAGGAGTCAAGATTAGTACCAATAACAGAAAAGGAGAAGAATGAAGAAAGCAAAGGCAACCAACCAACATAAAAAGATGAACTGGATTCATAAGTAGATGGAGAGGAAAATAATGATCTAGCACTAGAAGTCTGTCTTGCTCGTATAGGATGACTATTACAGGATAAACAGAGATGAAAAAATGGGAGGACAGAGAGAAATCTTGGGGGGGGGGAGGGGAAGAGGTCAAAATGGCAAAGCAGAGGCTAGAAGTCAAGAGCCACCAGGCTGCAGGAAGGAAGGTCAAGAAAACTGAGAACACAAGGAAGAACACTGGATTAGGTGACAGGAGATCCCTCAGAGCAGATATTTTTAAGAAAAACACTTAGGGCTTGAGGATCAACACATCCCTCCTTTAAACTATGCAATTAGAAGATGACAAGAAACCAGTAAGCCTTCCAGCTCATGGCTTTTTGCATCTGACTCGTGATTTATCTATCAGCCTCCAGCTGATGATTTGGAAATGGTATGCCTTGCTTTTCAAATTGGGACAGGACAAAAGAAAGAAAATTCTAAGAAAGTAAAAGGAAAATGCTCAGATGCTACAGAAGGAGGCCAGGACTTTCCTTCACTGTGTCAACCTTATTTCATGTCTTCTTCTTTCTCCAGGTTGAAACCTGAGGAGTAACTTCAGTGAATTCATTTTGTACAGATGTAATACTCTGTACATTGTACAAAACAGGTAAAAACTGACAGTCTTTATTTTGTAATGTTATTTTGTAATAAAAATTGTTTTAAAATAATATTATTCAATACCAAAGTAACAAACCCACTCCATGTGAATGCTGCCCTCCAAGGTCTAACACAGTGATTACTCATTGTCTTGTCCCACTTTGACTCTGCACAAGGAAACTGGCTCTGGTCACCGGACAACTCTTCCTAGAGTCCCCTGCTCACCCTCAACAGTAAACCTGTACACCTACCAGGGATCAAGTCAATTTCTGTTACTCTAAGATAAATACTGT
Source organism: Alectura lathami (assembly GCA_013399715.1). NCBI lineage: Eukaryota > Metazoa > Chordata > Aves > Galliformes > Megapodiidae > Alectura > Alectura lathami. The sequence continues at coordinate 543,591 of VXAV01009599.1, read as the reverse complement.
GGCAGATGTGCATCTCCAAGCGCTGCTCAGCTCGATTTGCCGCTGCCGTTCTCTTCTGCGGGTGCTTATTGAAGCACAGATACCACGTTTTTCTCTGGAACCCTTCCCAAAAAGTGCATGAATGTGCTCTCAGAGATCACTTGACTCAAAAAGCTTTCTTTACCTTAAGCTCTGAAACTCTAACTGTATTTTCATTCCTCCTGGAGCTATCCACTTGCTGGTCCAACAATTGTGTGTGCTTGTCACAGAATGCTGACTCCACTGCAGCCACTGGGAGCTTCAAGCAGGTTACAGCTTTTCTAAACCAACACCACAGCGCTGCTGGATCAGTTATGAGCTTCTACCAGCTGTTAACCAACTCTCACCAGTAGATGGAAAAGCAGCTCTCAATTTTTCCCTACCCCGGCCATGTCTGCAGCCTTGTATTTACTCTGTACAAACTGACTCATCTTTTTCTTGCTTTTAAAGTGCACGGCAATAAAATTCAGCAGCATGCTCACAGCTCTGCACGGGTCACGCAAGCTAGCTTAAGGTTTTATCAGGAATGGAACAATAATCGTTCCGTCTCCTTACTGGATCCAACACTAATCTAATAAATTGATTCAGAAACAGAAAGGGGAACACTTTGCAGTTTTCTTCTGATAGAGATGATGAAAAAGTGTCACCACTTTTCTAAGACACATGCATCATCAGCACGTATACAGGATGACAGGTACCTCTCATCACCTGCCTTACCACAACGCCCCTGCTCCAAACTCGGCAAGGGCAGCCACGCTCCAGCCAGGCTCCTTCAGCGCACTGCTATGGGTCAGATTCACCCTGAATCACACCATTAAAGGCTGCTCTGTCACACCATAAAGGGACACCGTCTTCATTTTCAAAGCCTTTCACATGCTGCCCCACTCCTACACATCAGCTCTCACCAGGTACTATGTGGTATGCTGTCACCCCCAGCCAGCCCCCAGGGCAGGACTCCACTACCCATTATTGTCTGAAAAGCATCTTTGTTCTTTCTGCTGTTATGCCCCTTACAGACACCCTAATTCCCTGCATCATCACGGCAGGCATTACACTTTTCACTCTACTCTACAATCACTGCTAGCAATGACAACTACAATTCTGCTTTTCTTTCTACAACATTTTATTGCACTAGTAAAGAAAAATCCTGTTAAATTACGAATGCATTATCTTTTACTTTAAGTCATTGTGAAATTCTAGAGCCCACAACTCCTCAAAGTTTCTTGCACTTAAGTTTTCCTTAGGAGCCACAAATGCAAATTTCAGACAACATCAAATTAGTCACTATGCCTTCACAGCCTGATTATCATCTCCACATTTTTGCAAACATAGGTAGGTACCAGATATAGGTACCAGAGGCCACCTGTCATTGTTGGTAGCTTTCTTCCACTTCTTTTGTGCAAACATCTGGAACGTGTTTTAATTCATTTATTTATTTAGAGCCACAGACATTATTTTGCTATGTTGGGGTCTTTCTGTTCTTACTTTTGTCCTCCCCACCAGAGCTCTCTACAGCAGGGTCCCTGGGCACCTGCTTACATTGACAGAAAGCCCACCCAACTCCCAGTGCGCAGGGTGCACAAGCCATGACTGGAAGCCTCCAGTTACCCTTATGCACTGGGAATTACTCTGATGGCAGAAAGCCTGGCACAAACAAGGCTTAAGCTTTTTCACAGATGAGCAGAGCAAGCACGCAGAGATGAAGCATCACCCCACCGAGGCTCTTCTCCACTCTCTAGAGCCATTTTCTTCCTTTCTTGACTTCACTGAGAGATGGCAAGGCTTAAGACATAGACCTTTACTATCCCCAGATACAGATGTTTCTGAATACCCTTGACCTGTGAATTCAGAGTATAATTAAGTGTTAATTCTAGAAGTGAGATTTATTTTAGCAGTATTCATAGGAACACTTGTTTTGAAATTTAAACAGCAAACAGAGCTACCCCCATCCATCACCTTTCAAAAGGGTCAACCAAACTAGAGGGAAAACGTCAGGACATTCATTTTCTTCTGAAAAGCCTGCATATTTTTCCTCAGCACTCTTCACGCATCTGACAGATCAGAATGTCTTGATGTGCACAAGCTAAATTTGCATTTATTTGCCTTGTATTTCTCTGCCCTGCCTTCCAATACATGGGCACACAAAGAAGAACATGAAAACCACTAAAACTGGCAACACTGTGGGAGCTGTTCCTCTCCAGCATGTCTCACCCTGAGCCCTCTGTGTCCTCTGAAAGCCACCACGCAGCCAACCCCTCTGTGATCTTCCTGGATCAAAGCCGGATACCCCCTGCGCTATCCCCTCCCTCTGAACACATGGCAGCTGTCCAAGAGAAAACCCGCACAGTGCTTACTGCTGGCAAAACCGGCAGCAGTTTCCTCCTGTGCCCTCTCCCCCAGGGCCCGAGGACAGCGCAAGGCGGGCCCACCGCCATCACATGTCCACAGGAGGGAGGGAAGGCTGAGGAGTGCTGCCTGCGTGCAGGCCCCAGCAGCTGAAACTCAGCTTCTCCAGGCTTGCTCATCCCCAAAATTGCCTCCCAGAGAAGAAGGACATGTGGCCAGGGCTCAAAGAAGGTCAACGTGGCAATAGTGAGGAGCAACTCCAGTGACCCCCTGCTGCAGCTAAGCAGTGGGCATGAGATCGACCATTACTTCTGCAGGTTTCTTATTCCCACATCTATTGCTTCAAGTTTAAAACAAACAAAACACCACCACTCGTAAGCACTGCTCCTCAAGGAGAGGACTTGAAGGATTCAAACCACACAAAACGTTTTAACTCATTCAGAAGCTATTTTTTATTGCATCTGGCGCTTTGCTAGACGCCACGGTGAGTTCATTTCATATAAATTGTAAAGTAGAATACAGAAATCAAAAACATCCATTAGGTAAAATACCTTCTACACTTTATCTCCAATTTCATCTTGGGTATTTCTAAGCAACCCGCATTTCTGTGGTATTCAGATGTCAGATAGTTGCAATGATTCATAGTAAGATGACCACAGTGAACTCCTCATTTTTTGCATGCTCATGTTTATTTCTTCCTCGCTGCAGCTCTGGCAGAACGATAAGGTTTGCAACGCACAGAAAACAGTGCTTCATAAGTGTCCCTAAAGCAAACTCCGTGACACGGCTGCATTTGCTCTTGAATTAGCCTGAGCCCTGCTGACAGGCGTGACTGATCGCATCGCTCCCCACAGCCCCGAACAAAGCCCGAATGTTCGCTGCCCAAAGGCGCCATTCTTTGGAGACTCCTTTATTTGCCCACACAGGATTCTCTTGTGCACAGACATAGAAACCAACAGCCAACATTTGGTTCTGTGAATCACCCAAACCTATGCACCAACCTACAGCCACACATTTTTAATGCACTGCTGTAACAAAATAGCTGAACAGTTTGGAGTGTTAACCCACAGAACCCCTACTGCTCTAACAAACCTTCTGACACAGCCCCTTAAATCCAAGTTGTCTCAGATACGAAGGCAGGAAAACAATGACCAGGGATCCTTCCTGATCGTCTCTTGACAGGGATTCAGGTTCAGGTAATGTGAATGCTCGCATGAAAATGAACAATTGGGTGATGTTTCCTTTCCCAATGCTTTTTACCCCTGTTTAACCGAAACCCAATTACTTAAAAAATAATAAGATGAACTTTTTACTCTATTTAACCAAAATCTAACTGATTAAAAAATAAGAAGACAACCAACTATTAACAGACTCCATAAGTAAAACCAAGAAGATTCGAAAATTGTTCTCCAGTTTTGGCTAATGACAGGGGTTCAACGTCAAGGCTGTTTTTCTGCTCCCTGTATCAGTGAAACTCATCTCTGTTTCCTACCTCAAGGACATTTTATTCAATTTCTGGGTATTTTGAGTTGGAATTTCAAGCATTGCACATTAACCAGGAAGCTGATTCACAAGAAGCGGGTTTGGAAACATACCACCAATTTCTACATAATCAGCGCTTCTCTTTAAGATAACCTTAATTTCTATCTCAAGAGTAAAATTAATGTGTCCAGACAGCTGCAGGACCCATGCTGCTACCTACAGCTCCCCAGTCACAGCAACCAGCCACCACTTCTTGAGCTCCCATTGCTACTAAGCAGAATGCATGAGTGTTACAATCAGGATCCATTTGAGAGGCTTGTGAGGAAATTAGGTCACAACGCTCATTAATCATCACTTAAGGACGCTGTGGGGAGCAATAAGGTAAAGAACTGGAACAGCCCAAAAAAATACCAAAAAGAAGCAAGCTGGCCATCAGCTCTTCAACATTCACGATCAACATCCACTGTATCGTGCAAAGGACAACTTCCAACGGGAACCTGTGACAGGCAAACCAAAGAATAAAAACCACTTGACCGGAACCACTCTGGTTTCATGCTGTTGACAGTTTCTCCTACAAACACACAGAACCCTCTGCAAAAGCTCAAAGGCTGAGCAATGCACTGCCCAAGAGTGCCCAGAGCTACAGATGCTGGGGAGCCGGGGGCAGGACCCCAGGAGGAATGCCACTTCTGCGCGAATTCAGGCAGGAGAGTAGCGGACAGCTGGCGGCAGGCTCCCTCCTGCCTCCTCCCCTCGCCTATTGCACATGCAGGAGGGGTTGCCTCCCGCTTCAAGCTCTTCTGGGAGGTCTTAGCAGGCTGGCTCTAAGTACGTAACCATACATATATGCGTGTGTCAGAGGGGAGCCTCAACTTCACACCCAGATACACCCAACACCTTCCTACAGGTCATTAAATCATACTGCAAGAGGAAATAGAATAAGCCATCAAATAGCAAGGAAAAAGTAACAAAAGAAAAAACAAAAGCCACATACTAAATCAATGCATTTCCTACAGCTGAAAAAAGAAAGGATGGAGTCTGATAGTGTCTAAAAACACCCTAAGTAAAAGCAGCACGCAACACGCAGTACGTTGTTCTGCATGTTCCTGTGACATGCAGATCCCTTGGTTGGGAAAGTATTTCCCCAGCACCTCTGGGTGTTGGGCTGGCATTTTATTAGCATTACAATAACCTACTTTTTAAATTTAAAAAGCACATCAGATTGCATTTAAATGGGAATCACTATCAGATTCATTTAACTTGTGGAAGGAAATTGTGGCCCCTCTTCCATCCTGCATGTTTCAATATTCACATGTACCACTGGCTCCAGACTGAATTACTGCAAATCCCTGCAAGAAGACTTTTCAGACAGGCGCTCTATTAAAAGGCCTTATTAATTTGCAACGCCCAGCATAATATCCATGTTCTAACCCCTGAGGGCTCGTGACTCCCATTTTGTGAATTTACCATTGAGCTCCGCTTCTCAAACCTCTAAAACCCTGCAATCTCTGTCTTCCTGGAAGACCCAGCGATGCTGAACGTTGGCTGGGTCGATAGCAGGGAGCACCACTGCTCTGTGCCACGGCCAGTCGCACCCCTGCGCTAGCCAGGCTTACTTTCTTTTGGGAATTCAGGCTTTACGTGCAACAAAACGCATTTTCTCATCATCGGAGGCTTTGAAGCGCCAAGCGCCAGACACGCACCCTTCCCGTCCTTTCCAATGCAAAATACGTTTCCCTGGGTATCTGCAGGAAACGGACGGTGCGTGCGACGCCTCCGGCAGCTGCGCGCGGCTTCGCTGCGAATGCCGGCACTCCCCTCAGCGGGTCTATTTCCAGCCGGCGCCTTCTGATGCCCGGCCGCTCCTCGCGGGTGTTTTCGGGGGAGCCCAGCCCAGGGACCCCCCGAGGCACAGGTGCGGCCGGCACGCTGCCGCGCTGCTCGCGCACCCAATCGTTACGCAACTCCGCGGGACCCCCCAGCGGCCGGGGCCGCCGCCCCCCGGCCCC
>VXAV01009599.1:525367-536307 GCA_013399715.1 Alectura lathami | reverse complement strand
CCCCCCCCCACCCCGAACTTCACCAGCTCTGGATCTCAGATCTCTCTGGATCTAAGGAACACCCTGGACATTGCCAATGCAGAGGTAACCGAGACTATTTTCTAAATGAGTTCTCACATTAATTCCCAACTGCAGAAGAGAAACCAGTATTGTGTGTATGCATTTTAATAACTTCACCATCATTCCTGAAAGTATTAAAAGTAGCTTTTATTAAAATAAAAATAAATTCTCTTTATAAATGCAATCATTGCTGTGTACACAACGCACTTCACACACCGCGGTGTTCCAAATCAGTGGCATTTATATAAAACTCAGCGTTGCCTTCATTGGGCACTTTGCTACGCAAATACTTTGTGGATCTAGAGAGGTATGAATGATTTTGTTTTTCAAAGGACAGAGCGGTATTTGCAAGCAAACATGATCCAAACAGCGCACGCAGATTCAGGGTACGTGAACACCCGAACTCGAACTGCAAGCCGCACTTGGTCACCCCTACAACAGATTATTTCTTCACAAAAAGGAGACCTGTGACAAAGAAGAAAAGCAGGAGTAACAGATATCACCCAGGTATTATTGATTACACATCCGCTATTATTTGAAACGCGATGGACAGTTAACTATGAGCATCCTGTCTGCCAGTGCAAATAACAATTCTGTATTGCAGTGGAAGGGCTGTTGTGTCGGAGGAGAACAAGACCACCACTAGACCACCTTTAGCAAGTGCAGAGAAACTAAAAGAACTGTATTTCAGGGGAAAAAACGACACACTGCTCATTCTTTAGTCTAACCCTTCAGAAGTCCATCATCACTGAACTCGCCTATCTGGCGCAACAGCTGTACCCCATGACCCATCCACCAAATGCACCACGCAGCTTTTCTTCCAGTTCTTATATAAGGAAATTGATTTTCTTTAAACTTCACAATTGAAAAAAAAAAAAAAAAAAGCTGCAATTCATAATCAAGCATTACTACTTGGTAATTTAGTCTTACCGAAGACATGTGGCAAATGCTCTCCTGGCATTTCTGTACACAAAATGGATAGGAAACCCTTTAAACGTGTGACCATCAGGTACCGCCCATCTTACAGCATCTTGAAACTCTTCATTTCCTGCAGAAATACTTGTTGTACGTTCGAGCTCATAGGCCGCTAATGCTGGTGACAACAGGTAGGACAGGTGGTCGTCCCAGACGGTAGAAAGGCCAAGATCCTGTGAGGCAAGTCACAGCACGATGACAACCACGCAGAACGAACATCAGGATATCAGTAAGTTTGCATATTGCATGGATTCAGGTAAATCCCTGACCGATCCTTAACCTGTGGTTCATGGAAGGGAATCCACAAAGCACTACGATACGGATACTGATTGACACACCAAACTACAAGAATCAAAACAAACAAAACATGACATGTTTATCAAGAAATTAAGTCAGACTAGACTAAAACAAGACCAGCAGAGTTGAAACGAGATGTTTTAGCAATGGCATCTTTGGAAGACATTTAAGACGACAGTGCTAGTCAAACCCCTACCACTGAAGCGTATGAGATTCAGACCCTGAGAATTATTCGCCACCCTAAGGTTGAGCATCATGTGGTAAGAGAACGATTAAAAAGTAAAATAAGGGAGGGAGGGGCTAAAGAGAGAGGAAGAGGGGAGAGAGAAATAGAGAGGGAGGGGGGAGAGAGAAATCGTGATAAAGGATGAAACTATCTTCTAGAAATACCTGCTAATTCTGCAAAGCATTCAGAGTAAGACCGTGAAAGGTGAAACCCTGCATTTATCGAGGGACATAAATTGCGATGGATATGCTCAGCCCACTGACAAACAGATTTCAAGATTTCACCTTCTTAGTTCGTTTATAGACCGCTCATAACCTGTCTGCCAGTGAGCCAAAAACCAAAATCTTATTGAAGAAGAGCCAAAGGCAGGGTGGGAGGAATAAGCCCACACGTGACTGCAGAATTGCCACTGCAGATATTAAGTATGACATCTAAACTAGCTCGGCACAGTCACCCCAACTGTTTTTTTCAGTTACTCCAATTTTAACATAACTGCATGTCTGCAAAAGCTGACGGAAAGCACGTTGCAAAGGCGTGAGCATTTGAATTACAAACAGCCATCCAAAACAAGAACACAGTAAAAAAAAGTGCACCGTTATTCCCTCAGCAGATCAACGACAATTTCTCAGCAGGATTACCTTCCTGTGTTCCGAGACCAGCACTCTCAGTTGCAATTCTATATCATTGCTTGCTACTGCAGCATCTATTGTGGAAGCGCACAGCGGAGGAAAAGGGGGAACTGAAGATGCTGTTCCAGGAGAACACACCGATTTGATTGCTTCTCCACTCATGGGCTTCCATTTAGACTCATCGTGCAGGTCAAACGCACAGACCTCCACAGCGTCAGAGGGCTGACAGTTCCCATAGAACTTCTGGTGGTTGAAGACACAACCTATTGTGCGGTACGGGTACAAGGGCCTGGGCTGTTCCACCACTGGAGGGTCATCAGGGTTGATAGCTCTGTGGATGTACCTGATCAAAAACATTCAATTTTGCATTAATACACCTGACTTCGGGTCACGCTAAAAATATTTAGGTGAGACAGAAATAAGTCATTTCTCAGGACACAGAGATAAAAAACACAAAACCAACAGAACACAGAAATAAAACCACCAAAAGAACTACACAAACATCATTTAGATGTCTGATTTTCTTTTTACTCACCTATGTCCTGTTAAGCTCTCCCAAAAAGTAATCGTTCCATCAGTTCCACACGTCATTACCCAAGTGTGGGGGACTCCTTTTGCTTTTGTTCCTACACACACAAAGGCTTCCAATCCAAAGCCAAGAAGAAGGCTGCACAGAAGGTTGGCATGGTCTTCACAGTCACCCTAGACAGCAAGTGTTTATAAGCTGATTTGAGTACCAGGCATGGCTAAAAATATTAGAGAAAGCAAAGAATGATATTCCTCCAATTGGTATTTAACAAGTCATGTTTCCCTCCTGTTTACCTAAAGCACATATCAAAGGTCAAGATTTTAAGGTTTAAGAAGTTAGGCAGCTTGATTCCTTTTGCATACACACTATGTTGAAGCGTGTCAGGGTTTTACAGCTTCCAAGGCTGTCAGAGGAGTACGGCAGAAGAACAAGATTTATGAAAGCAAGTCAGATCCAGGCAGTGAACCACGTGGCATGCTGTGCTTTGGACACACTGCGAAAACGTTACCTAGTGTGGTGAAGCTAGAAATACTGCCCTTACTATTTCGATACCTTCCTCATTCCTCTGGGCAGGGCCAGCAGAGATGGCCAAAATCACAAACTACACAGTCACCAGAAACAAACCTAATGTGAAAACTAACCAGTACCAACCAGACTGAAGGCTCCAGGCTGATGTTACAAATAATCTTACTATCCCACACCAGCAGCCAGTTAGCTTCTTCTAGCACAAGAATTAATTTTTTATTTGTCAAGTTTTAGCTTCGTGTAATAGAACAAATCATCTCACACAGCAGTGTGTTCTAATACTACTCATGTTGAAGAGTATTTGTATTTTAGATTCAAATATAATGTCATTAATACTAGAAAATATTTCCTATAATTATAACGATACCTTCAAGTAAGCCACAACCAGAACCTTTGATCTGTGAAGACAAAACTAATATTCTAATTAAGTGTGCAAGTGTGCACTGAGAAAATACTCAAGGTAACATCAGAAATTGTACGGTCCTCAAGCCCAAAGTCACAATGACCACCTCCACCTGAAAGCCCACCAGCGTGCCTTTACATGGCTGGTACCCACGCACGACGCAATATTCAGGGGCAATAGCTAGTGTCTATACTACCTGGTCTTTAAGACTGGTCTAAAAATTGGACAGAGCTCCTGCTGCCCAGAACAGCAGATTTTTTTTTTTAATTATAAACACATCACTGAGGTTTTGAACACAGAATCTCAGTGGTGATGAAAAGCACTGATCACTCCAAAGAGGTATTAAAAGGGATCAGTATTACTTCAGCAGCTACAGCATCAGAATTATAACCCAGAATGAGTTACAATTTAATTTATTATAGTTGTGTGATACAAACGTTGCACTAGGTGGAAATGTTTAGCGAAAAATCCTATCGTGCACAAACTGAATGCAAAGACTTACTGTCAATGTATTTTAGCACCATCTACAAAATCGTTTTTTCAAAACAGACTTTTCCAGTTCTTCCCAGATCAGCCCAGAATTAAGCTAGTGGCCTATACACTACGCTGAGTAACCGCACAGGATACTAGAAAAGCAAATGAAGCAACCTCACTGTCCAACGGATGTACTGGAAAACAATCTGCAACCGAGAATGCTCTGAAACGGATTTAATCCGCCTTCCGCAGCCTGTTTTAAATTACTAGCTCCAGCGAGAACATACCAGCGGTAAGGCGTCACACACAGACTCATTCCACCTACCTTGTTTCTACATATGAAGGCAAGCAGGGTGCACCACTGCTCCTGTTTGCCACCACCCCCTCCAATGACAGGAGCTCTTTCATAGCCCAGGACACTGACGAACCGCGCTGCTTGCCTAGGCGTGTCCAGCAACCGGCCTGCTCGAAGCGGTCTGATGTAGGAACAGACGGGACGGTTGACTCCATTTTCATCCTGAACATACGAAGATAGTACAGTTAAAACGGCCTGAAGCAATCCATGCCTACTGGTCCTCTTCAGGAAAGTGAGAGCTTCCGTTCAGGCTGTACCAGGTGCGTTCAGTAATAGTGTCAGCTTCCACGTTCGGGTGTGGTGGATTTCACCATCTGTGCCAGGCAAATTGCTGCTCTGCAGGCTGAACTCACAGCATGATAAAGGCGAAGTATCATACCATTCCTTGTACCGAGGGACAGTTAGCAACTGATGCACAGCAACTTATTAGCCTGTGATGTGTTCATGGCTGTAGCTAGCATGCAACTGGCCAGATCACTTTGCTGACCACACAGCACTCCAATATTGTGTGGATCTGCTCTAATCTAAAAGTCCACTTTTTATTACTGTTTTATCTGGGATAAAACTTGTTTGAAACAGTTTGCACAGATCACTCAAGCATTTGCCACTTGCGGTTATTCAAAGAAAAGACTAAACAGGCTTTACTACCTCCTACATCAGGGGTGCTTGGGGGCTTTTTCTGCATCATGCTTTTCAGCCTCAGCACACACATAGGAGTTCAATCTTTACAAATTTCATTTTCAGCTGATGTTACTGGAATGTAACATCATCATAAACTATTCAGATTCTGCATACACAATCTTCAAAAAAGGATCCGAAAATAAAAAGAGAACTTGAAGAACAAAACAGTCTATTTGTGGAAGTTACAAACCTGTGCAAATATCTTTACCAGCCTCGTGTTGTGTGTAGGCCTGATCTGCAGGTATTCCCTCCACCACTGTTTAGCATACACAAGAAACAATCGTTCTTTTTCTGCTGTCTTCTGACGTTCCAAAGTAAACTGCAGGTAAGGAAATAACGAAAACCAATCACACATCTACTAATTCCAAACAGGAACAAAAAAGTAATCAGTACGCATATTAGCACATTATCCTGGCACATGTAAAATAGGGTTTAATTTTACAGCATGCCACACCAACGCTAAAGAATGGTATTTTAAAATGAAAATTCAGTGAATGAAAACCTCTGTTTAGATTTCTTGTTTGTAGGCTCATACGTCAAGCTTGACTGAAGTATGCATCTCCACTGATGCACGTCTACACAGAGGGATTATTCAGCCTGTGACGTGTGAAATAATATGTGTATGCACCTTCACGCCACCATTTACTGATTTTTCACGCGGAATAGCTGACTGTTGAATTTATTTTTTCAAATGGGAGAAGACAGCAAGGAAACATGCACTATCTGAAGAAAATGAAGTATACTGCATCTTACTTAGTTCTCTTAAAGTTTTGATAAGTAGAAAAAAATAAATACAGTAAAATTTCAAATAATTATTAGTATAAACAAAGGAGTTTAAAAAAAAAAAAAAAGTAATTAGATTGAATGAAAGAAAAACATTCAAAAACCCACAGCTCCCAACATCTGCATGAATAATTCTATACGGAGCTTTCCCCCTGCCCAGCAATTATAGGTCAGCCCTCCCAGAAATTACTTACCTGAGTATTAGTTATCTCTGGAGACAGGGTCTTACTGAGCTGTGGATACATTTCAAGCCTGATGTTCAAAACACCAACAGAAACCTTTGATTCTGTACCTTTGAATCAAACACATTTATGTCAGTCCTTTCAAACTCACTTTACCCAGGTCATTTCGGTGAGGCCGGAACAAATAATTGTTTGAATCACATAATCACAAAATAATAGCCAAACGTCTTTAAGTATACAGAACACAAGCACCTTCACTTAAATTTTAAACTCAGGACTGAAAGAAAGGGTGACCAGGCTGAAGAAGCAGATACCTTGATCTTCGATAAGGCCCTCTCTTTTCCAGCCTATACCAGGACAGACGAGATTAATGGTGTTCTGTAAGTGTCTCGAACATATGCACCTACAAACAGGTTACAAGAGCCACCACGCTGTAAAAGTGCCTGTTCCTTACTGACTATACAGGCAGCTCAAATTTCAGCGGTTAGAACAGGGTGAAGTTCATTTTACCCAACATACAGTTCATTATGAAGGACCCAGAATGCCATACACATAACCATCTTTTTTAAAAATATATTAAAAAATTTAATGTTGTTGCATAATGCTCAAAATTTTGGAGCCCATAAACAGCGATAAGAAATAAATGACAATAGATATAGAATTATAAGCAATCTGAGCAACAGAAACCTCACACAGTAGTTTGTCTATGTATGTGAGATGGCAGCACGCTTTTTGATGTTCTCAATTAATTTCGTACAATGATTAGACTTTAGAAAATGAGCAAAAGCACTTGATTAACTGGATTTACACTTTCTTACTTTGGAAAAAAAAAAAAAAAGATAAATAGATTAGAATTCCCCTCATCACCCACACAAGTATCAAACAAGTTATTTTTATGCATTTCGAAGTTGTTAGAAACAAACACCTCTCTGCCTGAGAGTCTATCCAAACATCTATTGCTTAGAAAAGTTTTGCCAGCAACAAGCACTTTCAGAATAAAATGATGCTGACAAACACATTTGTAAATAAACTTACCAGATTTGTGTTCACTGTATTAAATCATGCAAAAAAAAAGAAAAAAAAATAGCAGGCAATAGGGATGGGAACTAAGAATGACTTACATAAAATACCCAATCTTCAAAATATTTTGAAGATATAGTTTAGTCTCTCTTGAAATCAGCAAGGACCTAGCATATCTCACAGGTAGAGAAACTAGGATAATGAATACTCCAACGGCTCAGTATTCCTTGACCAAACTCTGGGGCAGCTGTGTAGGAAGTCACAATAGGTGCATGGTACTGGATCTAGTCCTTATCCACTGAAGTCGCGTTATCCTAAATACTTAGGATTGAACAGCTGAAAAGGGGAGCGGTGACAAGTGACACAGAAATACAGAGGTATGGATAGCTAAGCACCTAGACAAAGCTGTTCAACCCTTCTCTAAGAAAACATGCACCCAGCTTCTGGAAGAGTGGCAGCACAGCAGAGACCACTTTCTCTAGCGATTGCTCCAGGGGACACAAACCAGATTTTACACCTCAGAGCACTGGCCAGATATATTCCTGGAGATGCATAAGTTGATTTAAGTTTGATTGGTCTGATAGTCTATCCAGATTCTGCAGAAAACCAGTAGCGGGGGGGGACATTATTTCATAGGATCTGGAACACACGTTTGTAATACGCTGGTAACACAAAAACCCGACCATTAGTCTCCTACATAAACATTTGCTAAGGAAACCTCACAGTAATTTAGGAGTTGAACTAAAAACGCTGCTTTCAGCTGACAAGCAACCTTAGTACCCAATACTGTAAGTCATGTATGTGCTTGCAATTTAGAATGTACCTTACCCACACCCAGGAGCTCAGCAGCGATGTTCATGACGCCGCCCTCCGCGGCTAGGACAGATCGCCACTCCAAGAAGTGGGACGCCACCAGCGCTGTCTCTCCAAACGAGTCTGTTCTGATGAGAACCATGTGCACTGGCTCACACATAGATAACATGGTGGTTGCATCCGCCATTTTACTGCCATCACCTGCCGTTATTAAACCAAGATAAAAGAGCCACAATATTATCATCCCGAGTCCTCCTTACAACGAAGGGATAGATATACATTTGCATTTTAGGAAAATCCTGTATCCAGAAGCATAATCAACAACACTATCTTAAATCAAACTCAGACTAGGACAGAGCTACAGAAAGATTACAAATTATTTAGAAAAGAGATAAAAAAAATTACTCCATTTGACCACCCCAGTGTAAATGGCTCATCTGTACAAAACCAAAAACAACCAGGATTAACATGTAAGAAAATAAAGAATATATTTTTTTAAGTACCACTCAGTAGAAGTAACAGCAAATATTCTCCTAATAACAGACTGCCAAGCTCTGCTCAAGCAGGGACACTGCGAGCAGGTTGCCCAGGACCATGTACAGATAGCTTCTGGATTATCTCCAAGGAGATACTACCTCTTCTCCACTTGTCAGTACAAGGTTCATGAAAATCACAGCTTCTCAGCATCTCTTACCATACTGAAGACTACTGTCTCACTGTCAGTTCTGGATGAAGGCAGTCAAAAGTTACTTTAGAGTAGAAAAGACAAGGTAAGAATAGAGAAGGATCTAGAAGGGGCAAAATCTAATACAGTAATCAATTTTCCTAGGAAAATATAGTAAGAAACAGCAAAGAAACCCACTAAATAATATCACATCTATTTTGGAATAACTATAAAGTAAAAACAAAACAAAATAAAATAAAAAAAAAAACAACGACAAAAAAAAACCCAACCCATAGTATCAGCTTTAAATCCATAATGTTCCTTACCTAGGCTATCCTTGTGCACTTCAAGTAAAAAACCATCATGAAAATCTGGCTCGCACGCACAGGGAACAGGTTTGGAACGGAAGCGCTGATTTCGGAAATGTAAACACAGAGTGAAAGTGGAACAGATCTGGCCAGGCAGAGGGTCTGGTTCCTGAAGATGTTCCAGAAAAGCTTTTCCACCCAGAACCTGAAGGTAAAGATACCTCCGTGTTGGGTCAATGTTAGCTGTAAAGTGTACCAACAGAAATGAAAAGACTACAAGCAGATCTTCAGAAGCACGTTAAATACCAGCTAACTAACAGGAGAATAGAAATTAAAATAAAATTAAAATAAAAACTTTTTTGGAAATAAGTCCGTAGGAGAAAGTGTTTGTAAAATATATAGAAGCTATCTCAAAGTAAAATAAGTAAAACTCTTAAAAATTCCAGGTTTACGTGATATTAATATCATGTAAATTAATATTTAATAATTAATATTATCAATATCTCACAGGAACTCATATCCTTTAGATAAGCAGGAAAGACATCTATTTCTCCTCTTTGGAGGCTTTAAATGAATCCAGTTCATACTGGTTTATTAATTCCAAGATCAATAATCACACACCTCACATTTTTCTCAAAACTACGGCCCCAAAATATTAAAACAAACAAGCAACATACTTTTTTTTAGAACCGGTGGTTCTCTATCAACAAAATGCGTTGATGGTTTTGGAGCTGAAGGCCTCTCCTTTTCATTCACATCCTGCAATCACAATTAAGACGTTTTAAGGCGTTAAGTGAGGCAACAGCACTCTACCCACAGTCTCCTAAAGTGTAAAGAATCCTCCATTTCAGCTGAATGCCAGTCCTCTCGCATGCCTTCTAGTACATCAGACTTCCCAGAACTCAATACTGTGCATGTAGCATTATCGTTACACCGAATTTAGCCTACACATTATGCTGTTCTGTTCCTAAACTGTCACAAATCACTAAAGCCTTTCCGAACCTTAGAAGTAGCACTGTCCTGTACCCAAAGGGGTCTGCAAGAAAGCAGGAGAAGGGCTTTCTGTCAGGGAGTGCAGAGACAGAACAAGGGGAAACGGTTTTAAACTAAAAGAGGGGCGACTGAGGGGAGATGCTAGGAGGAAATTCTTGACTCAGAGGGCGGTGAGGCCCTGGCACAGGCTGCCCAGAGGAGCTGTGGGTGCCACATCCCTGGAGGTGCTCAAGGCCAGGCTGGGTGGGCCCTGGGCAGCCTGATCCAGTGGGGGGCAGGCAGCCCACAGCAGGGGGTGGGAGCGGGTGGGCTGTAAGTTTGGTTCCAACCCAAGCCATTCTATGGTTCCGGTATGTTGTCAAGACACCATGTCAGTAAGAGGAATAAGCAAAAAGATTTTCACTCTTCAAGAGCCACTTACAGTTACAAATTTAAGTTCTTTCATAACATCATCAATGATTCCCCGTTGTCTCAATGCTTTTATCAGATCTTCTGTGGATAACTGTTGATGCTCGGGTGCCAGCTCTTCATGTATGGTCTCCGCAAGAACCTCTCTGATCCTGCCGTGGACATCCATCTGAAAGAAATTCCTTAGATACGAGCTCTTCATAGCAGCTATGACTAAAGAGGCCCTCTGTAAGAATACAGGTACTCTCCTGGGAACACACCAAAAGATTACTTCTCTCTACGCGCAGTGCCTGTGAGTTTTTTATTTCAGTAAGAACTAGCCAGGGAAGTCACGCCATCTCACCAAGGCAGCTCTACCGACTGGAAAAACTACGAGCACACCAAACCTGAGCACACTCCCTGCTTTTGGCAGCACCCCCTGCCTGAAACTTCCCTCCTCGCGAAGGGGTCCCCAAATCCACCAGTTCCAAGATGCTCACACCATTTTAATCCCTCTCACCACACCGGTGACACCGCACCTGGGCGCACAGCTGCCACCCGGGAACGACGACGCGGGGATTCGGACACGGGCACCCCGCCACGCTTCCCACCGCACGAGCGTCTGCTCCCACCCAG
>VXAV01009599.1:494195-524630 GCA_013399715.1 Alectura lathami | reverse complement strand
CTCCCAGCGGGGCCGGCCGCCTTCTCTGCCGGCTCCCCCCTGCCCGGCCCCCCGTGTTCCGCTCCGCGCTGCCAGGCGTTGTGCGCCGAGCTGGAGGCGCGCGCTGCCGAGGTTGAAATGCCGCCTGCCGTTTCGCGAGGGTTGCAACTTGGTGGTGGGCGCTGGAGCGGAAGGGTTTTTTCTGTCATTTGGATGCTATGTTTACATGCTTTCAATGGGAGAAAAAAAAAAAAAAATCTTCATTTGTGCAGTGCTTTAATTCAGGTTAGGGTTGGATTTAATAATTTCTAATCCCCTTGAACCATGGTAGGAAATCAATTTCTGGTAACCCGAGGCTCGTTGGTTTGTTGTGGGGTTCCAGCACAGGCTGTCAGGTAGGAAACCACTATGTCCCCTGCTCGCAAGTTCCTGTCCTGGTCTGTTCTGAAGTGTCACCATCCACCGGGGGAGCTGCACAGCCCCACGGCCCTGCCCGCTCCCAGGCACCCCAGGCACACAGGGTTGCGTGCAGGAGGCCGCTCCGGATCAGCTGATGAGCCGGAGGAAAGAGGTCACTGCTGCTTGCTTCACTGAAGAGCAGCGAGCTACTGACCAGCAGCCAGGCTGCCGTGTCAGTCTGCCAGTGCTGCGCAGCCCTCTTTCACTGTCGGTCAGCTTATCAGCATCAAATTCGCTGCGTTCCCACCAGCGCTGGCTTGAGCAGCAGCAATTCATAGGCACGGACTTGCTGGGAGATCACGGGGAGCAACTAGAAATGCTACTACAGAATCATAGAATGCCTTGGGTTGGAAGGGACCTTGGAGATCATCTAGCTCCAACCCCCCTGCCGTGGACAGGGCTGCCAACCATGTCTGCCCACATGGCTTTCTTCAGGAGAACACAGATTCTTGAATATCTCTTTCTGTGCCATCAGACCAGGCTGGTGTCCACCCTGCTTGGCGTTAACCCATGGCAGCTCCAGTGGAGTCGATCCAAGGTGGCAGCCGTCTTAAAAGTAGGGAGCTGGGGCTGAGTCCTGCGGGCAGCTCAGCACCATGCAGCCCCTCGCTCACACGCAGCCCCGGTGGGAGGGGGAAGAGGAGTGGGGAAAAAGATGAAATTTGTGAGTTGAGATGAGGGCAGTTTAACAGAAAAGGAAGGGAAAATAATAATGCTAAAAGGAATACACAGGACAAGTGATGCATAGTGCAACTGCTCACCACCCTCTGACCGATGCCCAGCCAGTCCCCAAGCAGTGGCAGCCCCCGCAGCCAATTCTCCTAGTGTTACTGTTCTGCAAAACATTATATGGTATGGGCCACTTGGGGTCAGCTGTCCTGGTCCTGTCCCCTCCCAGCTCCTTGTGCACCCCAGCTCCTTGCTGGCAGGGCAGCACGAGGAGCTGAAACGTCCTTGGCTCTGTGCAAGCACCGCTCGGCAACAACTGAAACATGGGTGTGTTATCAACGTTATTCTCATCCTAAATCCAAAACACAGCACCACACCAGTTACCGGGAAGTCTGTCCCAGCTGGAGCCAGGGCAGTGGGAAATGCCTCACTTTTGTATATTGGTCAGTCTGAGGTTTGTAATACTGTAACACTGACATGTGTAATGCTAACTTTACCATTAGGTGTCACCTGAGGCCTACCAATTTCCACCTTTTTTTTAAGAGTGACTTACCTACTTTATACCCTAAAAATATATATTAAAAAAAAAAAAAATGGGAGGGAGGAGACAAGTTTCCAAGCCTTGGAGTTTACAGTGAGAGAAGATTGTTCACAGAAGTGGCCGGTATGGTTTTGTGAGACAGGGACCACCCTAAGAAACAGTCACCTCTGTCAGAAGATGAGTTGCCGCTTGCAGAACTGATCTTTAACCAGAACTGAAATACCTCGGACTTCCGCTGTTTGGAGAGCGCGTTGCGTTGCCCTAAGGCACCCCGTAACTCAGTACCTCTGTTCCTGCAGCCGGCTGTGTCCGTGGGGAACGTGGGTCAGCTGGCCGTGGACCTGGTGATCTCCACGCTGCGCATGGCCAAGGTCGGGTACTTCTACACGGACTGCCTGGTGCCCATGGTGGGGAACAACCCATACGCAACATCGAGGGAAAACTCCTTGGAGCTGAGCATAAATGCTGAAGGTGCGCACTGAGTGCTGGCGCTGTCTGCGAGACGCATGCGGCGCCAGAGGGGGGCATTTGCTTCTGCCGTTGTTACCTTTGGCTTGTGTGAGCGATGCTGAAGGTCAGCAATAACGCCTGCAACAACTAAACGCCTTAGGGATCAGAATGTATTTACACTTGGCAGAGGAAACGGCTACCTGTTATTTTATTTTGGATAACCAGTTGGGCAGATGGAACCAGTAAGAAATGCTGACTCTCAGACAGACAACAGCGCAGCCAAAACTCTGCGGTTTTGATCCTAAGCAACGTGCAGTGTGCACATACTCAAAGTGCTGGGATACAAGCTGCCTTCTCGTGTAGAAGGGTATTCTGCTGCTTCCTTCCCACCTCCTCTCCTTGCTTTTTTTTTTCCCCTTATATTATGGAAATTTCAAAATAATCTCTCATAATCTTTGCAAAGCTGCACAAAGGAATTACCTGAATCCTTCCAGGAAGCGTATCTTCACGTATTTCACTTCATTCAGTCCTTTGAATTTATGACAGGTGAAATTAAGTGCAGTGAAGACAGTGCACAAAAGTAGGTGTTTATTTTTAACAGTAATCAGGTTTTCCAGTAATTGGATTTGACAACTGAAAGGTTTTTACCATCCTCAGGCCTGCACAGTAGGGAAGTCTGGATACTTCTAAGCCTAGATTTCTTTCTTGCTCTGAAACGCCGTTCTTTCTCCTTGCAGTGTATTCTTTACCTTCAAAGAACCTCGTGGTGCTGCAGATCCGGTCACCCTTCATAAAGGTATGTACAGGCCTTGGTTCTTTGGGTTCGCTCTCCAGTAGTTCCTGTGGTTCTGTAGCTCAGATCGTTTAAGCAGCCCAGGCAAATTTCACAGAATTATTCAAGCAGACTAACTAAGCACAAGGAGAAGAATTACGTCAGGTTATAAAGCCTGTTCTTAAAAACAAAACAGACCCAAGTCTAGCGAAATATTTTTCTGCTCAGTGCTGTAACACCTTCTGTGATTGATACAATTTTAGCTGAAGGCTGACTTCTGCGTTCCGTAGGGGTTGAGGTTTGGTTTTGTTTTTCCAAACCCCAGCACAACTGAACTACATTGTTAGATTTCATTGTTAGTATGTCCTCAGTTATTAATCGTCTTGAACAAAACCCACAGTGTTCTGGGCTTTGTCCGTTTCTCTTTTTCCTTGCATTTATGGTCTATGTGTCTGTCTTTTATTGTAATGGCTTAATTTTGCTGTCACCAGTTTCATTATTTCATCATGTTCTGCATCCGTTCAAACTGTACTCCTGTAAAAATGGAGAACTTAGAGTTACTCAGTAGCTGGCCAGTGGCTGTCGTTTTAAACAAGCAGCGTACCACACCAGGGGAAGGAAAACAACACAGCTTTTGGCAAAGTATGGAAGAATACGGTGCGATCTTAGTAGCATCCCGCTGTGTTCTAAAGCTTTTTCCATTGGTGCTTATGGCATGCGAACCTGCTGTTATTAGTGTGATCTCGGTAACGTTATCATCATGCGCGCAGCTTTGATCGGGTGAACAGCCAGCCCTCTGCTTCGAAGGTAAATCTGAAACTGGAGCTAGCGGGGTGTGAAGAAAACATGGTGTCAATGCTGAGCATGAGCTGTAACATCTTGTCGTGGTGGGTTTGGGCATTTGGTTAAGGACGCAATACTTATTTATTTTCCCTTTTCCTCTGTCCTTGCATGAAGAACAAGTACATGCCATTCTGTCAGTCGCTGCTTTCGTGGGTGGAAAGCAGCAAATGTGCCCGAGTCATTCTTCTGTCCAGCATCCACGCATACGAGCGCGATGACAGACAGCTCCTTGGGTACGTCTGCGTCCTTCAGAGACCTAATCAGTGTTCATGTTCTTCTGGCAAACTGACATTTTTCCCTCTGTTTAGTACTTTGCCTAGGATTGTTTTTGCTCTGCAGCGTAGATAGGACACCACACATGTAATATGTTGTTGAAGCAGTTTGTTGCACAGCTCTGTCTCTGAACTTTGTTAGCTGTTTCTGCTGTTGGCAGCACCGAGCCAACAACATGCCGTGGGTACGTGGTGCTTGGCCTGCGCTGTCAGCCAGCCTCAGAGCCCCAGTCTGAACTTCCGAATTTCTTGTTGCTGCAGGCAGTGCCAAGGACTGGCTGCCCCATAGGCACGCATTAGGTATGTAGGATTTAACAGAGTGCTGGTCAGTCTCCAAACCGCTGGATTATTCTGCGCTTTGAGGATTTTCTATTAGCTAGTAAGCTGTCATTTTTTATAGGAAGTTACTGATGCTAATTTGTTGGGAGGAAACTACAGTGTTCAGACTAAATCAATTCTTGTTAGGTATTACCCCTCTCAAAGAACAAGTATTATTTGGTAACTGGGGACATCGCAATTAGTGATTTAAAACAAACAAACAAACAAAAAAAACACAATTTTTGCCAAAGACCAGCTCTTGTCTCTGGGCTGCACACGTGCAGAGCCCTGTGGGAGGTTTGGATCTCTGCACATCCCAGACGCAGGTACCAGTGCTGCTTGCAGGCAGCCTGTAGAATGGCCAGCACACATTTACTGCCACACACTTACTGCCGCTGACTTTAAGTGGATCAGTTCCCACCTTTGGGAAGGAAAAACACCTTTCACATGTGAATCATTTGACAGCCAACATCGTCCTGTGTGTGTCTGGTACTTGCCAGTTACACAAGGACCTGAGAAGAGGACACCCTGCTTCTATCTGTGGCAGAGTCTGTTGTTCTGAAGCCACTGAGTGCTTTTAAACTCTGGCTCTGGGAGGGAGGGAATGTCACTGCAGTTCTTGGTTGCAGGCGATAGCTCCTCAGTGCTTGCAGCTGCTCTGTGTCTCCAGTAATACCTTCCGTGCTGCCCTTCCTTGTCAGACTGAATGTGTTCTTGGCCTGTCCCTAGGACACCGCTGCGCTACCTGCTCACGCCAGCTCTCGAGAAAGCAGTTGAAGGCCGCATGCAGGAGCTGAAATGGAAAGAAATGGAAAAAGTAGCAGCTTATCCTGGAATAAATGATACAGAAAAAGTTCTGCATCTTCCTGGAGGCGGCATCACAAAATTGTTGTTTACTGAGAGGTGAGTTGCCTGGAGATAAACACAGAAAGATAGCAGAAGTCCTGATACTAACAGGTGAGTAAAATTATCTTTTAAACTCCTAGGTGCCAGGGGGAGAAAAAATGTCCTTCTTTTCATAGAAAAGGGCTTTGTGGGAAAAGAACTTCAGACCCAGCCGACAAGTAGGAGAAGACTTAGCGAATTAACAGACAAGAAAATAGGGAATTCTGCATTACAAAGTTAAAATGTCATTAAAAAAGAAAAAAAAAGAGTGAATGGGCTAAAGGAGAATAACAAAGCCTTCACAGTTAATTTTGTTGTCTGATTGTGTGCAAGCCGTAATGTGTAAAATACCCTGTGCCTGTGCTTTTAACTGAAATGGTGCCCCTGCACAGATAGCTCCATCCTCGCTTGGAAGGCAGTTCTGAGCACCAAGAAGTAGTTCAGGTTTCAGGGCCAGCAAAAATAACTGCTTGGTTGTGGATTTTTGTTGTTGCTTAGAGGAGTACCTCGGAATTTGTGCGAAAGCTTGTCAAGTGGCCAACTTCAGGTGGTAAAACTCGCTGTGGTAAATGTATTGGTTCTGAAAAAGGTGTTTGTTTTGTAAGTGTCACGTGGAAAATTAACTTGTGTTTTGTTTTGTTTTTCCTATGGGTATTTTGTTTTTGTCTTAACTCTTGTTTTTGACACCCACCCAAACTGCTACATCCAGCAGCAGGAGAGCTACTGATGCCATGCTTACCTCTGTCCTGACTTCAGTTACAGAAGCAGAATGTAAATGCAAAAGATAAGGCCTGCCAGGACTTCAGAAAACAAAGTGTACTAAAACAAAAACACACCAGAACTTCGTGCAAATGAATAAAACGTGGCAATGGCAAGGGAAGCTGAACTTGAAAGATACAATTCATTTGTTTAAGCTGATGTGACACGTGTAGCAGGACTTAATTTTAAATTCATTAACTCTCTTTTGTGGCCCTCTGGAGAGTTGATACCACTTCAAAAATAAAAGCAAAACCCAATATGGTAGAAGCCATTTGACCACAGGTAGTGTTCCTGGCCTAACAAAGGGAAGTGTAAGCTTCAGCAGGTGTTTTTGCAAAACACGTGCCTAAGTCAGCTCTGGTTGTGGGTTTTAATGGCTTTTTCCTGAGCGTTTGAGTAGCAGGCAGGGTTGGAAAGTTTGCTGCACTGGGAGGAGGCAGAGGTGGAAAAGGTTAATGCTGTCCCTCGCAAAACTATTTCCAAGCTCTGTTGAAACTTGCTTTTAAACAGTCCTAGGTTTTTCACTTGCTGCTGTTGAAGTGTAGAGATGCCTCCCAAATATGCTTTTATTCTCTTTGGTAATATTTTGCCTTTGTAGAAAAAAGAGAGGGAAAAAAAAAACATTGTTCATGCGATGATTGAATGTTGCTATATGAAAGTGCAGACGTGAAGTGTAAAAATGCAGCCAGGCAGATGTGGAGGTGAAAAGAGAAATGGCTGCATTTCATGTCCCGCTATGAACGTACATACGGGTGGAAACCTGTACTTTCTTCCTTTTCGATGTTCCGGGTTTAAAACAGACCACATGCAGGCTGTTGAGCTCAGTACATAAGCAGATTTGTTCTTGATTTATAAAAGCCTGCTCGTTTTTGTTGCAGTTGCTCTAAAGGAATCCAAATGGCAGTTCTTCTGAAGTTCTGCTCGGAAGGGGACAATATCCCCGACGCGTTTGTGCTCGTTAACTATCTCAACGAGTGGCTCCAGCTCGTCAGAGTAAGTGCTGTTAGACCTAGAGGGCGTGCTTTCATATTTTAGGTCGGTTATTTTCCTTTTCTGTCTTGGTTGGGTTCACTTTGCCCTTGGTCACCAAGAACCGGACAAATTAAAGAGGTATTGTGATGAGAGTCTCACTGGGAAATTTCCCACCCTAAACCCCAGCCCCTGTGTTTGGCAGAGTTGGGGGAAAGTTGCGTAAAGATGGGATCTAGTTTGGTCTTCCGGTACTCTTCTCCAAAGCAATCCGTAACGACACTGACACCTGAAGGGCTGCCCATTGCTTTCCTGCATTTGCCAGAGAAAGAATTCCATCAAGTTGCATTATTACCTAAAAGGGTTATCCTGTCCTTGTTGCAGAGGAACTCCCCCGCAGATATTTCTCCAGAGCGGGAAATACCAGATACTGCTTCACAGTGGAAAGTACCAAGCTCTTGGCGCCTGCTTTTTGGCAACGGTCTCCCACCTGCACTCTTCTGATCAGTTCTGGTTTCTTCTGTAAGTTGCACGCGTACAGTCGCAAACATCCGCTGACAGGATGGTTACGTAGTAAGCGCCGAGCAGCAGCGGCTCGGTTGGTTATGTACACAATCACTGACTTCTGACAAGCCCCTTTCGCCCCTGCTAACTATTGAAATAAAGGTAATTTTCAGAAATTGACCAAAGAAATAGGGTTTGTATAGTAGTTTATTGAACAGCTTCGGTTTTGTTTCTTTTCAAATAAAATATTTTGAAAATATACAACTTTTTCTTCAGTTAAGCGTTATTGCAGCGGAAAAGCTCACAGTGCCCCCCCTGCTTCTTCATGTAGCTGAGAACCTGTTTGGTGTGCAGTTTTTTAGATCTTTCTCGAAGGATAAAGCCCTGCTCCTCCGTGTCACCTGGGTCTTTGCTTCCAAACCTCCCTGGTGGTGTAAGCACAGCTCAGAAGCGATCCTGCTGCCTTCTTGTCCCGGCAGCTTCAGCTGGGGAGACTGCAAGTGCTGGAGCAGCCTGGTGGATCTCTTCTGCGTACCTCCATGGCAGAATTTCCCTTCTCCTTCCCAGGACTGCAGGGACGCTAAACTAGAGCTTTCCAGGTAGGCAAGCTTTCCTGGAGTGGTTTGAGAATGCATATGGTGCCCTGAAGCGTAACGGAACCAAAACGTTGTCCTGGGAGCAGGCACTCTGGTATGTGGATGTTTTGGAGCCCAGCTGGAACACCAGCCTGTGGTGAGCAGTTGGTGTGTCCCGCGCCTGTGCCGGTGCTTGCTGCGTTGTGAAGCCACGTGCTTGGTTCTGTTCTGTTGCTTACTTTGGCTCATGGTCTTGTCATCTTCTTACTGGAGTACAAACTGGGAGTTCGCTTTAGAAAGCTCTGGTGTTGCAGTGACCCCCTGCGTGCAGACAGCAAGCCCTAGCAGGATTCCCTACAGCTGTTTGAGGCAGGCATCAGCTTTGTTTGAGATCCCGAATACACTGTGCAGATGTAAACTGTACTCAGTATATACAAAAAAGAAAACCCCGTGAAATACTCAAGTCAACTTCTGCGTTTTCCAAAAGACACAGAAATAATCTGAAGGGTAAAACCTTCTAGGGCGACAGGCAGTGCTGCGTGGGTGTCTGCAGAAAGTTCATCGGGCAAAAGCCGTGTCGGGTGGTTGCGTGAGGCAGGGTGCAGCCTGCATATGCTGAGCGGTAGTCGGGATGCAGCACTTCAGAAGGAGCTATTGTCACCAGAAAGCAGCTGTGGGAGATAAAACTCCCAGCCGTATTTGTTGTGCTTGAAGCAAGGAGAAACGGTGATCAAAAGCCTGAGGGAAAGCAAAGATTGCGAAGCAACGGCAAGGGAGCGTGGGCCCGGCAGACGGTGGCAAAGAAGCATTTGGATTTTTTCTGAGATGTGAAGGTTTCTTCTGCCCTTTCACAGCTTGCAGATGAAGGTGCAATTCCTCATGAAAATATTCCTCAAGTAGCTTTGGTACATATTGGCTATGATGGAGTTTGTAGTAGAGTGGGGGTTGGTTGGGGTTTTTTTGGTCAGGTGGGGTTTTTTAGAACAAAGTTCAAGAATGTTTAAAATACAACTTAAAAAAATGCAGATCTTTCAACTTTCTGCAGTTAAAAGAATGCAGTTAAGGGTGCAGGCCAAACCCCATTCTCTGAGGCCGTCTGGGTGTTTCTAAGCACAGACCCTGGGAGCCCCTCCTGTGCTCAGCAGCAGCGTGCACTGTGCTTGCGGCCTGCTGCGGTGCTTGGTGGGGATGGGGCCGACATCGTGGCTTCACAGGGGACGCTGCTGTGCTGCCAGCTGCCATTCCTTCTGCTGTTACACCTCCGAAGAAAATGGGTTTGTGCAATGAGTCAGCAAGAGCATCACACGGCAGGGCAGGAGGTAAGCTCCTCTAAGGCAGTGACAAGACCCCTACCAAACAGCAGGTACCACGGGAAGGAATTTTAACCTGAGGTGCCCTCGTGTAGTTAACTAGCAGCAGCCAGGGTGAATTTCCTGCCCCCTGACATATTCTTGTGAAGTCTCTTAACCTCTTCTTCTGAATCTTGCAATAAGCTTGCGAAGAAGGCAGTGGAAAGTACAAATTCAGATGTGTTGGTCTGACAGAGGGCAGTGAATGAATGTCCATGCCACGCATACACAGGCTTACACTACTGGGGTCTCTTTGCAGCTTGAGCGTTGTTAAACAGTGAAGGGCTCCTTGCACCTTTGGAGAAAAGGTTACTAGGAGCTGTGTGTCCACAGCGCAGGAGGAAGAAAGCCTAGACCAGAGCCATGAAGGTGGCTATTAAACAAGCTACAGGCACACAGCAGAGCAAAGCCTCGGGAAGGGGAGGGAAGCGCCCAGTGCTGCAGTGAAACCCCTGGGGCTTCGCGTTCCCCAAAGCGGTGCCGCGGTTTGCTCTCAGACCTGCCGCACTGCGCCCAAGGCGGCCACAGGGGCGGGGGGGATGTGCAGTGATAGGAGCAAGCTCTGTGCCTGCATTCAACACCAACAGGGCTGACTGCAGTGTAGGCCAGGCCTCGATCTTTCCTTAGAGGTAGGCTCAGAGCCACACCCACTGGAAGTGAAGCTGAGTAAAATCGTGGTGGTTCCTCCCTAGCGTGGGCTCTGCACCATGCTGGTCTCCTAAGGAAATCAGCTATTTAGACAAACAAGATGCTGGCGATTTCGAACATACCAAGGTGGTGCCAAGCCCTTCCTTAGTTTAAATAATGGCATGGAGTAGTCCCCCCTTCCAGCTTCACGGTGAAGTTAACTCTGCACACACTTGCTTTCGCAGATCAGAGTCAAACCCCAGATTTCAGGTTACATCATCTAGCAGAAATACTGTCGCCCATTCCCGTATCTTCCACGCGTTTTTCTCCTTGTCACATTCAGCAGCTTTATGGTTTGCACATAAGTCCTGCTACAGCACTACGCAGAGTACAAATTCCATACAGGTCCCACCACAGGCTGGTTGAGGCACCCCCACCAAATACAGCCTTTCGGTGAATTAAGGTTTACCTGAAACTATCAGAGCTCCAGTGAGCGCAGAACTGACCAACCCCGTTACAGAAGGTATGGGGCTGAAAGTGCTGTTGAGTCCATCTGCTACCTCCTTCAGGCTGTGCTCCAGCTCCCACCTTCCCCTCCCAGCTGTTCAGAGCAGGGATAAATCTGAGATGTGAAGAAAAATATTACACACAAAACACACGGATGGCACAATCCAAAACCCCTTTAATCAGTTAAAGACCACCTGGCCCTCAGCCCACTCATGACATGCAGGGGTGGGCAGTGAGACTCCAGACCTCCCCATTCCCCTTCCTGTAAAGCAAGAACAGCAGAACACTTTCCCTTCCCAAAGTCGCTGTGAACACGTGTATACTTCATAGCAAACATGATCAGGATCACCAAACCCACCCGGCAGGTTAATCAAACACTGTTCTTCGTGGTGTATTACAAAAGAAATGTGCACGAGTTCCTCCCAGCTGGAACTACAGTACTTGGCATTCATTGAAGTAGTTACATAAAGCCCATTCTCATCAGAGCATTTTGCAATCTTCCAGTTAAGACAGGGCGTCAGGAAACACCTTAGCATGAAACATTTCTTCTCGCTCAAAATAGCTTTTAACAGTTTCTTCCTAACATAATTCGCACACAACAGCACGTTGTCAATTTAAAAAAATATTTAATGCTGCCAAAAACGTATAAAAATACAATAAAAATGGCAGTACAAAACAAAATATTTCCTAATTTATTTCTTTTACATCTTTCTACATTAATACAGGCATTATAAAAACACAAGACAGCAAATTATTTTGTTTTGCAAAGTAGCATGCTGGTGGTGTTCTTCGTCCCCTTGATGCAGTTTACGCTGTAAACACATAACTGAGGTCTTCTTGGTACTTAACAGACCTCACTTTTGTTCCCGAAGAGGGGTTCATGTCTCGCTTTGCATGTCAATAATTTGCAGTTTATAGCTGCAGAATATTCACAAGTCTTGGAGGCTTAGGTGTCAGTCAGTCTCGGCCTACGACATACAACGCAAAAGAAAGTCACCGATTCAGTACACAGTGCAAGGAAAAGAACAAGAACAGACAGCGGGCGGGCAGCTCACTCTCACACAGACAGCTTCTCACGCACGCGCTGAAGCGGCTACCGATCAGTTTGCCTGGGGCAAGCGCTCGTGGAAGGCCGCTGCTGTGTTTTCGGAAGGTGTTCCCACGGCACCGCCTATGGCACACGCTCGCCGGAGAGCGTCAGGTGCGGGTCTGCCCGGCAGGCTGCTCAGCGTGCCCCTGGCCACAAGAACTGCACCAGCCCTCTTCGACCTCAGTGGGACCAGAGGGCTGCACCCCAACAGAGCGGCACCACCTCTCGTGGCCTCGTGGGCCAGCCCTGGCACAGGGGGAGGTGTGGCAATCAGCCCTTAGGCAAAGCGTGCTTGTTGGAATGTCTTCTTCAATGCACTGGGTGTTTTGGTCTTAAGAACAAAGCCACGCTCCAAGGAACACAAAGAACCCGTGGTATTACAGCACTAAAGTATCCCGTGTGCTACACGCAAACGCTTCCAAGTTCTGCAAACACTACCCTGATTCGTACGGCAGGTTTGATCTGAAGTTAAAACACAGGGAGTGTTTAAAGAAAGACTCAGACAGAAGTGCGAGTTTGAACACATTTATTTTTCATACATAGAAATGAAAGACTGACCTACGCCCTTGGGGGCAGCGGGGCTGAGCACCCAGAAGGTGACCGTGTGTTACAGCACCTTTGCCAATCTCATCCTGCCACCTATGCCACTCGGCCACGCAGGCCTCTTGTCACCAATGCATTGATTTCGTTTCTTGTGCAGCCATCAAGCGTGTCAGGTTTGAGTATCATGCCAAACGGCAAGTTAAGAATTTGGTGAACGTTCCTTAACCTTAAAGCAAGCCGGGCCTCCTCGCCAGCACATACATGTGTGCACCCGCTGACACTTTTGTCCTGTTCAGTGGAACATAAATGGCTGCAAGGAAACCCTTTCACTCAAGATTTAACAAAATCAGCTGGCTTCACTTGCAGCATCTTACTTACATAAAAGAAATCTCTCATGCCTTCAGAATTCCGTTTCACAACAAACTCAATTCTCTTAATACATTTCAAGAGAAATACAAACATCCCGTGACACTAGGTGGGCTGTCCCTGCGTGAAGAATATAATCAAACAGAAAGCTTCAAGGACTAATTCCAAAACTGCAAACCACCTGCAGCTGAGCTCCAACCATTTGTTAGTGACATCCACACACGATTTGTGTAAAGCCTTCATCTGAGGGTCAGTCATATTCTGAAGCCCAAGATGCCTCAGATACTTTGACGGACACATTTCCAAAGCAGGGGAAAGCCCCAACACAGTAACACTTCGAATCAAAGACCAGAAGCGTTTCCTAAGTGCCACGGACACAGCCACAGCTTGCCAGAAATGGGGGGAGCAGGGTGTTAGAGGGCATCTCCCTCACTTTCACTCTTTCTTTAAGCATTTCCTAAAATAAAGGTCACTAGGACTGACAGGCCTTCACTTCAGCCCACATTTACTCTGATTTGCCATCCACGTTGTACACGACTGCTCTCAATTCTACTCCTACAGAGGAACGAAATATGACATGGGCTCAGTTTGCAGTAAGGAAGTTGCAAGCCTCCCATAGATTCCATTTTTTAAGGATTTTGTCCCAAGCCAAAATCTGGTACCGCAGGACCAGAAGAGCAGTTTAACACAAGTCACCTCCTGGGATGCTCTAAGAGGCCCAATACTTCAGTAACCCATCTCCCTCCTCCTCCCGCAGCTCACAGACAGTTCCCTGCTCAAACCCGTTTTGTCTGAGACTTGTACTGGTTCACAACTGGTCGTTTAAGAACGCTCACACCTTGAAGATTCCTACAAGGATGGAACCAACCCAAATTTCCACCCATCGCCTGTCAAATGCTGGCTTTCCCTGCTGCAGGGACCCTGCTTTGCAGGGGGGCTGGACTAGAGGATCTCCTGAGGTCCCTTCCAACCCCCACCATTCTGTGATGCTGTGATTTACTTCATTGCCTCAAGGTCACGGGAGATGACAGCAGGCAGCTCTCCTCTGCCCTGCTCCTCACGCGCCTGCCCAAGGAATGCCACCTCTGCAGCTGGAGAACAGAAGCCAAAGCGCAGAAGATGTAAGGGAGCAAAGTTCCCAGCGGCAAGGTGACAAGACACGAGGGGAACTCAGTGTCTGCAGGCTGCTGGTGGCCCAGGGAAGTTCTCATGCAAGGAGGTGGTAAATGACAATGCTCTCACCGAAGTTTTTGCCTGCACTTTTTCCTTAGCTGCTTTTAGGTATTTAGAATAAGTCTGGAATATTTCTTTGTTAGAAAACCATTTCAATACATTCCACGTCGTTTTCCAAAGCCAAAGTATATTTTATAAGGCACATAAATTCACACTGTGCATCAGTTACAGCAGATGCTTGGGAAAAAAACCTCTGTCCTGCCAGCTTAAAGGGGGAAACAAAGAATCTTCCAACAAACTTGCTGGCTACATCACTGCAGCTGTCAAGTTTACGGATGTCTTAAACTATGTCCGCTGCCTGCCCACACGGTGTCACGGATCCTACAGCTGTGCAGCTGCCAGCAGTGCCTCAGCACAGTGCCTCTGTGTTACTGACACACCACCTCCAGACACAGACCTGCACGTTCCAAGGAACTACACTCCTTTCCCTTCCCTATCTGACACCTAAGCATTTGTTTACTACAGAACAGCGTGGTCCAAAGTAAGACCAACTGCTGCGAAACGAGCGCTTCACAGCGCGCACGCAACTTCACCGTGCGCAGTCTGCGTCAGGCTATCAGGGCCCCGCGCCTGGCACGTCACCACTGAGCCCAAACATCCTGGAAGCCCTTCCAGTTAGATCCTTGGGGCGAGGAGCAGGGCAGTTGCCCAGCTCTCCCAGTGTTCTGCAGCAAGATATCCCAAAAGTGCTTTATGGAAGGACCAAAGAACCTAAGGAACAAATCAAAAACTCTCAGCCACCAACACCCAAACCCCACAGCCCACAGGAAGCAGTCACGCTAGGACAACGGAGAAAGACAACACGACTTCTCTGAAGTCACCCAACAAGTCAACGCTTGAATAAATAAAAGCCAGGTTTCAGAGCGCACTCCAGCACCACCCGCCCTTATGTTTCAACCTGGTACGCCACATACGGCCTCTGCACTTGCAGAGAAACCAAAGGACAGCAAGTGGTTGGGTCCTGGACTGCTCAGCAAGCGCTGCCGCCCAAGCGCCAAGAAGGGCGCGCTCAGCATTGCTGAGGCAGCTGTAGGACCGCTGCTCCCAAACCGTCAGCCACAACGCTCTACCGTCACGCCTCCTAACGGAGGCGGCAGGCACCCTGACGACCAGTTCCGGACCCTGCGAAATTCTGAAGGTGGCTAACGACTGCAGTGCTGGCTACGGGCACGCTAGCAGCATCTGTTTTCTATAGAAGCCACACTTGGAAGACTGAAGTTTCCTTTGAGGTGCTTTCTACATATATTACTGCTAAATCGATTTTATTCTTTGAAGCAATTAACATCTATAGACACACAGAACATTGTTTCACATTTAATGGAATGTCAGAACTGTAACAATGTTGGCCTCCCAACAGTAGCTGAAGTCTGAATACATGTATCAGTGAACAGTATGCTCCTCACCAGGGCTAAGTTCTCAAAAGCCTTCAAAAATTCCAATTTCCAAGCCTTACTTAAATAATGAAAACTACAAAAAAATAAATAAGGAATGCAACTTAACAGAGTAGAAATTGGTAAGTGCTTCAGCAGACCCCTAGCTGCTCGTATCGGAGATCTGGGAGTCAGAACACGGGGAATGGCTGCACTATTGTTTTCATGCACAGATTACATTCCGTTTCAAAATCAAATTCTTTTTGGTCAGAAATTTGTACAAACTGAGCTTTGAAAAGTACAGTGAACTACAAAAAGATTAAATATGCATATAAAATATATTTATCCTAGGTCGTAAGAATATAAAATGTTTATGCTCGTGTCACCAGTACATTACACATCACACACATTTACGGATAACTTCTTTGCATTAAGAATGTAAATGGTACAACACTGTTTATTGCTTATGTCAGGCGTGTAAATTAAAATCCAGACAGCCTTCAGGAGCTAAACCTCTGTGGGTCGGGGTTTGCCCGGGATCCGGTAGGCCACCATTTCTGAAAGTGTATGAACAGTTGCAGCAAGTTTGTACCTGCCCATAGAAACAAAAACATCGGCCTGGCTGGGGGTAGCGGTTCGTTTTCATAAGTGGAAAGTCCTGAGATGTTGGCATAGGATCAAGTTTACATCACTTCTCTATCGCACGGAATGGTCTGCACCCATGCCAGGTGTAGGGAGCTTACTGCTCGAGTCACACCCCTGGTCATTACCGGGCAGCAGTTAGCTGCTGGAGCAGACAGGCTCACTGTCACTTACAAGGAATGTTCTTGAAAATACATTTTCCAGCAAGAATAAGCACCAACTAAAATCAGTGTACCAAACCCAATCTTAGTGAGAATAGGTTTCCAGTATAACCACCTTTTTCTTTTTCTTTCAGTCTCATTTAGCTTCTGCTTCATCTGCTGCAGCTTCTGTGCTGTGTTCGCTTTCCTATCCTCTCGCAGCCGTTTTCGGACAGCACTTCAGGGAAAAAAAAAAAGGAAGAGGTAAATCTTAGTTGTACAGCAGGGAAAACGCTTCTTCAGATATTAACACAAACTTCTTCCCAGCACGCTCTTTGCTCTGTGTTAACAACCTTAATGTGTATAGGGAAGCTCCATCAAGTTAGCAAATGACACACGTGAAGACATAAGTGGGGCCTGACCGAAGTGTTCAGCAGGGAACAGCAGGAGCTGAACTGTTTGAGCTGAGCCTGTCACCCCACCATGCCCCACCTGGGGGCTGGGGCCTTTTCTGACTGACTAAATCCCGAGTTGAGGCATTAGCACTCACGACGCAGGTTAACTCCACACAGACAAACGCATGCACCACAGCTGGACCACAGAGCTCTATGAGAGGGGAAAATGTAACATGAACGGAGGGTAACATCTGGCTTCCACAACACACCTTCAGCCAGCAAACTGGAAACAGTAGGTGATAAAAACCTTTGTGCTTCTAAAGTATCCTGTGTTTTCCTAAAGAGCTGCTGTAGTATTTAGAATCAGTATCAAATTATGTTGGGCATTTTTAGGACCCAATTCACATAGTACACTGGAATTCAGACAGCGTAGGAAAACACTTTCAAGCAGGAGGTTTAGCTGCTTCAGTCAGAGATGTCTGTTTTGCTTTCTCTTGACCTTTACACAATGAAGCTTCCTCACAAGAAATATCTGAAGATGCCTTAAAAAAAGAAACAGGAGTGTCAAATACCACCTGTCCTTTCCCTCTGCTGAAGAAGGATCTTGCAGTTTCCTTATGATCAGGAAAGAGCACCCCTACACTTCACCTACCTTTCAATGCTTCCATCTGCGTTATCCTGAACTTTAGCGGACAGGCCAGTATTTGTTTTCTCCATCAGATCTTTGCTCTCCAGGCCTATGCTGTTCCCATTGTACTTCTCTGTGGTTATTTTGGCTGGGTGTGGAGGAGACTGCTCGCAGCTTGGCGCCTGGTCCTCCTTAGAGAGCTCCTTCCACCGTTTCTGCAAACAAGGAGAACATATTTCAGCCACCCTCCTCGCACTGAAGGCGCTCTTTGTCCAAGATGTCTTTCCACAGACTAGTCACAGATGTGGACTGAAGGAACTCCCACACCAACAAAAAAAAAAATGAGAATTGCTAGACAAATAAGTAAGGCCAGATAAAGACGGGCGTTCTCCAACAACCAGCTGAGTGACAGGGGCTGGGTAACGCAACACAAACGCTTAATGCCGCTGAAACACCAGGGCCTTGCAAGCATGTTCTTCCCCACAGTTATTCCAGTTCATAGATCAACTTCTACCATCCAGTACACATTCCCTCGAAATTTACTGTAAGGGATAAAGGCACCTTCAAATAAAAAAAATAAAATAAAACTACACCACATGGGAACCAAACACAAGCCAACACAAACTCACAGAGCGATCCAATTTCACAGCCATTCCCACAAACGCAGACCAGCGTGACAGCTGTAACAGACCACACGAATTTCAAAGACCCTTCAGTGACTGCGCTTGCTTACTGCTTGACGACAGAAAAGCACAAGCTCACAGGAACATTCCCGAGCAGAAGGTCGGGTTTTGCTGCACAAGCTGTCCTCCCCTCAGCACTCCGTTAGGGTTGCCGCTGGTGTCCTCTCCTTTGCTTTTAGGGAGTTCTCTCTGGAGGTGAGAGAGCTCTCGCTAGATTAGCGGTCACCCACATCAATTCCTGCAACCTTCACAAGGCTCAAGGAAAAGTTGTTTGGTTTTTTTTTGGGAGAGAGATGGGGAAGGAAGGGAGCAGGGAAAGGTGGGACTGGTATAGTAAAGCTACATTGAAAGTGAGAGTAGTGCTGACATGTCCCTTTACTACTGACAGAAAACAATACACGGAGAAGAGCCCTTAAGACACTCCTAGGCATGGAACAGGAGAGTGGTTCTGAAGCTTCCCATGACTTGCTGAAATCTAGAAGTACCAGAACATCCTTCTTGGATGCAGTGCTAGCAACAGCAAACATCAAAATCCTGAAAGGAGCTCAAACATCTTCCCTGTTCACTGGCTGTATTTTAGTGTAACACCTTTGAGATTTATATATATACATTTTTTTTGGATCTTTTGCAACTGATAAATGCTACCAACAGCATAAAGGCACAAGTACAGCACCACTTCCTAATTACTGGACTTCCCTCCCCCTGGCATCCAGCTTTACTCCTTTCATGAACATCCTGCCAGGCTCATTCAAGCCAGACACAAATCCCAGCAGCTCCTTTTACAGTAAGCAAAGGCCTGACACAACGGCCCATGGGCAGCTCCACGCCACAGCCTCCCCTACAGCCAGTGTTCCCCATGCCTCACGTACCCTCCTGCTCCATCGCCCTCTTCCCCTGGGGGCATCTGATGCAAGAGCGGTTTAGAGCTGCTCCCCACCCTGTCCCGAGAGCTCTCGGTAAGAGGCAGGAAACTCAATCCACGTTCTCTGTCCTGCGCACGCCACAGTGTGCCTCCGCCATTTGCCATTTCCTCAATCTTTTCCCAGGGTCTCTGTTTCCTGGGCTGGGCCCCCAGTAAACCGCCTCCTCCAGAACACGATTCTTCAATGGCCGCGCTTTGCACTTCTCTGGGATGACGACGCTGCGAAGATACCGGCTTTATACCATTTACAACAGCTCCAAACTGGGGAATAAGCTTGTCTTGGGCAGTCCTGCACTCTTCAGCACGTTCTTTCTGTCTCACTCCCTTCTCCATATGCCTACACTGTGCCACTGCCCTTCTTGGCTCCAGAACACAACAGGCCCTTATGTGTAAGAACTACCTGAAAATAGAACTGGAGAACTTGATAGTTCCAGTAGAAAAAAAAAAAAATCTAGGTGCATTTACACCAAAATTGCAGTCTACCAGTTCACGTGTTTTAAGTCTATTAGCCCAGAGATCTACTACATCATAAAACACAAACACACATCGTTCTGAGAAGTAATCTGCAATGAGATGGAAGGAAAATGGAAGTTAAGTGGTAAAACTGATATGACAGCTCTTTGCCCTAATGGGTAATTGTCCTAATGATGACTAGTCTGAAGGGCTTCTTGCCTGAACAGAAGTTTATGCAGAAGGTAACCTGCAGGCAACAAAAGGTAACGAGTGGGAAAAGAATTGCTTGCCAAAACCCAACCAGTAATTTTGTCACAGAAATCAACCTGCCATTAAGGACACTGAATACCTTGGGGAAAAAAAAAGTCAGTTATTTGTAAATGTCTGTGATCAGATGAATTGTGAATTGACTCTTCACAAAACGAGCACTGGATTGTCCTCTGTGGAACAAAATTGAGTCTAATCTAAAAAAACCCTCAGAAACTGATGTCAAAACCATAGCTATTTATAAATGAAGCTATGAAGAAGACTACCCCACGATACTGATTTTCCAACCACCGAATCAGCTTTAGCAATAAACCAACTCCTCCACTGCAGAGGTTTCTTTGTTTCCTTTTAAAAAGAAACAGCCACTAACAATTTATGGAAATCCACAGTGCAGATTGATCTTACTGTCACAGAAGAAGTCTTTTTACAAGATGTAGCTGTGTCAGTAAAAGACTTACTGGCTAAGGCAAATACTGATTAAATCTAGGGTAGCAAGCACACAGGAAGAACTGAAATCAGAGACAAGCTTACTAATCTTGTCACACAGAAGGAATTTCCCACCACCTATCCTACTGTAAATGTAGTAACAATGGCTCAAATGGCTGGTCCGAAATGTAATTTTAAGTTTGAATCATAAAATGGCTTCGGTTGGAAGGGACCTCAAAGACCATCGAGTTCCAACCCCCTGCCGTGGGCTGGCTGCCACCCACTGGATCAGGCTGCCCAGGGCCCATCCAGCCTGGCCTTGAACACAGCCAGGGATGGGGCAGCCACAGCTCCTCTGGGCAGCCTGTGCCAGGGCCTCACCACCCTCTGAGTCAAGAATTTCCTCCTACATCTCCCCTCAATCGCCCCTCTTTTAGTTTAGATTTACTCTGCCTTGTCCTATCACTGTCAGACCGTGTAAAAAGTCGGTCCCCCTCCTGCCTGTAAGCTCCTTTCAAGTATTGGAAGGCCGCAATGAGGTCTCCCCAGAGCCTTCTCTTTCCCAAGCTAAACAATCCCAACTCCCTCAACCTTTCCTCACAGGAGAGGTGCTCCAGCCCTCTGATCATTTTGGTGGCCCTCCTCTGGACCCGCTCCAACAGCTCCACATCCCTTCTGTACTGGGGGCCCCAGGCCTGGACACAGCACTCCAGGTGAGGCCTTCCAAGGGCAGAGTAGAGGGGGACGATCACCTCCCTCTCCCTGCTGGCCACCCCTCTCTTGATGCAGCCCAGGATGCCATTGGCCTTCCTGGCTGCAAGAGCGCACTGCCGGCTCATGGCCAGCTTTTCATCGATCACAACGCCCAAGTCCTTCTCCGCAGGGCTGCTCTCAAGGAGTTCTTCTCCCAGTCTGTACACACACCTGGGATTGCCCCGACCCAAGTGCAACACCTTGCACTTGGCCTTGTTGAACCTCATCAGGTTCTCGTGGGCCCACTTTTCCAGCCTGTCCAGGTCCCTCTGGATGGCATCCCTTCCTTCAGGGGTATCAACTGCACCACTCAGCTTGGTGTCATCAGCAAACTTGCTGAGGGTGCACTCGATCCCACAGTCTAAGTCGTCGATAAAGATGTTGAAGAGCCCTGGTCCCAAGACGGACCCCTGGGGGACACCGCTCCTGACCGGCCTCCACCTGGATGCAGAACCATTGACTACAACCCTTTGGCTGCAACCATCCAGCCTGTTCTCTACCCAGCAAACAGTCCACCCATCAAATCCATCTCTCTCCAGTTTAGAGATAAGGATATGGTGCAGGACCATGTCAAAGGCCTTGCACAAGTCCAGGTAGACGACATCCGTCGCCCTTCCTTGGTCCACCGATGCCGTCACTCCATCATAGAAGGCCACCAGATTGGTCAGGCACGACCGGCCCTTGGTGAAGCCGTGCTGGCTGTCTCGGATCACCTCCTCATCTCGCATGTGCCTTAGCATCTCCTCCAGGAGGATCTGCTCCATGATCTTCCCAGGCACAGACTATTTGATGTCAGGACTGCAACAACAACATACATATTCAAGCAAACATGCAGCAAGGATTGTGTTGCTCAACTTTCCAATTATGATAGCACCTGCAACTTCATATAAAAAAAGAACAGTAAAAATACATCTCCGGAACTGAAGTTCTACACTGCATCTTGTGAAATGATGTCTGGAACAAACAGGTGATGAAGTTTCCATCATCCTCATACAATAACCAAAATGTCTGTGTAAGGTAGCTAAGTTTTAGGGCCTGTTGGCCCTGTTATGCCATCAAAACTAATGGGAAGGTGTCTGAGCAACGGAAGCATGTTAAGATGTTCAGCTGACAGGAGCAGATGAACAGCAGGTACAGTTTTGGGGATTCACAAATTTCAGTACAGAAGTTGGAATGCTCTGTGTTGGCAAAACACATCCATGGGCTTCAGCAATTCCATGTTCTTTGTCCTTTCAAAGCAACAAATTTGTTTTCCAGAGAGCACTCATTTCAACAAGACTTTTCTGAAAGAGCAACAAGTTCTTCTACTACGTTGTTGAAACAATATTAATTTTACTTTATTAAGAAGGAGTTTTATAGAAGTGAAAACTTGAGTCTTGTTCCACGTCACTTATTTTACATAGCACAGTGCCGCAGTACCATCAGGAAGGAAGTCACTGTTTTAGCTGCAGAACCATGCCACCAGCACACCAACCACACAGCCCTGTGGGGCTTCAGGGTAAACTGGGCAAGCACTGATCCCTTCCTGAGTCCTGGGTGGAAGCCCCACACATGCTGAATGAGGGGAAGAGTATTTCTGCCCAGAGAAGTTGTGGATGCCCCATCCCTGGATGAGTTCAAGGCCAGGCTGGATGGGTTCCAGGGCAGTTTGATCTAGTGAGCTAGTGGCTGGCAGCCCTGTCCACAGCAGGGGAGTTGGAACTAGATCTCTGAAGTCCCTTCCAACCCAAGCCATTCTATGACTCTATTCTATGATGCTCCTACCCTGATACAAATACTGCAGTTGCAGCCACTGTCACAAGTAAAGGTTCAGGTATGCGCTGTGCTTGCCTGCACAGCTGACAGACACCCATGGAGATGTCAGAGACAAACACCCGCGTAGTGTCACGTTAGAGGACTTCATGCTCACACCATCAGCAGCAGAGGAGTAAACACCTCTCATGTTCTGGACAACACAACAGTTCTCTGTGGGTGCAGAAATGATCTGGCTGACCTTGAAAGGAGAAATGTTCCTGTGTGTACTGCCAGCCTGGGTGAAACAAGTATTGATTTTCTGCACGTGACCCCAATGCCTGAAGAGAAAGGCACCAGGGCAACTAACCGCATTGCAGAACCACTGGTTTAGGAAAGGTCACCTCAACAATCAGAGAGAAAACAAAAACCATGAGGAGAAATGTGCCACAGCTTCTAGCATGTGCTTCTAGCATGGAGAAATAACACATTTAAACTTGACAAGCAGCATTTGGAGTTGACAATGCTTCCTTGTATCCAGAAAGGAAATCTAGATAGATAGATGCGGCAATCAGAGCTGCAGAGCCTGACGCACAGCTTTTCAGTAAACCAAGCAGAAAAATTCTTGAACACCCTCGCGCCACCAGGAAGAAGGCTCCAGAACGGTAGGAGGTGTACATGTTAGGATGAATCACGCAGTACTCCAGGCATACAGTGCACGTTTTCAGACTGGCAGCAAACTCCCTACATGCTGGTTAGCAGCTGTGTAAAATGATTTATTGATAAACACAGCAAGTCAAGAAACAAAATCTCAGAGAACCTGACAACTACCAGAACCACAGAAGAGGAGATTTCGCTCACCTGCTTCATTCATGATTTTAACACATCAACAGCAGAAAAATTCCCAGCGTATGACAGCAGAATTAAGTCTGTTATGCAGCCTCTCCTCTTGGTCCTCCCTCCCTCCCCACCCAGCCCCAGACATTTAAAATAGCTGTAGCTACCGTCCTGAAGGCAAACCACACCAACAGAACAGTGACATTTGCTCAGCTGTTTACCCTGAAACTCACTACGTTCAGCTAGACTCTACTAACCATAACACAATTTTTTAAGGATATGAACAAACTGTAACTTGACTAATAAACCTCATTTTCAGCATCAGGCAATTTTACTGTTAAGAAAATGTGTAGCAAGGATCAAGAAATCCAGCAGAGACCCTTGCTGTCTTTTCAAAGCAATGCTGAGTGTTACTCTTGCTTTTCAATACTGAAGATACCGACTCAACCCTTCTACAATTAGTCCAGACCAGTTAGTTTTGTATTGTATCTCAGAAGACATTAACATAGGATTAAGAGTTTAGCAGCCAGAAAGGACTGATGAATACCTCCAACACCTTCAAGGCATCTATTGAAAAAGGCAGTTTATTTAAATCCCACAAAATTGCTTGCTGTAAAATAGCTCAGAGCTCATTTTTAACTACTGTTAGCAGTCTGCTCTTTATGCTAATACACACAGAGCTAAATAATTACCTGTATGGTTGAATCTCCCATGATAAATTTTGCTCCTTCTATTACAGCCATATATGAGAACCTTAGTTGATCAGGTGTCTGAATAAGTCCCATTCGGTATTTTCTCATATCCAGTAATACCTTCTTAATATCTACAGAAAACGGGTCCTTTTTTTCCATCTGTAAAGAAGGTTACATTGTAAGCGTCACAGGCATGGGTAAAGAAAAGTAACATACGAAAAATAATGACAAGTAAAAAACATGAGCCACAAGAACTCAGACTAAAAATTAATTTCTTCACATTATGTTTCTATCAGTTGTGTAAGAAATTAACATCTCAACATTTCTACACTGTTTTCGCATGAAAAAGTAAACCATTAAAGACAGCTTATTGTGAACGAATCTACGGTCATGAACTAACCAAACAGATCAGTACCCTGACATTAAGTCTTAAAATTAAGAAATTTAGATAGGCCTGATTTCAGTTAGATACATGTTTGTACTTTGAAACAGGACTATCACAATCAGAACCATAAAGCAGCATTTCCTGCGCTCCCGAACAGAACAGCAATTTGGCATGAGTGGGGCAGAGGCTTCCTTATCTGAAGCAGATTCTCTAATTCAACCAACACACACAGTTTTCCCCCATACTACATTCATGGGATGTTTTCAACCACATACCTGCACTTCGTGCAATGTTCACTTTAATTCTTTTAACATTAAGTACACTTGCATCAAAATACACACCTGTTTTTTTTTTTTTTAGAATATAGGAAAAAGAAGAAAAACTGAAGAAAAATAATCAATAAACTGAGAGGGCCTACACAAAGCATAAGATAAAGCCTTAGACTTTAAACGAAATCCACCCTCTCTTAACCTTGGCTTACGAGCCATCATAGATTATGCAATTCACAGGTCTAACAAAGCTCACATGTAACAGAACAAAACGTCAATCTGTTCTATGCACACCTCGTCTCAAAGGCAAAGCGGGCTCACCACACACGTTCCAGGAAGCTGTGAAAATGTGCAAAATACTTTCAGATGGATTTGTAAATGTATTTCAAGACTTGTGTTCTAACCATTAAAACATGAAGGAGAAAAACGTGCGAGGCCTTGATCTGTCATGAGCCAAAACGCTTCCAAAGCCCTCTGAGCACAACGCCCACGCTGGCCAAGTGGACGGGGTGCCGGGAGAAGGGAAGGGGGGACAGCAGGCAGCCAAGCACCTACCAGGACGAGGCAAGTGTCTACTAACGAAAACGTGCCGGAGCGCCCGATCCCCGCGCTGCAGTGAACCACGGCGGGCCCGTGCTCAGGACTCAGCGAGCCAGACTCTCGGACTTTGAACAGGAAGTTCAGGAACGACGCTGGGGATTCAGGAACTCCGAAATCTGGCCACGTCGTGTAATGGAAATGAGAGATCATCCTGGACTCGCCACTCTAGAAGTGAAAACAAATAAACAATGCAGCTAGGCAGTACTCTACTTCTGTTCAGGAGGAACACACCTCCCAGTCCAAACCGACAGCTACTCTATTTCAAAGCTCCCATTTAGACAAACACTCCAGCACCTTGCTGCAAGCTGGATGACTACCAGCAATGCAATCTGAAGCGCTGCTTCACCGGTGTTAGTACTTTTTCCCTTTGCAATTATTACCAAACATATTTTTTTCCACTCCAACTTCCAGCATTACATTTTTTTGCTTTACTACTTGCCCCCCAGCATCTCTTTTCAACCATTAACGCCACTTAATGGCTGACAGCACTATGTGAGGCTGCTGGCATTGACAGGATTGAAAAAATACCCATCAGCACCGTAAGCAAGCTGTAACACCACGAGGTATTAGCATCTCCTTTACACAAACCACCCCGGTGAGAGCAGCAGGAAGCTTTGTGGGACAGGCCTGCGTAACCCACGCTGCTGGATGTACAAGGTCCAGTGTGAAGGATCCACTTGTTTTAAGTGAGGAAGGACCTGACACCACACAGGGTTTGCTCTACAAGTAATGAAGTGGCAGCGAGTCTCTGTGCATCCCAAAAAGCTCTGATCACAAATTTACATCACATTTTACAGAACTCACTTCAGACCCGCTGTCACGTGCCATGCCTTGCCTCCCTTCTTTCCTTATTACACACTGATTTTGAGACAGTTTGGTCACCAATTTAGTTCAGGAATTTCTAGCCTCCCTCCCTTTCATCTAGTTTTCCACAAAGATCTAAACCTACATAACCCTACACATATTTGAAGCATCAGTAGATTTAAAGTATCGGTGCACTACAGAAAATCTGTTTTTCTTTCTCAGCAACAACAAAATATACCTACGTGATTCAAGTAAGTTTTACTGTTCATCTCCTGCTCGGTTTGTTTTAACTTCTGAGGGACAATGTATGAAGCTTCTTTGTGAAACTAAGATCATCCAGTTCACAGCTACCACAGAAACAAAAGCATTCTCATGTGTTGTCTTTTGCCTTCAACACCTGGTACTGCAAGACCGCACACAATTTCGCAGAAAACATGAGATTGACTTGGGTCATGCTGATATCCCAAATACACAGTGTTTTGCAGTAAAAATTTCACCTTTTGGCTAAAAGCTCCACATGGAAAACAGAGGCTGACACAACATATTTGGTACATGAGTATACAGTAAGATTTCAAAGGGAAAAATCTACCAGAGCCTCCCAGACTGTATAAATACACTGGGATTTCCCTTTACTTCTCTGAAGCAAAGTATCTCAACAACAACAACAACAAAGTTTGCTTTCAGCTGAGATAATCTTACTGGTCTTCTGTACCTAGCTTTCCAGCTAGCCAGTTAACTCAACAATCAACCAACATGACTGAGCTTTTAAATCACAGAATTTTCAAGGAGGTAAAGATCAGACTGTGCTCTTGTACACCTCATCCAGCTCCAGCCCGCAGAACTCATTTTTCTTCCTCCCCACACTGTATGAAGGCTTTACCCATCCCAGAATTTTCCATCACTTCAGCTCGTTTAAAAATATCTGCTCTCCTCATCTTTCTTTACGCGCCCCGTTTCAGAGCACCGGAACTGGCCGGTCCTCTTTGAACTTGCCGTTCTCAATCACGCAGCCAAATCCCACCGG
Organism: Alectura lathami; assembly: GCA_013399715.1. Classification (NCBI taxonomy): domain Eukaryota; kingdom Metazoa; phylum Chordata; class Aves; order Galliformes; family Megapodiidae; genus Alectura; species Alectura lathami. The sequence goes on along the minus strand of VXAV01009599.1, from coordinate 497,899 downwards.
GCTATTTCAAACCTCCCACATCTTCTCTCTCAAACAGAAAGACTCTTTCAAACGGTGCTTGGCAGCCAAGCCGCACAGCTCAAGTACTGTCTTCACGTGAAGACCTGCACCATTCTCTCTCAAGGATCTCCCCAACAGCAGGCAATGCGGCTGGCTATGCACCACGGGTATTGCTGTCATGAATTCCTGCAAGACCCCAGGGGGCCAAGGTTTGGCTTGTTGCAGGCTCATAACTGCTGACTGACAGAAATCCAATTCAGGAACAACTGATTTTATTTGAAGTGTTACCAAGAAGCTAAACATAATTTTGAAGAAAAAGCTGAGCCTCAAGATTCAGACAGATTTTACAGATATATAAATAATTTTTTTAAGCAGAGAATGCTTTTCTGCTTGACACCTGAGAACCAGCTTATTCTATGGTGACTACGATATATTCTTCCAAGATTTATTCCTTAAGACCAGCTAGCTGAAAAAGGAAAAATTCTGGAGAAGAAGAGATGGAGTGCTCTGGGGTGATAATCTAAGTACTGACATTCAAAATTTAATTGACTTTTACCACAACTACTTCTGTTTTTTCATTTTAATGCCTGACAAAATAGTTTTCAAAATGTATATAAAAACAATAATAAAGATAATGGAGCCAAATAATCCTCACCAACATTCTGTTTCTCAGAACCAGTACATGTCCTCTAAGTCCATACAACAGTAGTTATGCCCACTAGATCTGCAGAACACCTGACACGCAAGAGTCTCGGGGTTCTCCCCTCCTGTTAAGAAAACCATATTTTTCCTAATACCTCAGTCTTATTTCTATCATCACAAGAAGCAAAGTTAGCACCTACTACAATTCTTGGAAGCGATGACAACGTCCCACAAGATTAAAAGCACGTGCATGACATGTTTCAGAAATTCCTTCAAACCACTGCAGCACTTACATCTGTGCATACATTCACACAGCCACAACAGCAACCGTTACATTACATACACATACAGTGCTCTGAAGGAATTTCTGATACACACGCTTCCCTCCACATACACTGATTCCACAAGACACTGGAACACGGCCTGCCATTAGGTTGCTGCCTCCACAAGCAGAACACCTTCTTAGGACATTCAAAATGTTGAGCACTGGAAACCGCAACGGCAAACCAAATCACATCTTCTTGAATTGCACTGACCCTGTGAGTGCATCAGGAAATGCCAGACAGCGAGGGCCTCTCAGCACTTTTACATCACCTCCACCTGATGCAGCAGACACACAGAGGCTTCATCCCATGCTGAGAATCCATTTTGCTTTTTTTTTTTTTTTTCCCCAAAAAAAAATGTTTGCTGTTTGCACAGCACTCAAGATTCCACCTGGAATTTATAACAGACCTTACTCTAAGGTCTCCTACCTCCAAAGCTGCAACAAATCCAGTTTACTTCTTCCAGTCCCCTCTCTTCCAGGAACTGCCTTCCTTGCAACCCCTTTCTTCAGCCACTTTGCTCATATTTCTAGGAATCCAGTCTGACACATCTTTGTCTAGGTTCCTCCAGAAGTTTAATTCCTTTCCAGTGCTCCACTTCCACTCCGACCAGACTCTGGTTTCCCTCAAACACCTACACTCCCTGCTCTCCCCGAACTCCCCAGTGCCAACCTGGCCCCGTTATGCTCATCAGCGCTCAGTACGCCGCACCCTGCAGGCCAAGCCCACCGCATCCTTCTCCACACTGTGTGGCCAGCACACCAGAAATTACTGAAAAACACACATTTCCGATCTCTAAATACCACATCACATACTCATCACAAGGAAAGCTAGAAGGAGTAATAAATAAAATTACATACGCAGCACAGGGTGGAACCTTGCAGAACTTGGCTGTGAACATCTAACAGTTCACCCAGAATCTGGTGCCAGTCACCAGACTTGGCCACTCAGTAAGGTTATTATATATTAAGATTTCACAAAAGGCTCTGAAACAACCACTACCTTCTCCAGCACACTTGGGGATTTATTTCAAGGTGCAGACATGGAATAGTTTCTCAAGTAAACATTATGAATTATAACATAAGCACAGTATTTCCCTCTATTCTTATTCTCCATCACAGGCCAGGGTTTGTAGAAGCCTTCGCATTCAGTATTTCCTTAAGGAGAGTCCTGCCCCTGAACATTCAGAGCTGCAAGCAGTGGTTAGCTATCAGCAGACATCTGACACAAACAAAGCGAGGCAGGTTATACAACAAACCATGGCAGAAAGGCACCTTCAAAATTCTATATCCTAAAATGAAGCAAAAAATTACGAAGCTCCACAATGATCACCAGCAAGACAAAACACATTAAAAATATGTCCAAAACTTTTGGAAAGACATCAATAAACATCATTTCCTCTGCAAAGTTTTTGGGCAATGCCAGCCACAACAGTAAAAACAAACATTTGCCTAGAACAGATCTAAACAAATCAAACTGTCGAATGTCTTGATCTAATCCTAAAAACAAACACCAGCCCCCACATCCACCTGTACTTCTAACTGCTCTTTGACAATAAATAAATAGAAAAAACAAATGTATTTAGTGGCTTTGTTTCATTGGTAACCACTTTAAACACTATTTTTCATAGATATTTATTTCGCTTGTGTATTAGTGAGATTTGTTAAGGTAAGACAAATAATTTGAATTCAAAACAGCTGTATTATAAAAGCAATTCTAGTTCTGTGTATTTTCATGGAAATACTACAATTTCTCAAGTATTCTTGGAACTTGGGAGTAAAATTTTATTTGTGACTCATCTTATGTTCCAGGCATCAAGTGGCTCGATGGTTTATTACTCTGTCCCCACAAAAGCCCCCTCCAGAGTAAGTTGCACAAACATAGTTAGGCTCACATTTCAAGTTCCTGTGAGCACTCAGTTCCCACCAGTCTCACGGCATACTTATTTTTACAGAAGGCTGCACTTAACTTTCAGTGTTACTCTGGAAACCATGTATTTCTTCTGACTGAGTAACCAACTATGTCCTACTTCTCGTGGCTCCTTCATACCCTAAGTAGTATTCATGGAGCCTTAGAGGAGCACTAGGGCATTAAAATGAAAATTCAGTACAGTAAGTGTGCTAAGTATTTGTGAAAGCGAGTTAACTGAGTTACAAGAATGCCTGTACAACACTGATGGGCCTGCTTTAACAGTCCAAACTCAGCCCAGAACTTTAAGTGCTCAATAGCTTTAACTCAAAGAGTCTACTACAGTGTAAGCATTACACTACTGCTGTACCGTTCCTCAGGTGATTTCTGCATTTTCCAGCTAACGTGATGTCCAAACACAGCTCCATCATGAAAACTGTATCCTTTAAAAATCGGAAATCCAAAGTTACAGGCCAATGTCAACCAAGGAAGTCCACAAAGAAGTCTTCCTGATAGTTGGGAAAACTTGCCTCAGCTTTCCAAAATGTAGAATGACTCCTCCTCAGATGCTATCTTGTAAGCACTACTCCTCTCTTCTCAGCCTTTGCTGTTAGTAAACCCAGGACTAAACAGAAAATCTCCAGGTATGTAGGACAGATTTTCATAAAGCTCTTCTTACGTTGAACAGAAGAAGGAACAACATGCCAAGTTTTATCATGTTGATCTCATGAGGGAGGTTTCACATTAATAAACAAATGGGACTTGTCTCAAAGTACCATTACGAGTTCCTATAAATTCAAATTATTTTGATCAAATACATCACAATTTAGT
>VXAV01009599.1:481582-494173 GCA_013399715.1 Alectura lathami | reverse complement strand
ACACCCTCAAGCTTTCCTTTCCCTAATCCACTGACAAGACAACCTTGAGTAAAACTTGCCATACGATCGCTTTCAATTAATCTAAGGCAAGGTTTATAGGGAGAGAGAATATCTTACAAGACATAGCTGGAACAAACAGACAAGCTCTTCAATCCTGTCTTCAGCTCTGAAACAGAAGCAGCAAATTCCAACCCAAGCTCAGGCCAGGAACAATTTTTTTGAGCTTAACTTGATTAAATTGTCAAAGTGCTTAATGTTTAAGAGAAAAGGATGGTTGGTCCTGTGGAGCAGAAGGGGAGGTANCCCCAAACTCAGCTGCACTGAAATTACATGGAGAACTACAGTTGCATTAAAAGCCCAGTAATTACTGAGTGACTGCTGATATTCAAAAGAAATCAGAGATTTCAAATCCCAGGTTCCTCCTTTCAGGGTATTTCTTACAGCTCCTCTTGGGATCACCTCTACCACCAATCAGAATTCAGCATGCTAAGGTGCTGCCAAATGGGAAACAGGAGTATAAAAATGCTGCAGGTGTTCTCAACGTATACACTGCGGTTTGCTCACTTGCTTAAACGCCACGCTTCAACATAAAATTGTCACTGCGTAAGCTCAATCAAACCTGCAGTGCCAGCGTACTAAATGGTTTTCACTGTGTACTTATGGCCAGAAATAGGAGATGTACAGACTGAGAAAAGCTTACATTGATGTTTTCTAATTGCAGTAGATGTACTGTGTAATAGGATTTGATGTCTTCAGATACTAGCCTCACACGGAAACCTGTTTCGCTAAATGTCATAACTTCCTCTTCTTTTGTTGGCCAGTATTGCGCACATTTCACCTATTAAAAAAAAAAAAAAAGAGAAATACACCTGGTTAAGAATTCCAGCATCTTCAGCATCATGTCAGCAGATTGTGAGACCCTTTAATACTACACAGCAACTGAACTCCACATTACCTGCTCCCAGCCTGATGAATTCTCCAACTCCATGCTTACAGCCCAGTTATTACAACTGTTTCAACTGCTGTGATGCATCCCAGCTACATGCTTGCTTTCTTCTCAGTTCCAGCATGTTCTAAGACACAACTTAACCCTCCTCCCCCTCCCTACCCCTTCCACTTAGTTCTCTCTACAGTGGGGTTAGATCTTCACTCAGCTATTTTAACAGCATTTCTTCCCTGCATTTCTGACACGGACAAACGCACATTTACACAAGTGATGCAACACTTTCTGCCCATTTTCCTACCCCTTGCTGAAGATTTTAGTGAAATAAAAGAACGAACTAACAATGCAAAACTTCCTCATCCTTTGCTCCTCTTGGCCTGCATTCAAGCTTACTGTAGGAAAAATTTTGCATAGGAAAATCAGTGCCCTTTTAAAATGGACTGGTCAGATCTTTTTCACTAACAAATCTACTCGGGGGAAAGGAAAAAAAAAATCACCACAAAATGACATGCATTTATAATTCATACTCAAATAGACACATTAGTAGCGAAACTACCCTGTGACAGAAAATGGATATGTTCTGCACATGTACCATCAGTTGCAAGCAACCCAAAACAATCAGGCCAGGCTGACAGTGGTGGCAGCAGCTTGGCTTCACTGTTACTAACAATTACAACCACTATACAAAAAATATACTGCTCTATCAGTTTCAAAAGAAATAATCCAAAGATTTAATTCAATTTTGTTTTCCCACCTTCTGTGTTTTCTTTTCCTAGAGCATCTTCCACTACTTCTACTCCATCTTACTTCTATCTCTACACTCTCCTTTTTTTTTAAATCACGTTACTTTCACCTTTCTGGATGTTTTACTGAAATTAATTCTGTCTTATTTCCACAATTGTGTTTAATGGTACAGTAAATACATGTTATGCTGCGCACCAACGAAGAAGGCTGCTGACCAACCAAACTGTATGCTCAACTGTATTAAAATTACGTGGTTCACTTCACAACTTCAGTAAAACAGCTAATGCTACTCACCGAGTCTTTTTCAACAATTCTGTTCAGCATGACAACTGCTTTGGTTTTTTGTTGCCATACCATTAGCCAAAAATGACAACATGTATTAGGTAGTGGACCCTGTGTGGTAAAGAGAAAAATGGGTAGGAAAATGCCTAAGTAAAGCAGGGTTTGAACATGGTTAATGTTTTATTGTGTGAGACGGGAGGAAGTCTGTGTTTGAAAAGTTTCAGCAAACTATTAACACAAATGACAGAAATGACGGGCAAGAAAGTAACCACATTGCAAAAATCATTCAAGTACCTGAAGTTTAAATAAAGCAATAAAAACTCAGGGCTCTTTTAGTATTGTGCAGTTAGAGGAAAAGATACTGCCGGCATACTCAAAAGGAACAAGATGAATTAAGATGAACTGAATAGTAAAAGCATTGTTTTTACACTTATAAAAAGCGAAACTGTAAAAGTATAAAACCCTTATAAGAGTACAAGTATAGAAATATACTTAAACCTCTATTTTCACCTAGCTTCATATTGTTTTATTCTTTTTTACTTCTATGTTATGCTTATTTATATTTTTACACATAGAACACAAGATACAGTTTGTACTTTCAAAATTAAAAGTTTTAAAATATGGAACAGAAATATTTGAAAAGCTTTAAACACAATCAACTATATACACATATATTCCCTCTATCTTTTTATTAAAATACAAAATAACGTGCACAACTAGATCAAACAGGCAGCTAGTATGAGACATGCAATCTGCAGTGACAAGGAATCCCGCAGATCTAAATAACCCCCCCTTCCTAATCCCCATTACCAGCCATTACCTGGTGTGACTTACCTGTGTTAAGATATAGGATCTCTGGGCTTCCTCGATGACCACCAGGCTGGCGTTGATATAGTCATTCTCTGTGTTCTGCAGTTTTACTCGACTGTGATCATCTAACATTGAGAAGAAACTCAAGAATTAACGAGGCCTCCATCTTAATGGATACTCTTTAGCAGACAGGTTTAAGTCTGCCAAGCAATAAGAAAATAAATCCTTCAGTTTTAAGTTTTAACCCAATGGCAAACTACAAAGATGCGTGGAACTAATTTCTCCTTTAACATTGGTAGCCATGCCCATCTCATCCTCCCCTCAGCATTCCATCACAGAGCAGTAACTGGCATACCCACTGTTTTCTAAAAGACAACCAACCAGAACAAAACATACACACACCCCAACAACAGCAGTTCACATTGGTCCTTCTACAGTATTATTTCCTTAATGTGACAGCACGACAACCACAACAGGCAGCATTTTGTCCTAATACACCAGATCACTCCTCTGCATGGTTTAATTTTGAATTCCAAGATCTTCAGTGAGCTAGAATTTCACAGGCCGAGGCAGAATCATACACTGACACGCAAAAAAAAAAAAAAAACCTACCTGCAATAATTCAAACCGAGCTTTGTTCAACTTGATTTTCCTTGTGATTTAACACGCTGCAAATGAGAAACACTAAGAAAGTGGCACATGGAAAAATGTACCTATTCACAGATCTACCAAATAAATGAAGCCCAGTTACATGGTTTCCCATGATTACACAGGCAGGACAGAAGATTCCCCTTCTTATGGCAGGTGGAAGCAGTCAAAGGGCTGCTTTTAAAATTCCAACATTAGCATGAGAAAGATCAGACTGACATACGACACTACTGCATAATAAAAAGTCACTGTGACTGTCTGTGGGACTTTTCTCAGTATCTGATCTGTTACCCCCAAGGAGGCATTGAGGTAATCAGCCTTGCTCACAGTAAGCAAGCCTTTGTCAGACATTTATCAGACTCCATTAAATAAACAGCATCTTTCCTTCAGGATCGGTACACAGCCACGCATCATGAGCTGAGGTCCAACTGCCTGCCAACCCCCCAGGCAGACTGTTTGTAGGAAGAACATCTGAAGGACAGCAACATGCTCCACAGCACCTCAGGAAGCCGCTCCACACAGCGGCTGACAGGGCTGGGGTGAGTCAGGGTGCAACGCCAGCTCTTCACCAACACTAACCACAGAACTCACTCAGGGAGCTGTCACAGCCGCTGTCACAATACGTCAGCCCTTTCCCATACCCTCACCAAAAGCCCAGCTTCTTTTTGACAAATATCTTATGAAATTAACAAAACCCATGAGCTCTGGGCAAGCCACCAATTAATTGGTTAATTATCCCATTCAGCTCAGCTATGCTTGCTGACTCCAATCAAGCTCCCGCGTCAGCACCAGCCTATACACAAGGCTCATCTAAGAAAGCAGCTGCGTATACGACCCTGAACAGGAAAAAAGCTGTTGGGAATCAGAAGACCATTACTGAATTAACCCCCTGTTCTGCAGACTGCCCATATTATTTTATAAATATTTCCCACATTTTTGGAAACCCGGAAAAAGTGCGTTTCCTATGCCTCGCTCTGATTTTACACTCCTCCTCAGCTACGTGCTGCTGGCAAACTGTGAGAGGGCACCAGAACATACACAGGTCCTTTACAAGACCCGTGGTAACCGTTCTTACTTTACATCTCCTTCAGATATGGATAACCGTTAACCCCGTGAACACAGGTCACCCCAAGAGATTCAAGGAAGAAAATCAAGAGTAAAATCCTTTATTCCCCTCCCGCACTCAGAGTACTAAGGCTTGGGGCTGTCATTCTACCTCCTCTAGCTGCTCGCTTTTATATACACCCACATACAAACGTGTAGAGAACAAAAGTGTGCTGGAAAGCTGTTTTTAATACAGGAGAATGAGAAAGCTTCTGGTTTAGTCTGTTTTCACTAGCATTCCAGATGTAAGGCAACAGCATCTTGACTCTCAGGAACCTTAAAACAATTTATAAGTCTGTATGAAGAAAAAAATATCAAACTCCAGATAGTCGATTTAAGATGTGCTTTAAAGTAAACTGCATGTCCTTGCATTATGTTGTCTGGAAATTCAAGCGTTACTTTTTCCTTTCATGCATCACTTTATCTGAAATGTTTCTCCTGGAGAGAAACCAAGACCTTTGTAAATATTACATGTCATCTGCCAACAGGAAAAACTTAAGATCTTGTTATAGTAAATCACACATACCGGTCCTAGTGTTCTCGGAAAGGTGACGTCAGCGGGCGCAGTTAACAGTTTAATCGCCCAGCAGCAGCTGCGGCGTCCCTGCCAGCGAGAGATAGCTGCTGGGGCCACAGGGCTCCACGCTGCAATGCTCACAGGCGTTTTCAGCCTTATTTTTACCCTCCTTTAAGTTCTGCTTTGTAAACATTATCAATGACGTTTGGAAATAGCCTGTAACAGTTAACTCTCCCTCCTCCTCCCCAGCCAAAACAGAGGCGATCTTCCAAATGCAGTGGCATACCCAGAGGACAAAGAAAGCCACTAGCAAATATTGATTTCCCTTTCAAGGGAAGAAGTTCCTAAAGGACACAATGACCTAGAAACCTCATTCAGGTCCTGGCTTGCTCTTCTGAATTAAACAAAGCAAGCCAACTTCGGACAGCCAGTTAGCTGTAACGTATTTCCCGTATGTAAATCATTTCCAGTTACAAAGTGCTTCAGATTTATATGAACGATAAACACATCTTAAATCTAATCTAAAAGATTTATCTTACACGCTGCCACGCTCACGACAGCTGAAACACAGCGCTCATTTTCTGAAGCATTAATTTCTCTTTTTCGACAGATTACGCAGCCCAAAAAGGAAGTGGAACCCTCAAAATTGCTCCTCACTGCGGCTCCCGTGCTAGGACAGCTGCTCCCACAGCCACCCACCTGCGCTAAGCATGCCTCAGGTGAAGCCCCGCGCTCCACAAAAGGCCAGGATTTTGCACTGCACATCAAGTGCCCGCTCCCCACTGAAAGGAAAAAGACAGACCCAGCTAAAACTGTGACAGGGTGTTTGGCGTTTCAACACAGTTCTCGCAGTTGGTTAATGGTTGGTTTTATTCCAGAACAGTTGCAGTTCTAGAGGTAAAACCACCACGTAACTTAAAAATTATCCTTTTGCCCAAGAGATGCCTCCTGCTTGCCAAACACAGTGCTACTAACAACAAAGGAGGGTGAAATGCTCCTTAGTGGATTAAGCAAGTCATAAATAAAACAGGTCACAATAAGCCATCCCAGCAACCCAGCGTGACCCTTTACCACCCACCAGCAGGTCCCTTCACGTCAGTTATCCGTACCTAGTCTACCCAAGCTCTGAAGTTACCCAGCTCACACTACTGTGTCACCAGATGTACACCCTCAAGTTTCAGACAAACCCAGTTCCTGAGGGAGCCTAAGGCAAAGGAACGGCAAGGCTGAGCTCTCCCCACCTGGCCACCAGCTGTATGTGGTGAATGCCATCAGGACACATCAGGCAGGGCCCAGCTCGTACCTGAAATGTCTTCATACCAAAATACATTCAAAGCTACTGCAACAGAAACCTTGTGCTTTTAAGCAGAAACATGGGGAAAAAACAACAACAACAAACTAAAACCTTTGTATACAGTAAGGTCCGAACCAGGGGAGGGTTCAGATGGGACATTAGGAAAAAATTCCTTACTGTGAGGGTGGTCAGACAGCAGAACAGGCTTCCTAGAGGAGTGGTTGATGCCACACACCTGTCAGTGTTCATGAGGCATCTGGACAACACCCTCAACAGCATCTTTAACTTTTGGTTAGCCCTGAAGTGCTCAGTGGGACTTGAGCGCTGAAGGTTCCTGCCAACTGAACTGCTCTGTTCTAAAGTTTAGATCAGCATGTGCCAGGATATTCCCCTGTTCTCCAATCCCAAAGTAAGAAATACCTCCAAAAGCAACACACATTTATTATTTATAACATGCTTCTGGTAACAAGATGTTCTATAGAATCATTATCTAATGTCACGAAAAACCATCCATTCAGCTTCTAATATGGACAACAAGAAGTGCAGCAGGCTTATTTTGGACAGAACATCTCCCTGTTCTCTGGGCAGGCACTTGAAACACAGGGCAGTAAGGGAACATTTTGCAATGATAAACAATCAGTGTTAAGTGCAAAACCAGGCACATCAGCTCCAGCTCTGTTCCCTGTAAAGCACAATACTCTTCCCATTCCTCTCTCCCTGGCATATATCCCACAACAACTGTAAGCCTATGGTTGAAAGATCCAACACAAAGTCTGCTGCAGCCTCATGAAGAAAACAAGAGGAATCACTGCCTCTGAAGATCCTCCAACAGCAACACGATCTACTTGGTGAAAATGCTCAGGCAACCTAAGAACATGGGCAACAGATCACATTACAAAGCAGGGCTAAAGATTTAAAACCACCTTGTGTCTTCCACCCTCCAAAAGCAGTGAAGGGGGGAGAAATCCTGCCAGTTTTAACCAGGGGATTTCCTCCCTGCCCCTAAAACACAGTAAGAAGATCTCTAGGGTGCTTGCAGTCAATCTGAGACACTAGACTCCTTTGATATGAACTAAGGACAAAATGTAGAAGCAAAGTAGTAACAGAAATTCAAGTTCCAATAAAGGTATCAATAAAGAATAATAGCCTCATAGGTTATTTTCCTCTGAACAATGTTTTCTGAGAAATGGTTTCATCTGTCAGGAAATGACTGGCTGTCAAACCAAACGTATTTCAGATCAACTTCCTGTTTCTATACTGCTACAAAGCCAAGATATTCCTCTCCCTGCTCTAGACCAATACCAAATCGCATGACTACTGTTTTTTTGGCCAGCAATCACTCCTGAGGGCTTTTATCCAACTGAAATTTTACACATCATGGCTCTTCAGCCAAAAAAAACCTGGACACTAATAAAAATATTTGTGAAGCAGGAGACGATGTAAAACACCAGTTGTGATGGGAGGACGATCAGCCTTATACAGCTAACAGCAATCATCTTCTACCTCAAAACGCATGTAACGCACACAGCAGTTCCAGCGAACGTGTCCTGTGTATCACAGCTGAAACGGGGCCAACCCAAAGCATCTGTTCCGTAAGACAGAATAATCTGTGCGTTTCCTCTTACAGACATACCACCTCAGATTTTAGGCTGGCTTAGCTGCTATACAGGCTAACCGACCATTTCCTCATGGCTATAGGGAAATAAAACGTTTTCATCAAATTATGTCTCATGCCTTACAGCATGTTTATTGAAGCAGCCAGAGCATAGGGTGACTGCTAGCTCTGAAGGTCTTTAAGCACCAGAGATGCAGCTCCTACCCCAGCTGCTCTCAAGTTTAGCTACCAAGATCTTGGAATGTTATTTATCACATATTCCCCTCCAGGTCTCCTTCTCCTCCCAACTCCCACCACTGTCACACAAACAATTATGAGCCACATTTGAAAACACACAGATGTAAAACGCACCAGGAATCAGCTCCAAGGCTGTTTCACTCTCTTCTTCTCACGCAGCCTTGCTACTAGCAGCTGGTTCCGTGGGCCCACCCTGGCAGTCCAACTCAAACCTCCTTTCTTTCATGTATGCTCAAAACCGAGACATGCCTCATACAGCTCATGTTATCCCTCACGTCAGCTAGCATGTCACAATTTTAATGCCCCCTCAACCCCCGTACTGCTTCAAGGCTAGGCTTATTTCACTGGCCCTTTGCTATTACACAGGGTCCATGGATTACTGCAGTTGCATCATTTCCTCCTGGCTGAAGGAGCATTTCAGAAGCAGGCTTTGCCACAACCAGGACAGAAGTGTTCTGTTGTGAAAGACATACCATGATTCAGGAAAATTTTGACTTCCAAAACAAACTAGAAAACCCTACACATCTAAGATATTGCTGCAGGTATTGCTAGATGCTACTGAAGTAACACAATTTTCCTTTATTTTAGAAAAAGAAATACTTTAAAGGTAAGCTGCCATTCTCTTTGCCGTTGTTTCAAATAAATGGAATCCATGAAAGGATAAAAGGGACAAATACACGAACACAGCTTCTGTCACAAACGCCGTATAAGAGAACAGACACAGGAATAGACTTTGGGTCTCAAGGGTTCAAAACCAATTTCCTGCCTTCTCTTCCTAAAATCCGTCTCAATTTAGACATGAAACAGAAAGTGAATGAAACATGATCTACTTTATCACAGGTAAGAAGATAACGTTGTGCTCTAGCAGGCCAGCAAACCTGAGGCACGTGCGTGCCTCTGCACAGATCAGCTGAGGTCTAGCAGGGGCACTCAGGGCCTGAGCACGTTCTGCTGGGCACGCAGCACAACTAAGCCTCGATTAACCCCAGGTGCCCTCTTCAGAGCTGCACACCCCCCAGATAGGCTGGTGCTAGGAAACACCATGAAGCCACAGCCAAAAGGCCGTGCACTGAAGTCCAGTTTCATGGCGGTACAGGGTTTAGATTGAGCATTTAGCCAGACTGGACCCACTGGGTGGGAACAGACTGTGCCAGCCGGGGTTCTGGCAGCAGCCTAATAACCAGCGTGACTCAGCTCCAGACCCTCTGAGTGTCATTTTGAGAAGTGCTCTGCACATGCTGTTACCACGGCTTTCAGCTGGAAACAAGGGGCTCAACACTTCTCCGAAACGTATGTAGGTATTCATGCCAGGCTCTCAAACAAAAAGCCCTAATACATCAGCAATCCTCCAAAAATTCTAGATCCAGTAACAAAAGGCTTATAGGAGATTTCAGTGCTCTGGGAAACTTCGTATGAAAGAACACACAAACACTTAACCTGTTCCAACTTCAGTACTGCGTAGAAAACTTAAGGCTGTACTGATTCATTTTCCCAGTCCTTTTGAAAGCGACCTATGATAGCTTTCTCCAGCTATAACTGGAGAAATCTTCTGCTCACGTGTCTTTACAGGGATTCTGGATTAAAATTTCTGAAGTCAATGCTGTTGAAAAAAGACTCCATGCCACTTCAGTACCAAACAAGCTGCTGAAGCAGCTGTTTTCAGCTGAGACACAAGGCCATTATGTCACAAAGACCATTTTATGGCAGTTAGCAAAATACTGAGCACTGCCTATCTGCTTGCACTGAGAAAATTATGGAACAGTGTTACACAAATATTCCTCTGAACAGACCATAATAATCATCTCATCTAGTTTTTAAAGCACAAGTAGAAATCCAACTGCATTTCTCCATACAACCTTATAAATACGCAGGATCACCTAGGCAGTCTTCGAGGACATTGTTTTATTTTTTATGACCACTAAAGCAATATTAAACTATTTCTTTTTAAGAAAAGACTTGCTTTGCAGCCTACATTTACCTATACACTACAAACTACCATTTGCAATCATCTCTCATTCTCCCGTCAACACAGTAACGGGACTGCAGATTTTCATCCCTTCTGTTGAACACATTTTGTTAGGAAAACCACACAGGACATATGCCTACAGAAATAAACACAATACAAAACGTACAACGACCATGATGTACTTACTACACCATTTAAAACTGAAGGGGTAAGTAAAAAAGTCTGAAGAATTGAGTGTAGTAAGTACAGAAAAGATACTTACATGGACTAACATCTCTGTATCTGTTTCGATTTCTGTTTTCTGGGTATTTTGCAACTCTGTGAGGGTAGTCGCTGGATTTATGCCGAATTTCCTTTAAAAGACAAAAACACAGTTCACTTATAGCCACTAAGCAGGTTAAGGCTGGTGTTGCATACATCCTATTACAAGGCTTTCAAACTCAACTACTTAATCGCAGTTATCAATTCAGCTATTAACATTTTTAAACCAACTTTTATGACAGCAAATACTATATTCACTCAGAAAACTGGCGTCATTCCTGGCCATGCTGTCGCCACTTACATCTTTTTACACTTGCCTAACATGATAAACTAACACACACACAATTTGGTAATCAACTGATATAGCAGGAGCAAAGGGGGAAGGAAAAAAAAAAAAAAGGTGTTTGTTATACCTACAGTTTAACTGAGATTTGGATGCTATCTCCCACAAAAGTCAGACAGAACTAACAGCAGCACACTGCTGGCTCCTTTACGCCAACTGGCAGCGCAAACCCCACAGAGGTGACTGAGCTAGTTACCTGCAGCCATATCACCACTAGCAGCACAGAATTATGATATATAACTTCACTTTCAAACGAAGATGCACAGATTCACAACTGTGAAAACGCAGCTGATGTGCTATTGACAAGCAGCCCTCAGCGGACTGAAATACATCTTCATACTGATGCCATCTCAGCTAACACGCAGCATGACAGAAAACTGAAAATATTTTGATTTTTTCTTGTTTTTAGATGACGTTGCTATACAATACCATCATACCCCAAAAAGCATTTATACTTCCCTCTACAACTAAGCATTTCTGGACCTTCTCTGTGCTTCCGCTAATACAAGCGATGTCTTCTCAAACCTCCTCATTAGCTGAGATACTCCCTCTTCCATTCTGTTTGCTATCTGGACTTTGGTGGAAATCTAACATACATAAAGGAATTCCATTTTTCAGTGTCTGCTGCATGCTGTGAATTATGCACAATGACAACCTGCAAAGAACAATGAACCTCAGCTACAACATGGAGCAGCAACGGTCAAGCACCAGTGCCCTACATTTCTGTACATAAACGGCTTGATCTATTATTACACAATCAAATTTTGATCTTGGTACAGCACAATGGTGCTTGTGTTCTCCTCTAGATTACATGGCTCACAGCCTTTGGGAGCGGCTAGACACACAATGAATAAATGGCAGGCATTCACAACCAAATTCCCCCCAAATGTCATTTTTGTTTTATTATTCCATAACAGGATGCAACATATTTTGTTTTAAAAAGCATTGGCATCCTCTGTGCTCAGAAACACATCTATTATTTGCTGAAGAAACATTGAAACAGTTAGAAACATTGCCACAGGGATCATAGAGGGGGAGCATGCTGGAGAGAAATAAACCCAGGGAGGTATAACAGCCAGTTCTAAAATCAGTCTCCCCACGTACAATCCAGCTGTCACAGATGAGAGAAACAAACCAGATGCTGGGTGTAAGGTCAGACGTTTTTCCTACATACACTCTCCTCATGTAATAAATACAGAAAACAGCATTTCTTCAGCCGCTAATTCAGACTGGACAGGAACTCTAAGAGTCAGCATAAATATTCCAAGCTTTACAGGGTTTTACCACAGGTCTTGTTAAATTCATGAAACTGAAGGGCAAATACAGGTTTCAGCAAGAAGAATTAAGAAACCCTAATACCCAGCTGGATCTTTTTCTTCAGAAAACACATGCCTTTCACACCAAGTACGTGGGACTCCCATACAACACTGCCATAGCCAAACGCGCTCCTAATTTAGAAGTCAGCGTAAAACTACAGAGTCAGGAATTAGAAACCGGGAAAACACTTTATTCCAGAGAGATCGCAGAGTATGTCTGTGGCAGAACTGGAAACCCACACGCGAGCACTCGCAGCGCCAACGCGCAGCCTTCTCTGCAGCTCGCTTCCCCCGGCCCGGCGGAGCTGACCGACTTGCTCGCTCCGCGTACACCAGGCGCAACCGGCGTGCGTGCTTCTGCGCCATGGAAGGCGACGGCTGCGGGGCTCTTCCCACCCAGCTTTCCACCGTTAATCTGGCACAGGTTTTTCTCCTGTTATCCCCCGGCCGCGGCACGTCCGCCGACCCGCTGCAGCCTCCGCCCGCACGCCTCAGCCGAGCCCTCGCTCCC
>VXAV01009599.1:465779-479914 GCA_013399715.1 Alectura lathami | reverse complement strand
TTCTTTGAATTCATGCTGAAGCAAACAAAAGCAGTTCTTCACCTCACGAAAGTGTGATCTTGCAGAGGCAGGGTGTAAGGAAATAAGTGGGTAGAAACCATCTGCCAAGTAACAAGTTTTAACAAAGCACTGAAAACATGCAACGTCCTCACTGATCTTAGTCTTCAGGAGGCTTTTTCTCTGGGTATGAACTGCTGACTGCCCTGCATATGCAGTATTTGTTGTTAAAGCACAGTGTCCTTTGTCACCGCTCTCTGGAGCTGCCCCTGTGCAGACGAGATGGTCAAAGAGGTGAAGACTGGAGGCAGCCCGGGCTGCAGTGACCATGCCCTGGCGGAGTTTGTGATCCTGAGGAGCGTGGGCCTGGCAAGGAGTGGAGTCAGGACACTGAACTTCAGGAAAGCAGACTTCAGGCTGTCACGCCACCCATGAAGCCACCCGAGGCGGTTCACGGCTGGAGGAGGCCCAGCCGCTGCCCTGGCAGGCCAGGGAACAGAGCGCGGTGCTCCCCAGTGACATGGTTCTTCCTCTTTATTCTAGCGCAGAGGCTGGGGAAGGCTCGGAGGCCACTGCCCGTGGAGCATGAGGTGTCCTGCTTGTGTCCAAGGACAGGTTTGTCCGTTAAGGAGCGCCCTGTGTGCGTCAGCTGAGCAGGCCATTGAGACATTGGTATGTTTTGAGGAAGATGTGGGAGAAGCATAGTTTCATTCCATAAATCTACATAATATGTAGTCTGCCCTTCTGACGAGCAGCTGTGGTACCTGTTACAAGCTTGCATTTGTCTTGTGGCGATGTAGTTCCCCGAACATCCCACGGGGAAAGCAATGTAATGGTATTATTAGGAGAGGGGGATTGCAGCAGTAATTATGTTTAGAATCTGTAGGCAAATCACTGAGTAGAGGCAGCTTGTCTAAAAGTAGATATTTATTAATTGTCATTACGTCTGGCTAAGAAGAGCAGTAACTGGTAAAACGGTGATTTCGGGAGAAAATCCTGTTGTTTTCTCTTTGATTGTTATTTTTTACTGCAAATATTCTGAAAACGTTGTACCAGTTCATTGGATTTTGGGAACTGAGCCCAGCATAGGCCCAGGACTGCAGTTGTAACGGTCAGTGGAGGAGAGCTGTATATGCAAAATAAACTACATGCACACATTAGAAAACTTTATTTTTTTTTGTTGCCAATAACATAATCCAGCTCTGTACTAGCAGCTGAACTCCCGTACAAACTCCTAAACCCTTGACATAGCTTGAGACATATGCAAAGCAGGATAATGGAGCTGCTGGAATGTGTGGTGTGTTAGCATTTTCTGTCTTGGTGTAAACACAAGCAAGTAGTTACTGTAATGTTTCCTCATTAAAATGTCTGATAATTTGAGAAGCCCCTGGCTTTGCTGACAGACAGCTCATCGCCCCAAGGCAGCCGGTACCCACAGCAGCTCTGACCTCAACATTGGTTTTGGCGCTCCCGCTCATCAGAATGGAAAAGGCCAGGCGGGTTAGCGCTCAGTGTTGTTTGTCCTTGGCCCAACAATGATGTTTAGTACCGCTCCGGAATTGAGTAAGTGCGTGTTCCTCCACATGCCCATTTCTGGGGTCATTCGCTGGAAATTACCGAACTTATCGGAAATGATCTGTTTTGTGCTGCTTTTCTGAGAACCATTTTGGGCATTAGTAGATGAAGAACAAATTCTTCCCTGAGGTGATTTTATCCACAGATGCACTCCATACCAATGTTGTTAGCTGCTGAGGAATAAAGCTGCAATGTGCTTAAGCTTGCCACTGTGTGAGAGCAGGAGAACATCTCATTCCTGATTGAAGTCTTACAGCCCATGGCCTGAAGAAAAGCGTGCTCCCTTCCATGAAGAAGGGGACAGGACCCAGAAGGGCTGGGCCCTCATTTGGCATCTGCTAGGGAGCAGGAGAAGCTGAATAAAATGGTCTGATGGCCAGAATGAAATGAGTTTCATTTACTCTGTGCATGTACTGTGGAACTTTACGATTTCAGACTTTGGGGGACTGTATTCCTTGTTCAAATGAACATTAAAGCTCCTCTTACTGAAAGCATTTGCCAGTGCAAACGCCCTTCCACAGCTATCCTACTGATATCCTCTGCCTACCCTAAGTAGTGCTGTGGCATGCAACAAAAGAAGAAAATAACTTTAAAACTTGTATAACAAAAAAAAAAAAAAAAAAAATCCTTACAGCAGCAACAGTAGCAGAAGCACAAGGGACCCTAAACTGTTTGCATTCAGCTAAGGAAGGCTGACGGATCGGTCACAGATCCACAGCAGTGGGATTCTAGTGCCCAATGCCTGCTAAAAGCCGGCTATCTAGTAAAAGCGATGGAAGTGTGGAAGCCGTAATTATGCTTTGAAGAGAAGGGTGACAGCTGTGTGTAGGCTAAATGATTGCCCTAACACTGGAGTTCTGGGTAGAAGAAATTCATGGCCAAGGAGATAGGAAGGATTCAGGTCTGTTTTCTAGTGCAGAGATTTGTGCCAGTCTGTGTGGCACTGGGCTCCTACGGTGAAGTTTAAATAACCGCAGAGCGTGAAAAGGAAATTGCAGCTGGCAGAAGTGCTGTCACGAGTGAATGGACAGTAGTTAGCGGAAAAGGCAGCCAGCCAGGATGTCTGATGGGCAGAGAGGCTTCAGACTGCTGTGGCTTTGTGAAGCAACCCTTCCAGCAACCTAAACTGGGGTGTGCAGTCAGCCACAAAACCTAAGGCCTGTGAGTCAACACATGGCGTGTATGGCTACAGGAAGAGGAGAAGAGGCAGCTGCCAAGAGAAAGATGACTCCAAGTTATTATTTGTCTTGGTTGTAGACGAGATCTTGCTTGCTAGGGCTGTTTTATACACATTGGTTGATCTTCTGCCCCTCTTTCCACCCTCTGGCTACAGTGATGTTTGTTATAAAATCATAGTTTGCAGGTGAGAAAGTCTAATGCGGTGAGTGTACAGAGTGGCTAGATGTCATTCCATGTTCCTGGTTAAAAGGTGGTTAAATCAACATCTGAAAAATCTTACCTGTTGCTGTTAACTAAGCCTCTTTAAACAGCATTTTAATTTAAACCTTGGGATTTTTGAAAAGAAACTGCGAAGTTATCTATAGAAACTGCCTAGAGCTGACATGAAGGTTTCACACTGAAGGTTTACAGAGACTTGAAATTGCTTGAAGGCCGCCAGTTTATCAGGGTTTAAAATGATTTCCTCTGCAGATTCCTCCTGCATAGGATTATTCATGCTTAGACCGCTTCTAACCTCACAGTTGTTATTCCAAAGCATCACTTTCCGTTACTGAATGAAGGTTAAAGAAGTGTTTAAACTGCAGTTTTGAGAACAGCATTATGTTGCCCAGAAAGTCTTGAATTCACATTCCATCATAGTTTTGTAAAGATGTTATCAGGATCTTCTAACTTGTCTATGGCGCAGGTTCTGCCCTACCGTGTCTTCATGCATGGTTATACGTGGAAATCCACCTGCATTCAGGCTTGTCCCCCGCGTTGCAAGGTTACGGGCATTCTCTGAATTGCAGCTGAAAAGGTTGCGGTGCACAACTCACACCGCTGTTATTTGCTAGGACAAGTTCTTCTAAGAAAATGATGTTTTGGCAGAAGTTTGTAATGTTTCTGTTATAAATTTGTGTTCTCAGTTTTGTGTTCCAGTCTGCCTTTGGTTTCCCAGCATCTGAACACAGCAATTATGCCTATTTTTGTGGGTGAAAAAGTTTCCAAATTGTGTTTGCATTTTTTTTTAATAGTTTGAAATAAAGTCATAAATGTCTTTTTGGCAATGTGTTTTAGGACTGTGATCCATTTTCTTTTTTATGTTACTGCATTAGACAATCTGAAGTGCCAATAACAGGAAAGGGTTTTCTTTTACTGCTGCCTGTAATAATTGTTCTAAAAATCTTATCCTTAGCGATTTCATAAAAACTTAAATCCACCACGTGGCAATGAGCTACAACATATATGACAATAATTTATTCTGCTTTTCCTGTGCTAGCAGAGGTAGATGTGTGCAAGATTTGTGATACCAGTGTTCTTAGGTAGGCTTTGATACATCTCATTTAATACAGTTTCCCGTATGAGCCCGTCCTATTGAGGTAGTCGGCACCTCCCTTTCCACCCTCAAAGTAAATCCGGAAGTAAGGTGGGAGGTAGATTTTGCCTGTAAGTGACAAGGAACTGTGATGAACTTGTTGATTTGTCCGACAGTACAACTTCCTAACGAAAACAAATTAGTCCTGCATGTAAAATTTATCTTTCCTCTTCATTTTAGTAGTGTGTTTGTGTCTTATAACAACGGCTTTAAAATAATCTACCAAAGTAAGGACTCTTACAAACATCTGCTTTGGATAACAGTCTCTGAATATATGCTGTGTTGTCCTTGGTCCAGGCACTTAAAACCCATAATTCATCTCCTTATGGCATATAAGTTGCTGTAACTGCCAAACCAGTGTGTTGGTTTTCTCTAAGAAAATAAAACTGAGTATAGCGTGCTGAAGGAAGGGTCCGCGACACAAATTTTCTGATTGGAATGCCGTCAGGGTCTTTAAGTTCTTATTTTAGCCAGTGGAACAGTTCCAGCTGTTCATGACACTGCTGTTTGCAAGAATTCATAATCGGGGGAGAAAAGCACCTTGTGCAGCATCTGTTCAGGATCAAAATGGGTGTATGAAATTCTTTGGCTCTTTAGAATTTTAGATCTTTTTCCCACTGTCTCACTGCACGTGAAGATAGATCGCTAGTCATCAAAAGACTTTCTTTTCTTTTTTATAAACTCATGCTGCCATTTCTCAAACAGATCACTGCATTTTCTTTACTCAGACCATCTGAATACACGGAAAGTAATCTGTCACATAGAAAAATGCTCGTTAAGATGTCCTAGTACAACCTTTTAATTTGTCACCGTTTTATGGGAGAAATGTCTTCATTGTCTTAGATCTCTCAGAGTCAGACTCTTCTCAAGATTTAAGTATAAAATAGTGCATTTAGTCAAAAAACACAGGTTTGCAGTAATGGAACAATGCTACAAAAAGATAAAGAAACGAAGTATATTATTAAGATGATGTAATATATTTCATTTTCTATTTCACTCATTTTGGAAGCTCTATTCTCTTGACATGTTCTTTGCCCAAGGCGGCTGTTCACTTCTTTAGCAGCCGCCTCTTAAGCACTGAACAGGAAAGCTGGTGCACCAAGCAAAAGATTTGATTTTTTTTTTAATATCCAAGCAAGACCACCTTAGTTTTGCCCTTTGTTTTTGCTGACTGAGAAATAATATTTTGTTGATTCCTGTGATGAGATTCTTGGAAGTGGTTCTGTGAGGAGAGGGTTAGGATATGTGACTACCGTTGGCCCGTGTCCGCACACCGCAGCAGGCTGTTATGTTAACAGTTTGCCGTGCATCGCAATCAGTGAACTCCTGATTTCATGTTGCTTCTCAGCACATTGGCAGTACCGTATACATGATGTTAGGAGAAGTAAAAATGCACCCTCTCATTTCTAGATTCAGCGTATATTTTGGCCTGTAAGTACCGTGTAAGGGGTAAATATGACAGCAGCAGTGGTGGAACAAGAAATGGGATGCATTACCTGTGAAACTGTGACACAAACACTCTTGGTTCTTGGAGTTTCCTGCAGAGAACATCACAAACCCTGTGATGCTGGTATTTCTTGGGCCCGTACAAAGTGTTAGGGATAATTCTCATTTCATTTGTAGAGTTTCATCAGCCTTAGAAAGTAGGGTGGGGGACATAGGTGAGGGAGGT
Source organism: Alectura lathami (assembly GCA_013399715.1). Taxonomy (NCBI): domain Eukaryota; kingdom Metazoa; phylum Chordata; class Aves; order Galliformes; family Megapodiidae; genus Alectura; species Alectura lathami. Next base: position 474,137 of record VXAV01009599.1, on the reverse strand, counting down.
AACTGCAATAGCCACTGCAGCTAACTCTGCTGCCAAATATGCGTCAACAGCGTGCAACATGAAGGTGGATCTTACACAGTTCTGTCCTAGGAAGTGGAATATATGTTGAGCATCATAGGAAAGGAGGTTCCAGTGAAATGGTGCAACATCTGTGTTGCTAAAACGTGCCTCTGCGTGATTAACTCGTTGAAGTTTACCTCTTTGGCATTAGAATACAGCACTGTTGGGGGCAACTGGAAATAATGCTTTTGTGTCTGAGTGATCTGTGGAATTCAGGAGATAGTAGGTAGGTCAACTCCCTGCACAAAACATTTCTGTTCAGCATTTCATGTGTGTGTTTATACTCCATGCAGAATGTTTGTGAATATAAATATCTCTGCCTGCCACCCTCCCACAGAGCACTGCAATGTGCAGTGAATTCTAATTTGAGATGTCTCAAGGGCATTTGTTAGGCTCAAAACTTATGCTTAGTCCTTGCGGACAGTACACCAGCTGCTCACCCAAGATGCACAAATCTGGAAGAATTATATTTCAGCTTGTTAAAAGCAGACAATTTTTGTGAAATGTTGAATAAATGCTGTCAGTTGTGTAGGGTGGGCATACACTGTTTCCTCCACAGCAGGGGATGTCAGTTACCTTGGGCAGGAAGTAATTGCTGGTAATTAGCGTCACTCATCTGACCTTTGCTGAAAAAAGTATTCGCTGTTCAGCTGGTGTTGTCAAGCCTCCACAAAGAGCTGTGTGGGAATGAATGTGTCACTACTCCTAAGGCATGATGTGAACGAACATGTCTTAAAATACTCAAGTGCTCTTTTCAGTGTGTTCACATGGTGGATGCTGCCTTAGCTTTGGACTGGGTTTGTTTTGGCGTGTGTCTGGGGTTTTCAGTTTAAATATCTGTCACAGCACAAACATCCCTTACTCCTGTAAAGCCAACTAACCATGCTAATGAGTACAAGTCTGTAGACAATAGACTTAAAAATGTGCAGACATCGTTCTTGTCTTACAATAGCGGTTTAGAAATAGTTTAATTGAAAATATGTAAACAAGAGCTATGATCACACCCTTTATGCAACAGCAGCTTAAAGTTACGTAAATTCTTTGCAGCATCTGACGATCGGTCCCTTGGATAATCTTCCTCATAGTAATTCCTGCTGGAAATTTCTCCTTGTTATGATTCTGATCTAACAGTAACTCTGGGTTGAGACTTGGTGAATAAAGTGGTCAGTGATGAGTACAGAATCACCATACAGTTTCTTTTCAAGCAGAACACATTCTTATTGCTGGCTGTAAGGCAGCATATTTGTAAGTGAGAATTTGACTGGGGAGGTGGTGGGGACTGAAGCCTTAAATGCGTGAAACAAAACATTTCCAAAATTTCCAGTGAGCTGATTAGCTCTTGCAGTGGTGTGTGTTCTAGAAGTTACAGTATGGTTCCTCTGGAATCCTGTCAGGGTTTTCATTACATGTTCTTAACCCAGATGCTTTGGAAGCAGTTAACTAGTATTATTGTCAGAATAAATTCTAAACTTTTTTTCAGTGAGAGCCACATTTTCAATAATTAAGCGGTCTTTGTGCATAAATATCTCACCTACAGGCTTTGGTCTATCAAACCTAATTCTGGAGTTTGGATGAAAAGCTTTTTTTCGATCTTCTTTGCTTCATCTCCTTTGCTTTCTGACATGTCAGAGGAGGGAGGAGTGTTTAGCAGAGCTCTAGGGAACCTTTTGCTGTTCTTCCTACTGGAGTCTGAAAGGTTCCTAGGCAGGTCTGTTTAGCTTCTCCTAATGGTGGTCTACCTGGCAGATGACTCCAGCATTGTCCATCTAATGTTTGCTGATATGTATTATCAGGACCGTGTCCCCAGATTGTCCCTTAATTGAATGAATGTAGTTGAATAGTAGTAATTATTATTATTATTTCTACTTATAGTGAATGCTGCTGTTTCGATTTTAGCTTTAGAATCTTTCTTCTGTTTGAATAGAGACAGGAACGCCAGCTGCAGGGGCAGGCAGTACAGGCAGGCTGCCTATGGGCGCAGACGTTCAGGATGGCAAAGCAGTCCCATAAAGAGCAGCCAGGCTCCCATGTTTCCACTGCCAAGGCCTTTTACCCTGTAGCGAGGAAGATCACCCATTTGAGCTGCTCATCCTGTGTGAACAACTGATTTCCAGCTCCTGCCAGCAAACTCTTTCAGCCTGAGTGATTTGTAATTGTATTTAGATATGTTATGCTCTATTTATATGTTTTATACTGTCAGAGTGAGCGAGTACCAGCAGCAGTTGCAAACCTGACCCTCCTGGTTCAGTCCTGGCTCTGCTCCTTCCCTTTACAGGAGCAGCTGAGTCCTGGCAGTGGTGGAAGAGATGCAAACGATGACCAGGTTGCTGCTGGGCTGGTAGAAGTGTGGGCAGGGAGAAGCTGAATCAAGAAACTGGAGGGCTGGGGTCCAGTGACGGATGACGAGGGCCCCTTAACCCTCCTCCCAGTCAGCCAAAACCCCACTGAGTCTTCCTGGCCTGTCTCCACGTTGAACCTCCCTGCACCCCCCACTTCTCTCTTCCCCACTCTCCATGCACCTCAGCCTTCCACAACCCCCATGCTTTCTCACACGGACCCACACTGACTACTGCTGCTGAAAATTCAAATTTTCCTGCAGGTGGAGAAGCCTTGTGTAGGCTCCACCAACCATTTAGAATTCTTCAATGTAATAAGCAGACCACATTAAGTTCAATACTCGCTTCTAAAATGTGAGAAGGAAAAACTCCAAAGAAAGGAAAAAATAAAGAAGATACCTAGGGTAAGTGAAATGTAGTCACGTTGGGGATGGCTGGTGTGATGACGTTTTTCTGGCATCCCACAGTAGTCCCTAAAAATGGTTGAACTGTCAACTTGGTGAGCAGTTTATACATCATCCTGTACTTCTGCTGTTTCTTTCCACGCACACCCCAACAGACAGGGGGAAGTCATGGCTGCTAAGTTTAGAATTTTCTGGCTTCCCTGTGAAAGCTCTCAGGGTAGCTATTTTACATTTTTACTCCTACAAGCTCTATTTCCATCTCCCGTCCTGAGATCACCAGTGTAAAGATAGCTCAGATGTTTTCACATGGTCTCAGATCAACACTCACATTCATCTGTTACAAAGCCATTACTCTTCCCTTCGTAGATGTCAGTGATGTTGCTGGTCAGAGCGTTACTCCAATTTTCCCATGCATTTCTTTGCACATTCATCTGACTGAGAATAGTTTTCCATATAAAACATCTCTTCGGGTTCTCCTTTGCTTGCTTTTTTTTGTGCTGCTGAAGATATATTTGATCATGACCGGACAACTGTTTGGTTCAAAGGGCATTCCTTAGGCTGATCAAGTGCTATTTTGGTTACTGTGTCTTCCTGCACAATTTCTTTCATTAAGTGTTAAAATGTGATTTTTGCCATTTATTTTTTTCTTGCATCTCTGTAAGAATTCTATATTAGGTACATATTATGTTTTAATTTCAGATTGGGGCATCCAACTGATTTCCTAGCAAAGCAAATAAAATCAGCTTGTAAATGGAACAGCGATTGTAGCAGCAACGAAGCAGGATGTCATATATAAGGCTCAGTCTTCTACTTTCCTTAAACACATGTAGGAGTTTTACTCTCACTTTACTCATGCGAAGACTTGGGGACTTTAGCCACCCTCATTTCTGCCCATGAAATCTAATTTTGCTACTAATTGGTTTCTGTGATCTGCCAGTCACACCTGCTAAGTGATCCTCTTCATCTGACTTACACTTCGTAGGAATAATTTCTGGTGTTTTTTTTTTTTTTTCCTTAACAGGAATGTGTCTCATATCTTTCACTTACTGCTGCACTTCTGGGTGCTTTCTTCTGAAACATCCATCCTTTGATTTCTAGTTTGTATGACATGGTGTTTTATACACTCAAGACCACTTGCTGGCAGCGTGCCTAACATTTGCAAACTCTTCCTGATCATTAAACTTCAGATTCTCAAAGCTAATCAACCTGCTTAAAGACTGGGTTTACTGTTTTTTTTTTGTTTTTTTTTGTTTTTTTTTTCCCTGAATCTAATTTCTCTGTAATACTTGTATTATTGTATCAAATACAAAATGCTTGTGTTTCCAGAGTGCCTTAATCTGTGAACCTTGAAAGACTTTATTAATTGTTTTACCCTCTATGGAAAATTATGGATTATTGGGAATCCAGTTTTCACATTAAGGAAAACATGGTACAGCACAGCTCATGAATGCCACAGGGTCAGGATCCTCCCTGGCAGCAAGAACGTTTCTAAATCGTGATCAGAAGGGGAACTGTTATCTATGCCATAAGCTGTTCGCTGTTGGCATGAGAATCCATGGGTGTCCATGACGGATCAGCTTCCAGTGCAGGTGGGACCAAAGCGTATAACAGAGGACAGGTTTCTTCACCCTCTGTATAGGCACGAAAGTAGATGTTCCTATGTAAGCGTTCCTTACGCATATAGTTCATGGTTTACTTTCTTCTTGGCAGGCCTGTGTATCTTTCAAAATCTCCCCCTGTATGCAAGAGCGCTAGAAAGGAAGGTCGAGGAAGGTAATCTAAAGGGAAAAAGGAAAGTGCTAACTGCACTTTCTCCAAATCCAAGGCAGTGTCAGTTAGTGGTCATTCCGAGTGTCTCTGCCAATGTCAATACAGTTCTGCTGGACTTCCAGCAGACATTAATTAGGTTACGCGGGTTTATTCAGTCAATTTTAGAACAAGATCAGCCTACAATGTCAAAAGTGAAAAGCTAACCTTATTACAGATATTTTTCTTTCTTCTCCTATGCTGTGGTTCAATTTAATCTACAGATAATGAAGAACCCAAAAGTTCAAAAATATGTATCAGGATGGTCATAATGCAGTGTGCCCTTCCTCTGTACGTGACCCACCGAGTAATAAGGCTGAAATACCACTGTTTGTTCTGCCTCGTACATCACCACGAATGGAATGTTTTTCTTTACTGTGCAGCTCGAGCCGTAATAGGAAGCGCACAGAGGTTAGTGAACAGTTCAGTCCTAATTCGTGGCTCAGTAACTGGAAACTGCAAATTTCCTGAGGTTTCTGCAAGTTCAAGCACGCTTCCCGTTACCTTGCTACATGGCACGAAGTGTTCTGGTAACAAAGGGTGCTTCTGCCCTGCTGCCCACTGCCGCTGCTGCCATGCGGTCTGTGTCACGCTTCTGTGCTTCCACCCTCTGGATGCTCTGGGAGCACCGCAGGGAGCCGCAGCGCTTAGGGGCTAGCACTCAGCGCCTCGCTCTCTGGGTTTGTTAGACCATTCGGAGGGGAATGTTTGCTAGGCAGTAATCCTGAATTCATACTTCATTTCATCTAGTATAAGATAGAAAACAATCAAACTTTTTATTCACAAGATTAAAAATAGGCAAAAGGATAACAAAGGGAAGTAAAGCATCTAAACTGCACGTAATATTCATGTTATTTCAATCTGATTTACTGTAATATCCTGGAGGTCAGGGCTTCTGCGGCCCTATACACCTTATGCTCACATTACATTGTTGGAAAATCCCTCTATTGATGAAGCATGTTACCTTTTATAACCGATTTCTTTTATAGAATTTGAAGTCTTCCCAAGGAGGTCCGGAGAGATTCAATCTAATTCCACAAAATTTATTTTGCTTACTCTTAATCCGGGAGATGGTCTGGCCAATTCTTAAAATTTAAATAAGCATTGTTTCATTTCCCAGAATATCCCAATGCCTCTCTGTTACATCAGATGTCATCTGCTGTGTTTATAAATCTGTCAATTTTGTCCTGCTCCCACTATACTGATGATATTTCTGGCCAAAGAAATAGGCTAAATTTAAGCAAGAGAAAAATATGAATTCACTAATTGTGACATTCTGAGTTTTGACAAAATGATTACATTTCTAAAAATTGCAAAAGAGTGAATTTTTTGAGAGACGAATCACNCAAAAAAGAAAAAAAAAAAAAAAAAAAAAAAAGCCCCACAGTTCTTTACAAACATAATCAACAGTTTACAGTAAAAGACATTTTCCAAAAATAGCTGGCAAAACCAACCATTCAGAGACACTGCTGCGAACTAAAGAACAGAGAAGATTAAAAAATCTTTCTTCCTTAGCAGTCCAAATAAGTCCATGAACGTTATGAGTGTGCTTTTGTCGGTTTATTCTTATATGAATATTTTTCCTCTAGCATGAAAAGCTTAATACCCCTCTACCTACATCACTGGAACTATCAGGAGTTTTGCTTGTTTTTCTTGTTTTTCATATTGTACTACTTTAATTTTACACTTTATTTAGAAAACACAGAAATCTCAACCTCTACAGTGATTACATGTGACTGAGGAGAAAAAAGACTATGTTCACCATGGCCTCACAGCCCGCAGTGAGGGTCTCTCCAGGAGACAAATTGTGCAACACTACTTCATCTTCAGAAAGAAGAAAATGCTGCTCCTCCTATCAGGAGCTCCTCACCTCTCAAAATGTTTTACAAATCTTGTGGTATTTACAGACCCCAAACCAAATTCTCCTCTGATATAAATAGGTAAATCTTGATTGTCTTACTTTCTTTGCACATTCCATCCATCAACACAGTCTCCATTCAGATTTAGCTCTCTAGAATCTTCTGAAAAGATGAAAGAACAATGTAAAAACAGCTGGCATTTTTTCTTCTAAATCTTCCCTCATTTTCCATTTTCTGTAAGTGAAAATATATTTACCATTCTCCATGTACTTAGGTAACAAGTTTTCAAGAATCCTAACTTCTCCTTCTCCCAGCATCACTAAAATGATTAAATCCTAGCATATGAATGCCACAGCGTCTTTTCAAGTCTCGTTTGTTGTGATTGACCTCAATCTATTACGTTAATTCCTTATCAGATCTGGGTACCAGCACATCTGGTCCTGATATGAGGTCTGCTAACAAAACACATGCGTTTAATGCACGTGAGTTAAATGCTTCCATGAGGTGTGCTTGTGTGTCATGCAGAAAACAGTGATGTGATCTCTACGGCACGTGGTAACAGCAGCTCCGTAGGTGCTATGGAATCTATATTAGCCTATGAAAACAAATGCTCTAAATATCAAACCCAGGCTGACAGGCTTATTGCACGGGCAGTGGAACAGCTTCTTGTTAATTTTGTTAGGTATTCAGACATCCTTGAACAAATTGTCTTCACCACGTTAACACAGTTTGACTCCTTACTGCCATTACCAAAACTCCTTTTGAAAATGGTGATCATTTCTGTCCTCTTAAAGGTATAGATGGAAAAAAACATTCTAGCGATGATCTGAATCTGACTGAATCAAGAGAATTTGAAGATATCTGATCTCAGGAAACTTCACATTTGGTTCTGTTCCTTAATCTCTTAATATATGATTTGAAAACTGGATCATAACTTTAGGCAATGGAGCTGTCGGTGACCAGTGCCCCTGCTCCTGAGCCCTGGCTGTATGGTTAGCACAACCAACAGGAGGGTGAATATCCGCACTGTGTTAACAAATATCTCTGCCCCCTCCTGTCTCCCCTGTCCCTGTCTCCAGGGTCACCCACTGAGAGGCGGATGAGCCCATCAGCATCATCAATACCCAGGTGCTGGCCTGCCAGGTTGTGGTGACAGCTGTACTGGAGCAGGGAAGCGTGACAGCACAGGGAGTGCCATCTTCAAATCAAGCAGCAGTGAGCCCTGTGTGGGACCTGGGCTGGAACTGCTGCTGTAGAGAAAAACCAGTGACCCTCAGTGGCCAGGAACGATTTCGTGACATGCTAGGCTTATGGATGAGATCCCACTAGCCAGTGGCTACCTGCAAGGCAGCAGGCCAGTGCTCAGCCCCCAGCCCTCAGCCACTCCTGCTCTGTTTTTGACAAGGTGCAGTCTCTGTCCCGCTTTCCTGTGCCAGCCCTTCGTGCTATCCCCTGCCCACCTGGTCTCCCTGCATGCTTCCAGCCCGCATACAGCTTCCTTCACTTGTTCCTTGGCTGCATCAGGTTCACAGGCTTCATCCCGCCTGCAGAACCCGTCAAGCTTAGCCCCGTATGTACCTCTCCGCAGGAAGCAGGTCTCAGGTTCTGTGCACCTCAGTGCTCCCAGGGCTGATCTGACATTACTCGTTAACACTGCAAATCACAAAGTAAATGAAGTGGGAGGAAATTCTTTACTCAGAGGGCGGTGAGGCCCTGGCCCAGGCTGCCCAGAGGAGCTGCGGGTGCCCTATCCCTGGGGGTGCTCAAGGCCAGGCTGGATGGACCCTGGGCAGCCTGATCCGGTGGGTGGCAGACAGCCGACGGCAGGGGGTGGGGCAGGGTGGGCTGTGAGGTCCCTTCCGACCCAAGCCACTCTGCGATTAAGTAAGCCAT
>VXAV01009599.1:450048-465376 GCA_013399715.1 Alectura lathami | reverse complement strand
GCCCCCTGCGCTGCCGGGCTGTGTGTGTGCGGTGTGCGGTGTGCGGTGTGCGGTGTGCGTGCACGCGGAGGCACGAGACGGCGTCTTCGGGAGCTGCCCCGACGCGGCTCCGTCCCACGGGGCCCACCCTCCGGGAGCTGCTCCAGCACAGGGCCCCTCGGGTGGCGGCTCCCCCAGGGCTCCTGCCCCACCGCGGGCTCCTCTCCATGGCTGCAGCCCCAGCGTGGGGCCTGCTCCTGTGGGGGCTCTCCGTGGGCTGCGGCCTCCTTCAGGCCACATCCCCCTGCTGCACCGCGGGCTCCTCTTCATGGCTGCACGTGGAGCTCTGCTCTGTGTGGTGCCCATGGGCTGCAGGGGGACAGCCTGCTCCACCGTGGGCCTCTGCTGGGCTGCAGGGAGCTTCTGCTCCATGCCTGGAGCACCTCCTGCCCTCCTCCTGCCCTGACCTTTGTGCCTGCAGGGCTGCTTCTCTCCCATTTCCCGCTCCTCTCTCCCAGCTGCCGTTGTGCAGCATCTTTCCCTCTCTAAACTCTGCTCTCCCAGAGCACACCCAGTGTCACTCATGCCTGAGCTCTGGCCAGCGGTGTGCCCCTGGAGCTGGCTCTGCTCTGACCTGGGGCAGTGCTGGTCTCTGCTCACAGAGCAGCCCCTGCAGCCCCACCTCTTGCCGTGTAAACCCAGTACACAGGCAAACAGCCTCTTCTTCCTGATCTCTTATTGAGAAACAAACAAAACCAGCAACAACAGGAAAAAAGAGCAAACAACCCACTCCCAAAACCAAGCCAACAACTGAGTCAGGGTTTGAGCTGGACTGAGTATGTAAAACTTGAAGGCTAAAAAGAAAGATAACAAGATTTAGGTAGAACTTGGAAACCATGCTTTTTAACAACGTAACACAACTTTCCAGTCCTAACAGTAGCCTTTATGATGAGACTGCCCTAAGAAGTTTTACAGCCATGTTATAATTGATGTAGGTCCTGTTCTCGGGGAATGGGCCCTGCAGAATAGCAACAGGGTAGAAGTTAGTGTTTCATGGCTGATTGCAGTCATGGCTTCCCTCACAAGTTTTCAGGAATAAAAAGCCATAAAGATGATAAAGCTCTGTGGGAAACAGAGAGAAAGGAAGGCTGAGTGACTCGCCTGTATTCGGAATTATTAGAAACAAAAAACAGCCATCTTACCCCACTAGCTTTGTTTTATCTTTGCTGTCTTGCTCTGTCCTTGCACTTGGAGTCGGTGATCTTTGCAGGTCCCCTCCGGCTGGACTGTTCTGTTCTGTGCGTTTTGGGGCTGACTGCCAGGAGCTGCAGCAGAGTTTTGGGACCATATCTGATTTCGTACCATGGTGAGGACCATGGGACCACTCCAGTAAAACTAAGTGATATACAGCTGATATCGAAGGTCAAAACGAAGCGCTGAAAACTGTAATAATTTGTCTTCTCTGAGTAATAGATCATTTTAAAAAGACAGGCTTCACGTGACAGTGGATTTTGCAGACGTGTGCCTGTTCTCCATACCTGTAGGAGGGATATTTTCAAAGTGTAGTTGTGTACTGGGCCAGACAGAGTTTTCCAGATGAAAACGTTCAGTACAAATTTATTTTTATTTTTTGATGACTGTGTTTTTTGTTACTACCTAGTAAGCTTTATATACAACTTGTGTGATTGTATTTTGATTTCTCGATAGGTCTGGGACAAAAGTGAAAACGGGGATTGGCACTGCACTGCAAGCTGGAAGGTTTGTATTTCCTTTTTTGCGTTTTGTCGAGTTGGGAAGACAAAGGAAGAGGCCTGGCTGTGAAATGTTACCTGACCTCTGTTTTCCTATTTCCACATAACCTTTCTGGGAACTGTATATGGAGACTAGTTGATCAGGATAATTAATTAGAGCATTCATCTTCCAACTTGCCCCCGAGCTTATGTATAATAGGGCCATGGCACAGTAATCCCTGTAGAAAGAAACGCAAGTGAAGCTTTTATATTCCCTTTCTCTAGAAAAAGTAGCATTCACTTGACTAGATAGAAGGGGAGCTTCCTGTCAAGAAGGAGAAGTAATGCTCTGCAAGTGCATTGGAACAGTACAGGCAGGCTAGAAATGGGCATGGTAATGGCTGGAAACGGACGACAAAGCTGTGCTCTGTGCCTCAAGGCAGAATCTTAGCTTGCAGCTATTGTTTTGGAACTCGGGGTCTAAAGGAGTGATACATAATGCATAGAAGCGCACTTGTGATAATTGCTTTTTAGCCATAAATAACAGCAACAAGACTTTGCAGTGCTTACAGAAGTAAATTCAGCAGTTGCTTAGAGCCATATGAAAGAAATGCACCGAAAATCATTCATGATCTCTTGGGATAATGCAGCGCTCCTCTGGGCGCTCGGTGTTCTCTTCCAGACGCACAGCGGATCTGTTTGGCGCGTGACATGGGCGCACCCGGAGTTCGGGCAGGTCCTGGCTTCCTGCTCCTTTGACAGAACGGCAGCCGTGTGGGAAGAAATAGTGGGAGAGTCGAACGATAAGCTCCGAGGCCAGAGCCACTGGGTGAGACTTCAGCATATCAGTTGCAGGTTTCTCCTGTTCTCATATCAACAGCTTCGCTGTGCCTCCTTGGTTTGCTGATCGTGATGGGCTGAGGCTCTGAACTGCTGAAACTCCAGAAGGTGACAGAAAATGGTTCTAAATGCCCAGTTACTGGAGGTTTCTGGTTTTGCAACACAGTGGCTGTTCCTGAAGCAGTGCAGCCAGTTTTCTTCTGCTACCATGAAGTGCTCTTGACTTTCTTATGTTTTGTTAGTTTGTGGCAGTTTTCCAATAGAGAGTAAGTATGTTTAAAACATGGGCAGACAGCTAACTTCTGGCAGCATTCAGGCCAATTAGTGTTGCTGCTATTTGTGGTTTTAGTCAGGTGTTTCTCTGCAAACCTGCAGGCATGAATCCCCTCTGCAGTAGCATTAAAGCTGTGTTTTACTCTGTATTCATCTGAAGCCATCTCATGCTGTTCTTTTTCCTCTTTGAAACAATAGCTTAGATTTTGGGAAACAACATTTTGCTCAGAAGTAGGTTTTCTGGGTTGCATTTCACAAAGGGAATTTTTATGTCTGAACGGATTGTTTTGGTCACGTCTTACAGAGAATCTTACAGATCTCAGCATAGTATTTCTCCAGTACTGTATGCTGTTACTAAAATATCTGCAGTTTTCTACTTTCTACTGAAGTTTTCTAATATTAAAATGCGTAAGTGCGAGCAGATGGGTAGTTGGGACCTCTGGCACTCAACGTGGTAGGAAAGCTGACTTCCATGTGCAGGAGACAGTTCTGGTCTGTAGTTTTCAGCTCAAAATCATACTTTTCTTGGCAGGAAGACAGAGCACTTGGAAAAAAATGTTTTTTTTTTGTTGTTGTTCTTTTTCACCCTAGATAATTTTCCTGTCAAATGTCTGCTGTATTCCCCCATTCCCTTCTCAGAAATGCTTGTTGCTTAGATGCTTCTGGTGGGGAATGCTTCATGGCAAACTTCAATGCCACTGAGATTAGAAAACAACGTTGTTAGGGGTCACAGTTGATGCTGTCACCAGTGTGAATGAAGAGGACAGTTTCAAACTGCCCGTGGCCAGTACTCTGCTATGTTATGCTCAGGTTACATGTTTAGATGGGGCTGCTCAGAAAAAAACAACTCTCGTTGGTATCAGCGCTTTGCCATCACAGCGTGCATACCCTTGCTTGAACTGGCATCAGTGCAGTGGTCTGTCGTTTCTCCTGCTAAGCTGGTGTATAAAGTTTTTAAAGTTCTAGATGGAGGAAGTAAGTGGTGCTATAAACTGTCGTTGTCAGACTTCCATTAGCTTTTAGGGAAGGGAAGAAAATCAACAAGTTAGGGAGTGCATGTCCAATGGATGCTTGAAGAATTTTTGCCTTTCTTTGCAGGTGAAGAGGACCACTCTGGTAGACAGTAGGACATCTGTTACAGATGTGAAGTTTGCTCCCAAGCATATGGGTCTTATGTTGGCAACTTGCTCAGCGGATGGAGTTGTGAGGATTTATGAAGCCCCAGACGTGATGAACCTCAGTCAGTGGTCACTGCAGCATGAAATCTCATGTAAGCTAAGCTGCAGTTGCATTTCTTGGAATCCTTCAAGGTATGTTGATGAAACCATAGCTGTTGCTTTATGACTGTTTAAGCAGAAGACCTGAAGAGTTAGTTCTGAAATTTTGTAGAGTAAATCCTAAAATACACATGGAGAGGACAGATTAGACGTTACTCGGCTCTGGAAGAAACCTGCTGATGGTTCTTGTAATAAAACCAGTTTGCCTGAGCCAGAGAAGTGTTACGGAGTGTCCTCCCACGTCGTGTGAGGATGTGTTCCCAGCCTAATTATTTGCAGCGAGTAATGAGGTAACGAACTGCAGAGTGCTGTTTATTTATCCCACAGAACTTAACTGAGATTTTCATGAGCAAAAGCATTTATAAAGGGACAACTCCTGTCTCTTTGCTTAAGAAAGGTGTCACAATAGATAATAATTTTGGCAGCTGTAACGAGGACATGCACCCTTGGCAGTGCTAGGAACCACAGAGTCTAAGAGCCATGGTGTTCCTTTTGTTACATCCTCGGGGTTCAGTGGTGTACTCAAGCTGCTTGAGCAGAGAGAAATCAGAGGAGTGCGGTGGCTGGGTTGTCCCCACCCAGAAGCATAAAGAAGTAATCTGTCCTGAAGGTTCAGAGTACAGGTTTTATCTTTAGAACACCCCAGGGAGTTGTTTTAACAGTTAATTTAAAAACTAGAACTCATGTACATTTTCCTTTTGTAATCCCTTTTCCAAAGGCTGAATGCAGTCCCCCTAGGTCAGTCACTGAGAGTGCTGCATTGGATGCAGGCTGCTGTGCAGCTTACAGCCAACACCTGACCGTGCGTGCGTCCACCACTTTAATCCTGCTGCCTGGGGGCACGTGTAGCCGTGGTCCTGAATTGCCAAATTGTGTTTTCTGGTGATTTCTCTTGATCTGTTGTGTAAAGCGGGTGTTCAGGATAACAGAACTGAGGTAGTACTGGTAACCATGGATAGCACCTTGTTATTTTTCTAGGTGATTTTTTGGGGTTTTCTTTACATATACGTGTCTTAAATTTGAAAAAATGGTTTATGAAATAATTTGTAATTAAATTTTTTTTTTTTTTACTTTTAGCTCCAGAGCACATTCTCCAATGATAGCTGTAGGAAGTGACGACAACAGCCCAAACATATTGGCTAAAGTTCAGATTTATGAATATAATGAAAATACCAGGTATGCCAAATGGCAGTATGTAATGTCTGTGGGATTGTGGAACAGTCTGTAACGCGTGGCCTGTTGTTGCATTCCTGTTGCTGCTTGTGGAGAGGAGCGGCAAATAGGAATACTCCTCAATTTTGCCTCTGAGATTGTGGGTGGGGGAGGCACCTCAGAGTGCTAACGGATGTTAACGGATTTTGATAACTTTGTTCCTTCTCAGCACAGAAATTCCAGTGTTCTTACCAGCATTTCAAAGGGAGAATTGCTGTTTCTGCTGCTTCTAATTTTTATGCTTAATTTTGCACAAGGAATCAATAGGGACAAGGCTGAAGTTTGAATTGTGCTGAGCTAGACATGTGTTTGTTCCTGGCAACAATAAAAATGGTTTTAAAAGCATGCTCATAATGACAGAAAGTCCTGTGAGTTACTAGAATCCTGTAGAAGCTTAGATGATACAGTTCAGAACCAGGAAACGCCAAGAAGGGCACGCACAACCACTGTCAGTGAAATGGTGTCAGAGAAGTTGAGTTTCGTGCAGTGTGATTGCCATGAGCCAGTGTTTTGTGAGTTTATGCGTGCTTTCAGACCGTGTGCTCTGTGCATTAACAGTACAGAGAATTTGCAACTTACCTAGTAGTAAATAAGAAAATGAAGTATGATTTTTATGCAGCAAAGGAGGCAGGCAGTGGGCTGCTTACAAGCACAGGATATTTAGTAAGTTTCTGGAGTATAAATTTTGATTTGTGAATGGAAGAATTTAAAAATTGTCCTCAGCTGAGGTCAAAAGTGTTCTTTGCTTTGCTTTGTGATTTTAGCATGCTAATGCTAGTAATTAAGGTATCTGATATCTTCATTTTCTGAAGAAATCAGCTTGTCATTAGTAGTTACAATGTAATTTGTGTTAAGAAAATAGTTTTAGTTGTGCAAGTCTCATCCCTTACACTAACCACCTTTTCCCTGTTCGGCTACATCTACTTTGTATCTTTTGTGACACTGGAGATTTTGGCGGCACTAAAGGTTAATTTTTCGTGCTCTACAGGAAATATGCGAAAGCAGAAGCTCTGATGACAGTCACAGATCCCGTGCATGACATTGCGTTTGCTCCAAATCTGGGGAGATCCTTCCACATCTTAGCTGTAGCAACCAAAGATGTACGAATTTTCACACTAAAACCTCTGAGGTGAGCTTAAAAGGGAGACCTGAAGGCGGTTTGGTACAATGGGGTGCATACAATAAAGTCTTTCTTCGGTACTGTCTGGGCAGCAAAATAAGTAATTCCATTTATCAAAATAAGTAATTCTATTTATGCAGGGTTGCTTTTTCTTTTCGGGNCTTTTTTTTTTTTTTCTTTTTTTTTTTTTTTAGGATGGCAAGGTTGTGACTTTAATTCTGTCTGAATATCTCTTAATGCTCCTGACCCGTCAGCAGTTGTTAAGTAAATTCTGTAGAGGACGCAGACCTCTCTTTGCATTGTCGGGCTGAAGCCAGGCCTCTGAACAGCTGTGTGCAGAACGGTCGCTTTTCTCTTTAACAGGAAAGACCTGACTTCGTCTGGAGGACTGACAAAATTTGAAATTCACATTGTGGCACAGTTTGATAATCACAATTCCCAGGTGTGGCGAGTTAGCTGGAATATTACAGGCACGGTGCTCGCCTCCTCTGGTGACGATGGCTGTGTGAGGCTCTGGAAGGGTAAGAGCTCTGGCGGTCGCCCACCTGATGGGCATTAGCCGTGTGGCGTGCTGAATGTTTTTGAGAAGGCATAATGCATTTCCGGAGTAGAAGGTTTTTGGATCTGTGAGTGATAGGATTTTGCATTTCAGAAAAAGGAAATAATGTTCTGGAACGCTTGGATGATCCAGGTTGCAGCGAATAGCTGTTACTGTACTTGTATCTGATAATCCCAAATTCTTCTACCAGATCACAGCTTTGTAAAATTGTTGCTATTTAGAACTAACATGTATTGAATTACTGTCTTTGTCTGCTTCCAAACCCCAAAAAACTATATTCTGTTACAGCAACGTTCAGGCAAACTGACTCTTTTTCCCTTGAGCTTTTTTTTTTTCTGCTTTAATTTCAAAAAGTGACAACAGAACTCAGTGGCAGTTCCCTCATCCATTCCCACTTGTTTCTCAGTTAGCATTCTCGTAAAGGTAAAGCAAACTCCTCCTTGCTGCTGAACTGAACAGAGGTTTACACAACGGGTCAGCAGTGGGTGTCAGGCAGCTGTTCAGAGTGTGTGTGTTGGTACTGAAGGACAACTAATTCACGCCAGATGCAGAACAGCTGAAATATCCCAACTGTGCCAACAGCTCAGAGTCGAAGCTGACGGTTTTTATCTCTGTATATTTGCAGCTAATTACATGGACAACTGGAAGTGTACAGGGATACTGAAAGGTAACGGGAGCCCCGTCAATGGCAGTGCCCAGCAGGGGATTTTTAATGCCTCTGTGGGTTCAGCCAACACGAGCCTGCAGAATTCCCTGAACGGATCATCTGCCAGCAGGTAGGCTAACTGGTGGAGAGGTGGATTTCTTTGTTCTGAGTTTCCCTCAGTTTTCATGTTCTATATTTTTTTAAAGCATAAAGCCACTGGCTTTGCTTTTGTCTGGTATGCCAGCAAGAAAAGGAAAATAAACCCTGAGTTACAGTGAATTGCTCTGTGTGAATGAGCAGAGGAAACCATTGTTTTCACTTGTAGTCCTTTCAGATCATTAAAAAAACTTCCCTGGCACAGTTTTGAACAAGGAGGAAGTTGATCATGCTGCTTTGTAACTGCCATTCTGTTCCTGCTGCGTGTTTGACAGTTGAGCAAAAATACCAGCAACAAATTCTGGTTTTTTGATCATGTATCGGAAAGGAAGCAGGAAAAGACACTTTATAAAGATAGTTTAAACAGTCATATACTAGTGTTAGTTTATTTTACTTGCATTTTTGCAGGTGTAACATCAATGGAGTAAAAGGTTTTTTAAATTATTTGTATTTTTTAAACCATCCACATTCATATGGAATTCTTACTGCTGATTGATTTGCTTTCTCTGTTGTTTTTTATTTTGTGATAATTGCTGTTAAGCAGGTAAATTTAACTGCCTTAACCAAAACCAATTTTTTATTTGTGTACTCTGGACTCTAGAGATGACCGAGTCCTGCATTTGTAAGGTGGGGTGCGAACAGTCACTGTGCAGGATGTGTGCTGGATGAAGTAGGTGTTGCCAAATTCCACAGCAGAAACTTCCAGGTTCTTTGGTCACCTTTTTGTTTTCTTTTTTTCCCAACTGTTGTGAAATAGCCTCCATCTCCATCCATATACAGCTACTAATAGGGATGTTTTTTCTTTTAATGTAAAATACTTGCCTGTAAAGCACGAGGATAGTTTGATTTTGAAGCGTTGCTCTTCTCCCCTGGCTCCCTGGCAGTCATGGCAGCTCTGGCTCCCAGATGCCTGGCTCTGCTGAGCAGAGCAGGACATTTACCTTTCCTCACAAGATACATGTGAGAGCAAGAAGAGTTATGAGCCAAGCCTCCAAAAACTAAGGAGGCCAAAATGATGTTGCTCATCTACTTCCAGGTGCTACCTGCTGTGTAGCAAAAACGCTGGATTGTGTTCCTGTCTGGACACATGAAACCCAGGGCTGTAGAGCTGTAGTTATTTGGACTGCTGCAAAGGAGATGCAGGCCATTCCTTGCCTCCTTAGCACAGGGCGGGTATCATCGTTCCTTATCTAAGGCTTGCTGCCAGAAAGGCCACCCCACCCCACCCCACCCCAGCGGTGGTGGTTCTCTTCTGTATGTTGAGAGGAAGACTCTATGAAGCTGGAACTTGCACTGTTATTTTCAACTCCCTCCACTGCTGTGTGTTGAAAGGTAGATACCTGAATTCACTTTTTGTTAGGGAATTGAATCTGGGGCTGTGGAATTTAAGAGTATGTCCTAGGATAGAGCCATCCTGTGAAAAAGATGCACTTAACATGTTTTCCCCTGTAATCTCTTTGGCATGAACTGCATAAACATAGTTGCTAACTTTTTTTTTAGGCATTAACATTTATGATAAAGATTTATTTACTGACACTTGACTAAATGGTATGCTACACAAGCTGTTTTGTCTGTGACTGCAGATGTGATGTTTGTGTTCATACATTGAAACGCATGAAATAGCTGAAGCGTAGGCAGATTTGGGTCTCTGGAAAACTTTGTTAAAACACAGTCACCAAAGTGGGTTCTCAGCCAAAACAGTTTTTAAATGGGTGATAGAGATTGTTGGAAGAGAAGTCAGCAGGGTTGTATTGTGATGCCGATCTGTATGTCTAGATTTGTGACACAATTTCCCTTCTCCATCTGTATTATGTCCTTTTTAACAGAAAGCAGAGCTGATACCAAGCTAACTGGAGTAACTTGGGTGTTTTGCTGCTTGTTGCATGCACACAGGAATGGAAAATGAACTCCTTTTTCCCCTCCCCAGCGCCGTTTGACCTCTCCTGAGACACCAGCAGCCTGCTAACTACTAAACGCTATCCAAAAACCTTTTTAAAACACATTGTGTACTCTTTTGTATGAGCCTGCACAGTTTGATACTGCTGAAACTCCTGGTAGAAAAATATTAGGAGAGGCTTCTTGTTTAAAAAATCAGTACCATTTTTTTGAAAAGTTTGTCACATTAACCAGTTCATGAGTAAAAAAGGGAATCTTGTCCTTGATTGGGATGGGAGGAGGGAAGCGACCATTGCAGTAACTCTCATTAAAGTTGTTTTGATAACTGGTATGTTTGGCATTTCGTAGTGGTCAGCACATGACTGAGAGTCCTAAACATCACACGTTTGTAACTGCTTTGTAATATACGCTACTGTGAGTTTTAAGAGAGTAAGAAAACTGTGCTCTGAAAATTGTACAGGTGGTAGTTTTTGGTATTGCTTCATTTATGTCTCCGTATGACCTCAAATACATGTTCTATAAGTACTGTCGTACTTTCTTCATCCTAACTGAGACAAGGACTGTTTCTGATGTCTGTACATTCCTGTGGCAACGATTCTGTGGGTAACTCAAGTTCTGAGCACAGTATCGTGAAAAATGCAAACGTTTGGGCCATACAAAGATAGAAACCAAAATGCAGTGTGTTGTGGGTTGTCCTGTAACTTCATTAACTGTACAGCTGTTCTCTTAGGCAAGTCCACAGAACTGTAAATAAGACAGAAAACATCTGTAGGTATCTAACGTGGTTATACTAAAATGCACACGCGTTACGGGTAAGTTCTAATAAAAGCGGCAGGAAAAGGATGTGATCACCAGGAATCTGAAATTCGTTCTGAGGATTTTGCAGAAATACGTAAATGCGCGCACAGACTGTGTTTTGTTGAAAGTAGTTCTTCTCTGTAAATGTGTATGATTGAATTTAAAGTATTGTAAAAACTAGATGATGTTTTCATGTCTGCTTCGGAAGTGCTGTGAAGCTCACCTGAACGAGCTGCACAGGCAGAGCGTGTGCTTACACGATGTTCAATGTGTCACGTGTGCTGCACGTGGAGCGCCACTGGAAGCCGTTCACAAATCAAGGGAATTCCGGGAGCGTGGAAACCTGTCATTGGCTGTGTTCTGAAACCCTTTTGGTTTCCAGAGCAGTTCATTCATTCTGTAACATGGAAACTAGGGTTAGCGTTACAGTATTCTTTCTATGAATTTCAGGGGAAAAAGACTGTATTTTTTCCTTTAAAGAACAATTTCCAAATTTGTCTTGTTTTGAATTACAAGCCTTGATTTCTGCTGTTATGTTCTATTGGTTTTGGCATGGATATACTAAAGCTTTTTTTTTTTTTCCAGCATGTCTTTTCTCCCCTTTGGTTCTCCTTGTATTTACTACCTTTCTCTTTTTCTTGTTTTTTTGTTTTGTTTTGTTGTTGTTTTGTTTTGTTTTTTTGTTTTTGTTTTGGTGTTTTGTTCCTGTCTTAATTGTTTCAGGTATTTCTTTCCCCCTCTGGATTCCCCACGGGCTGGATCAAGATGGTCCAGTCATGCCCAGCTCCTTCCTCCTCCTCCTCTGATAGAGCACTCTTGCGATGCTGACACTGCCAACCTCCAGTATCCTCACCCTCGCAGACGATGCGTATCTCGGCCTCTTAATCTATTACCTGAGAACGAAGGGGTTTAACACGT
Source organism: Alectura lathami (assembly GCA_013399715.1). Classification (NCBI taxonomy): domain Eukaryota; kingdom Metazoa; phylum Chordata; class Aves; order Galliformes; family Megapodiidae; genus Alectura; species Alectura lathami. Next base: position 453,972 of record VXAV01009599.1, on the reverse strand, counting down.
TACTTCCAATAAGTGTTAAAGGGCCTTATCCTGGTGTTCGTGAATGCTTCCATTCCTGGCTGCTTTTGTGTTTCTTCTCTCCTACAGAAGAGTTTCAAAATTTGGGGCTTTCATGCATGTTTTGCAAAACAAACTACAGTATTTGGAACAGTCATTTGTGTGCATCAAAGGAACACTTTAATCTGTAGCCTTTGATGAACTATGGCAACGCATACAAACATCAGCCACCAGCTGCTCACTGAGTAGCTGACGTCAAAGTGCCTGCCCTTTTTCTTCCTTTTTCTTTTCTTTTTGGAATCAGTTTATTGTCGTCTTGAATTTTTTCTTTTATATATTGCACTGACAAATGTGAAATGCATTCTCAAAATTAAACGTACCCTCAAGAAGCTGTTGAATAATTAAAGGATGATGTTGGATCAAATCATAACAGAAACAAAACCATTCCTGTGTATACTGCAGCAAAATGCGACTGGGAGTGTTTGGTTACTTTAAGAATTTTCCATCTTGCTGTATAAATATTTAAATTTTATAATTGTGGTTGACTAATAAACTTATTTTACAAGGTCCGTGTTAGTATGCTTTTTCTTGTAATGGTGTGGGTTTGTTTGATTTGTTTTGTAACAGGCTGGAGATCTTGGATTCAGATGTCCGCTCTCCTGCCCTTGCATTTAAGAAGCCATCCGATCTGGACGCACAGTGCCATATCATGATTTTCTAGTGCATGCTGTGCTCACTGACATTTCTTATGTGTGCATTGGAGGTCCAGAGACTACTGGAGCTGTCAGATTTCAAATTAAGCTGCCTCAGGTTTCCAGTGATGGAGTAATTCACTTAGGACATTTTGAAGACGTAGCGCTGACTGGAGCCTCCTCTCTGGTGGGCCCCCACAGGAGCAGCGCTGCTGGGGATCAGCGTGCTGGCATTGACTTGGGTTCAGCTGGTGTGAGGCAGGCAGGAGGATAAAACAGGACAGTTACTTCATGGTGTTTCCATGGAGCAGCGTTGCTGCAGGGGGTGACATCACAGAGCTTGTCCAGCAGCTCGTGTGGGCAGGAAGGATGAACGGGCTGTGTGCAGCACAAACCCAAAGTGATCGTGTATCTCCTGGCTGCTCTTGCTCTTGGTGTTCATGCCTGCTTCAAAATGGGCTTTTGCTGCTTCCCAGACTAGCTCACTAACCTAAGGTAACCAGAGGGCAACCTGCACTCTTCAGAACTTCCTCAGATCATCACCTGTATTCTCAAGCTGTGTTTACTCGTAAGGCCTACAGATACTTCTGCTCAGACCTGTCGTGTTTGTTTCTTGGTTTATCTCTGATGAATCTAGTTTTAACCTACCAAGATCTGTCAGAGGCAGCAACAGCGTTATGGGGTGCTTGCTGACAGTGCATGCAGGTAGGCTGCCAACAAGTTTCAGCCAGCAGCAGTCGAACTGTGAGGAAAAAAAAAAAAAAAAAAAGTTTAGTAAAAGCAGCTACTTAGATCTTCTTATCAAGAAGTTAACTTATTATGAAACTGTGGTGTGCTATTCATGGTGAACAACAGAAATGCTACATGATTAAAGTCAAGGTTAAAAGGAGACATGAAGTAACAACATGTCTTTGTAGAGGAATTAGTTACATGGAGAGAGTGGAAAAAAAAGAAAAAAAAGCTCTTATAGTGGAATTAATTCCTAAAACAGGAGAACCTGTTTCTGGGTACACAAACAGTAGAATATACTTTTGAAGGTTTAAGCCATTTGCAGAGTGTCTCTTACCCCTTTAAAAAGTCACTCCCTTCAATACAGCAATGAATGTGTTCAAGGCTCCTTCCTAAGCAAAACTCATCAGTAGAACCAAGGTGGCAGTGTCCGTTTGTGTTGCTGCTTCCCTGTGATGGTTTGCACCGTGAGACCCTCCAGTGTCTGAGACAGGTCTCCAGTGCTGCAGCACAACAAAGTAAAATATATTGAAGATTAGCTTTTAATGTATACCTGTCCTTGATAAGCCAGATCTAGGGGAAAGATTCAGGCTTGTGTTTCTTTCAAAATTTCCTCCTGATTTTTTGGAGCCCAGAACAACCACTAAATGGTAGTAGTTAAGTAAATGGCAAATTTTGTATTTTCTATTCTGTTTTTCTTTTGTAGTTAACTCAGGATGGTAATGGGAGCAGCTGTAAAAGTGCCCTGGCTGTAATGAGAAAATGCTGACAGAATGCCTGCAGGCCTGGGAACAAGGCCTGAGAACCAGAAGCATCCTAGAGAAGTGCAGCTGGGTACTCGAGAACTGGAGACATCCTGGAGATACCATTGACAAGGGCAGAAGCAAGGAACTGTAACAGCAACTTATTGACTGGAAAGGTGAGAAACAGCCTGAAGAAAAGGGGAGACATCCTGAGGAAGCAGGAAGCAGCAAATGCTGTTGGCTGTTTTAGCTGAAAGAACAGAAAAACAGTCCGGGAATCACAAAATTCCTGTCTGAGCAGAAAACGTGATCTTCCCTTTGCTGGCTCAGGTGAAAATATAAATCAGCAGCGTCTGTTGGCTGCTGTGAGTAGTGGTGTCCTACGACCTCTTACGTCCCTGTGGTACAAACATGACTTGTACCACAGAACTGTCCGCCCAGGGGCTTTGCCTCCAGGAATTTCTAAACAGACTGGATCCTCGCTGGGGACACCCGGCTGGCTCCAAGCTCTGACAGGGGTTATCTTTGAAGGGAGACTTTGTTGTGCAGTGGCCCCACTGTGAGGATTGGTTTGAGGAGAGGTTGGTACTGGTGACATTTTGTATATGTTAATGTGTATACACATAGTGATCCATAGGATATATGTATTTTTATATTATATATATACACTTGTTGCTATTCCTGATTGCTGCTACATTATTCATACTTATGTACTTGCTTTTCTGGTAATCATTTGTAATATCTCGATATATACTTGTTTTATTAGTCGTAGGTATATTTGCTAGTGGTGATTTGTAGTAATCTGTAATAAAGCAGAAAAAAAGTTAGGAAATAAAGGCTCTGTGTCCTTGTGTATTATGGAATTCCACACCCCCACTGTCACGGTGCCTGTACGCCCGCAGGCTGGGTAACCCCTCCGCTCGTGACACATGGCCACGCTGTTTTCCTGTGCTGGACATGTGTTTCCGTCAGATGTCCTAATTCCATCCACCCTTCTCACTAATGGGAAAGTCCTGTTCGCATTTTCAGTGCAAATGAGTCATGTTTACCACGGGGCTGGCCAAGGACTTTGGGAGTTCAGCTGCTGTTCTCTTACAGCTCTGTGGCTGCTGCCTGCCTTCCCCCCGCTGCCATTTTGCACAGCAGGTTCTCCTGGTACTGTAAATTCAGCCAGCACTTTGTAAGGCTGCTGTCCCCCAGGAGGTGTTCCCCTCCTGCCTTTTTTTTTCCCCTTCTGAAAGAAGATATGGCATTACCCTGTCTATTTTTATGCGCTCACAGCACATTTCAGCACTAACTTCTAGGGCTGTAAGTTTTAGGGCCTTGTTGCTTTAATATAGTAGACAGGAGGTTTTTCCTTTAGTTTGGTTTTGTTCTGAACATATCTGAGATTCTGACGTACTGAGTGTGGGATTTTTCATTTTTTTTTTTTTTTTTTTTTCCCCAATCTCCAGACCAGGAGCACAACTTGCATACTGTCATGTCATGACATTCTTACAATGGAGCTGATTTTGACCTCTCTAAGTCGTCCGTGCATACACGCACTCTCACCCAACTTGTGTCAAGGTGCAACGTTCTCACCCTCTCCTTACAAAACAGCGTGGCATTTACGCTTCGAAACTGAAATCAAACCCTCCATGGGCAGTGGCCCAGCCTCGCTAACGTAACGCGTCTCGCACGCCCTCACACACGCCCGCCCGCCGGGGGCCTCGGCTCTGAGGGGAGCTCTCGCCCCGCCCCTCCCGCCTAACGGGCAGCGCGGG
>VXAV01009599.1:410030-449678 GCA_013399715.1 Alectura lathami | reverse complement strand
CGGGGCGGGGGCGCTGAGGGAGCGGGGCCGCGGCCTCCCTTGCGCGGGTCGCTGGCCTGCCGAGCCTGGCCCCGGATGGTCGCGTCACGGAGTTCGCAGCTCCCCAGGTGGTTGCTGCCCTGCTGCGAGCGGCTTTACGGGCTAAATATAGGCCGGCACGCTGTGCGGCGTCGGCGCTGTGGCAGGCAGGAGAGCTGCGCTTCCGAGGCGGTCCGGGGAGGCTGGAACGGTGCGGTGCCCAAAGTCTTGGGGAGAGGGGGCTGCGAACAGATTTTAAAGGTGTTTTGTGGGCGAAGTGGGGCGATTGCCAAACAATGCCGACCGTGATGTGTAAGTAACGTTTCTGATTCCTGCTGTGACTCACGTAACTGTAGGGTGGTTTTGTTTGCGCTTTCAGATGCTGCTGGACCAGGGCTGATTCTGTTGCCGAGCAGGGTGTTCCTTCAGGCAAGCTGCGCGGTGGGATGGAGGGCCTCAGAAACGTTGCCGAGTTCAGAAACATCGCTGACGAGACCTTCCCGAGCTTCCTGGGCAATTCCCTGAACAGCAGTGCCAGCGTCACCTTTGGGAATGTTACCAGCTACTCGAATCCAGGCTTGCCTGTTGCAGCTTCAACTGTTGCCAGGAGTAAAGCAGGCTGTGACAGCAGGTGAGGCCCTCACTTCATTCCACTTAGCAATGTAAAGAGCAGCTGACTGGTGTGATGCGTTTAATTGGGGGAGGAAAGTTACGTATTGTTCAGTAAATGATAAAACTGTTTACTAATCAATTGCGTTTCATGACTGTCTGGCCAGTGAAAAATCTGGATGACATTCAGAACTCGTGACGTACTTTGCTTTAATTAAAGTTATCATTCTTAAAAGAGTAATTTAGCTTTTAGAATGGAAAGATAACAACCAAATAGAATCTGATTTTTTTTTTCTAGCTTATTAAACTTAAAGCCGTGTAGAGAACGTATTTTTAAAATGTGGATACAGTGTTAATCTGCCTGAATCTGCTAGTTTTTAGAAAGGATAAGGTAAGGAGTGGTGTTATAGATACCAATTAAAATTTAATACAGCAATTTGTTCAGCAAGTGTTAGAGCCAAGAGTAACAGCGCTTTACTGCTGTCCTGTGTGACTTGACGCTGTAAGGTGGGGCCATTTGGGGCCGTCTTCCCAGAGGTGTGCATACCAGATGGGACAGCAACAGCCACTGAAATGAGAGCGTGGTATTTCTCTGAAGAGCCTTAGAATGCTGGGGAACGTTCATGGTACATATACATGCCTGGGTACATGTACATACAGAGTGGCTGGCAAGCACCAAACTGTTTGAGTAACTGAACATATGGGAAGTGAGTGGCCATCAAATACAATGTTTTCCAGCTCTTTGGAAAAAAGTAGAGGTGCTTATTAGAATAATTCTGTTTTCTTTTCCCTCCCCACCTTTATAGGTTTTCTGATATCCGGGCATCTTATTTAGAAGAAGGGAAGCATTCACCTCCATCCCCATCTTCTCTCAGCTGTCACTCGGATCCTGGGCCCATGGGCAGATTTGCCCTCAGCTTTCATGATGCCAAGTGAGTGAGACTGTTGAACCCATTCTTTTCTAAAATGCACGTAGTGGTGCATTGTCAGCAGTGTACTTGTCCCTACAGCAGCAGTCAGTAGCCAGTGCCCTGAAGTGGGGCCTTACCCTGGGCAGACAGCCTGGAGCTCTTATGTGAGAGGAGCTAGATGAGGAGACGATTGGTTGTAGGCTTGCCCGGGAAAGTGAGCCGCTACTGGGAGCGGCTGCCTGCCTGAGGAGCAGCTTCCCCTGCTGGCCTTCTGTTGGCAGCAGCTGGAGAGCACGCAGCGTGCCTTCACCTGGTGGTGCGCAGTGCTTAGGAGCCCGGGTGCATCTGTGACCCACATAGCTCCTCCAAACTTTCTGAAGCAAGGTACGCAGCATTCTGTGCAGTTCTACTGCTTTGGTCTGCAGCCCAAAATGAGCGGTGTTCTGCTGTCAACTGATGAGCTGTGTGTGACAGCAATGAAGCTTTAGAAGTGATTTTTACTACTTTCTTTTTTTAAATTATGATATGTCGTTTTGTTGTCACACTAACAAAAAATTTCCTAAGCTTGCTTGATGGACTTGTCTGAATCTGGCTCATGTTTACCTGCTTCACACAAATCCCGAGTTAAACTGGTGTTTCTGTCTGACATCATGTATACGAATCAAGGTTTGTACTGGTTTGAGCCAGGTGTTCAGGGATCCCTGCACACAGGGCTACGTACTTCTACAAACTGTAGCTTCCTTGTAAGCAAGAGCGATTCCTGTTTCCTAGGAAACAAGTAGTAACAAGTTCTGCATTTCACTCAAGGTGGAAACTTTAGCATCTTGTATGGTGACCTGATCTGGCTGCTCCTATCTGGCTATCAGAAGTGAAAACTAAGCTTTGTGTGGAATAACGAAAGCTGTTATTGAGCAGAACTATCTGGCATTTCAGAAAGTCACGTTCTTTATGTTTTAGGACCTAATTTAATGTTGTGAAAGGCCTGCTGGTATTTATGGGTTTAGGAGAATGTTGTTTAGTGTTGATTTGACTTTTTCTCAACTGGATCATGGAATTTGCCCAGCATAAACCTCTCACCTTTACACTTTTCCCACTTTTCACAAAAACGCGAGAGAAGAGAGCAAACAGGAAAAAATAAAGAACAGGAGTGTACATTAAACAGCAGTAAGTGCTTCTGTGGAACACTTCAGGTTGTGAAGTGTCAGCCCTTGTAATCCCAGTGATTATTCCTCTGTTGCAAAATGACAGGTGATAGGTCTGTCGGATCTGCTAAGCTGCCTTCCTAGAGATTAAGGTATTAGAACTGGAGAACTTCCCAAATCTTCATGGAGAGAGTTGTTGGGTACTAGTGTTGGTATGTATAATCTTACTAATTTTAATGGACATAATTCTCTTTTTAGGGAAGTTGCAGCAAAAATTAAAGAACCTCAGCCTACTACTGTTAGTCTGAAAGAATCCTACTCGGTGTGTGGAGATCAAGGCCAGAATGTCCGTGAGCACTCAGATCACAGTCAAGATACCTTACTAGAGGTATTGCCACTTGAGCAGCTGGAAGGTATTACACTTTGAGAAGAACTACATGCTCATCCTCCATGTCATTAGCTTGTTATGTAGTTAAGGGGCATTTTTTGACCTTTTTGGTGTTTTGTGGCATAGTGTAGATTTTAGTCTGAACAAAATCCAAACACAGAGAGCCTGTTATTGCCATCGTGTTGGAGAATTTCTGCTCAGCCTACAAAGCTAGACAGGAAGTTGGTAAAAATGTTTGCTATAAAATACTCTTAACTAGTATACTGGTAGGAATCTGAATTCATTTCAGGAGCTTATATATGAAAAAGTACGTGCAAGTTGTTTTCTACCCGTTCCCTTTCAGTAGGTGTAAGTCTATGAGGTCACATTTTAAGTAATGTCTCCTTGCCCTATTCCAGCCAATAATGAGTGATTTTTTACTGCCGCTCTAGAGGGTGGAAGCTCACGTTTTTTAGTGTGATGTGTGAAAAAGTAGTTTGGAACATGAAGCAGAAGGGCACGTGGAAGTTGCTTAAGTGTGATTAAAAAAAAAAAAAAAGCGTTGGCTCAGTGGGTGAGATGCAGCAGTGGCACACAGCACACGAACCTGCTGCAGCCTGCGACCCTTTCGTTTTGCACTGCTTTATAGCAGTCCTTCAGGCAGTAGCTGTTTTACCTAATATTTACATAACTTAGCCCTGTGGAAGCCCTGCCTTCTTAATTATTTCCAGGAGGCTTTTGATCATTATTATAAGAACGTGTAAACTTTGGCCTTGTGATAGTGTGTATGTTTTGCGGTTATTTTTACAGGGCATGACAATATCTTTAAGAGGCTGTCTTACAGAATGGTTACTGCTTAGTATCCTAACAGGAGGACAGCATAAAATACTGATTTTTACTATATTATTTTCTTCCAGATTTGCCAGCTGGGATGTGTTTTCTTCCAGGCAGTAAGGAGAACAAGGTGAAACCTTTTCTAAATACAGTGAAATTAAAGCTATAAGCTATCCCAATAATAATCTTTTATTAGACTGAACTCTGTGAGAGGAAGGAGGAGGAAATTGCAGCGTTCGTTGTCTGGCCACGTGCACCTGAGGGCTGTACCTGCACTGGCGTGCTGAATCTGTTGTGTCCCATTTGGCCTCCGTGCTCCAGGTCCTTGATGTAATCAGCACCACGGGGGCATGACTCCGCCTGATCTCTCAGCTGTGGAGGCTGTTGTTTACTCTTACCTTGTGCTGTCTTCTCACTCTTTATCCATGTATGAATCTCGTCATCACAATTGTAGCTTACTGTAATGAAGAGCCTGGGGGGAACTTTGCTGGATGCTTTTGGAAATTGAAGTAGACAAAAATATCTGATTTGCCTTGCCCCTGTACGTGTTAATTGCTGTGAGGAAGATTGGTTCAGGCGACTTCTTCAGTGTTCCCAACAAACTGCACCATCTGTGAGATCCCAGTCTTCTTGTTGCACTGAATTTTTTTTTTTGTCTCTGTATCCCAGAGTGAGGAAACAGATTGGGGTGTATGAGTTATGACAAACTGTTGTTTTAGTAGCATAGGAACCTACAGAGAGTTTCCTACCTTGCACTTGAAGATGGGTTTCTGGCTTACTGAATGGAGAGCCTTCACCTGCCCGCAAGGGTCAACTCTTTAATGCAGTGGTTCAGTGTTTTGGCTTTGAGATCTGAATAATACCAAACTCAAAAGGTGCTTTTTCTCTTTCCCTTCTACAATCCTTGTGTTTCTTGCCATTGTAGAAATTTCTTTCCATTGTGAAAGCTAACAGGCAAAATCCATTGAAACTAGGATGTTTGGGGTCTGGAGGAAGGAACAGGGGGAGTTCTGGAACGTTATTAAGCCTCCTTAATTGTTTGTTGTTAACTGGATTCATACAATAGCTAATAACTCCCTGTTGCATCTGTGGATGGATGTTTTTCACAGGTTAGTCCACCTGAACCTTCTGAAAAGCTGATAGAAGATGAAACCTCAAGTGATCATCTTAGCCATAGCCTTTCGAGTTTTTTGGAAAATGAGAAACTCTCATCTCTTACCAGCCTGGGAGGAGATTCCACCGGTAAGCAGACTTGTGACTTACAGCCTCCTCTGGGTAATTGTAGATAGAAGTCTGACACGATGTTACTGCCTGCTTCAGAAGAAGGGTATTATTTCACTGAAGTGTCTTCTACACGATTACGCTTGATCCAAAACTTGTGTTATGAATATTAAAGAAAAATGAATTAGTCAAGGACACCAGCAGTTTTAAGGTTGTACAAGGAGTGGTGGCTGTGTCGATCCTTCCAGTACTGGTGGGGGTAACAGGTCTTTTAAGTTTTCCTGGTCGACGTGTGATATACTGATTTCTGTCATGTAATTCTGTCTTCAGAGGAAATTTGGTAGCTGGATAGTAATGAGTATTTGGGCAGGGGGGAGCAGGAAGTCTCTTGTGTGTGAGGTTAAAAAAAAAAAAAATCATTTGTCTACTTCATTTTTATATTCTATATAAAAATATGTATCTATAAAAATCTCTGCTGAACGACTGGAACCTAGTGGTTCTGTAAATCAGACTGTTTGAACGGGGCACTGGCGAAAACAGGAACACAAAGTTAACAACGGCGTGTGTGCTTTTGTGCCCCCATGTGTTCTTGCTGTTGCATAGGCCTCTGGCAGAAGGAAATACTGAGCAGATTCTTTAGAATTATGTTTTGTTGGGGAAGAATTGAAACAGACTCTAAGGCAAAATTGATGGAGACTTCTCAGGCTGTCACCAGGACTTGAAAATGAACATTTCTTAATTTACTAGGAAAGTGAAATACGGTGGATAATTTATAAGTACGAGAGCGTTTGGGTACACTGTTTTTGTAAGGAAAAACAAACAGTTTTTTTTTAAAGTCAGATTACTTCTTGGAATATGTTTTACAATGGTTTTAAGCGTGCTTTTAATGCTGCTCTTGAAAGCTGACTGAGTTTTGAGACTTCAAAAATGAGCAGCCAAAAGCTCTGGGAACACTCCTGTCCCTGTAACGCCCACAAATGAAAAAAAAAAAAACAGGCCAAAATAACAAAAAAAATTGTCTTGGTAAACTTTGCACTTAGCAATAGTAGGAATAGTACTGTTCTTACTGACAGCACTTGACATGTTGTTAGCAATAAAATAGAACTGTGCTTCAATCACTTCTGGAACAGTTTGAAAAATGTTCCATGCATCTACCTTTCTATTCATGAGTACACACACAGTTTGGTAGTTGGAATGTGATAGAGCATGGCACTTTGAAGGAAGATGAGCAGCTCCATAGCCTGGGAGCTGAAATTCTAGCTCGTGGTCATCTTGTTTTGCTGCATTTCACTACTCACAGCAAGGGACTGCTGTTACTGTGACCCAATTCTTTTTGAGGGGCAAAACGAGGATATTTCTGCTGTGATGGTGTGAGTGTCTCTCCACAGTAGGAGTCGCTCTGGCAGTCTGCCAGGCGATTGTAAAGTACCTGTAGAGGGTGAGCGGGGTATTTTCTTTCATTTCGCTAGATGACGATATTGACGATGAAGAGTTCTTTGATAACCAATTGGAAGCCTATTTTGAGCAGCTGATACCACCAGAAATGACAAGGGGAGGCACTGACACAGAGAAACTTCCAGAATACTGTACGGCGCTGAAGCTTTCTGAAGATGGCTTGCTTCGTGTAAGTTTAAAGTGGAGCTGAAAACTTGGCGTGCCAAGTGGCCCTTACATGTGGTAGCGTCGCTAATTAGGGTTGTTGGCCAAGGTGAACTGGACTTTCTTTCCTTTCTTTCCTACTCAACAGGTAGCCTACACAAAGCAGTTCGAGTGAGATTCTGACTTTTTCTTTTCTCTATGCAAGATTTTCCCTGGGAGAGAGAGTGTTCAAAAGAAAAAAAAAAAAAAACAACAAAAAAAAACAAGGGAAGAAGCTAGGTAGCTATTTCTGTATTTATTGTCTTCTTCCTTGTAGTGCAGAGCTAGCAGCTGATAAATGTGCTTGTTAGAGAAGATCTTGCTGTTTATGAGATAAGGCGTGGGGGAATTAGGTAAGTAGTTGGCTGTCCCAAGAGGCATTAATCTGGAAGGCTTGCGCACAGCTTGGGAGTTTCCTATTCTGCTGTCATCTTTATTCAAGTCTCCATTCTGGTTTTCCACCCTCTGTCCAACCCTGCTCCTCATGTTCTTCTTCGTCTGTCTCCTTCCTCCTGATAGCAGTTCTGGACTTGTGCGGTCAGTTTTGTTACTTGATGTTGCAAAGGGAAAAATAACCCAGCTGCTAAGATGAGATTTTTGTCTCCTTATCTGGTGTGATGGAGACTTGTCCTCAGAGCAATAAATAATGTGGCATCAGCGATGTTTCCTGAAGATGGACCTTTCCTGCTGGGCTACTCAAGACTGCATTTCTTAAGCCTTATTATAAAAGTATGCTTTTCAGATAAAATATTTTTTTCAATCTCTAAACTGTAAGATAGCTTGCCCTGGAGAAAAGGAATAGTGTCCTGAGCAGCGCCTTATTCCAGGGTCTGTTGGGATATCAGTGTGTGATACTGAACTGCTAGCTTGACCGTCAGAGGAACAGCTTGACAGCTTAGCCTGTGCTGCATGCAGTTCAGTCTGCCCCTTCTGGAGCTGCTTGTTTTGGACCGTGTGTGCAAGTCAGAGCTTACCGCACCTCTGAGGCCTTCTCTTCAGTAAATTAGGGCACAGCTTCTACACCTTACTTCCTCTCTCAGGGTTTCCCATTGGTGGTTTGAACATCAAAGATGACGAGGTGTTTGTACGCAAGTGTTTGGGATCCTCTCAGGTCCAGCAGATGAAATAATACTGTTGGTAACAAAGCAGGACCCTCTGCTAATGCCACGGTCTTGTGCACGGATGCTCCTACCAGCATCTGAATGCAAAGAATTCATAATGAAGGGTGAGAAAGCTAATGCCTATAAAATGCTAGCTTTACCCCTTCCTCCCCCAACAAGCTCATCAGCTGAACTGAAATGAAGGCCATCTTTAAATCTGGCTTATAGTTTCCAGGAGGTGGTCATATTGTCTCTGTAGGAATTGCTAAATTTTGTTTTGATTGTTCTATGGCAGAGCTACTTGCAGTAGTTGCAACTTGTTGCAGTTCTTGATGATGGTTTGCTTTAACTGCAGCAGTGTTCAAAGGGCAGAATGGAGTTTCCTTCCAACAGTTAAAAAGAAATACAGTTCACTTCTGACAAAGGATTGTTTTTTTTCTGTCTGTAAATATTAAGGTCATGTTCGCTGGCATTAATGTTTGTTTATTTTGTATCACACAACCACTTTATAAAGGGCTGTAGATGTAGTCTATAAGGTGCTGTAGATGAGCAGTGGGGTGGGTGCAACAGGTGCTGAGTTGGCATCCTCCCTCAGCAGCGGTTCCAGAGGAGGGGCAGCATGGTGCCCCTCTTAAAGAGAGCAAAAGAATGCGGTGGGAGGAGAGAGAGATCCTCCATGTGCTGTCTCTGTATGCCCCTCAGAGGGGTGGATTCATGGACTGGCATAGCCAGGAGCTGTTGTCCTCACTGGTGGTGCTAGCAGGCAGAGGTGGCAGTGGCACATGAATAACCGAAGTGTTATAATCTCTTTACTGGAGGATTTCTTAACCCTACAGTTGTTTTTGCAAGGTTAGTTTTTTTTTTTTTTTTTAATATATATATATGTATTCAGTGTATCAGTTTGTTTGTTTTTTCTCAAAAGGAGGACTTGCAGGTTCTTGATACTTGTCAGGCAATGACAGGAGCAGACTCTGGAAATGCCAGTGATGAGGACCTGCAAGACCAAGGGATGTGTGGGTGTCCTGTGCAAATAGAAAAGCTGCCCAGAGCAATAAGACAGCTGGTACGGAATTGCCATTTAAACTTCTGTTCATCATAAGTAGAGCAGGACTAGCATAAAATAAATATGGTAGTGCATCTGGAAACCTGTACGACTGTACGTAGAACTATTAGCACAAGCAGTTAACAAATGCAGTCCTGACACGCTGTGAAATCATTGTTAATCTTGTTTTCTTAGAGTTCCATGACTCGCGGAGATGTGCTGGAGCCCCGTTTAGATTCTCTCTTTCTTCAGCGCTTGAGCTGTGAAGCTGATGTGGTGGGTGCTCTTTCAAAGCAAGAGCTACACTCCTCTGAGTGTCAGACTGCTGCTTCTGACACAGAAGTACACCCCGCAGAAGGATTCTTGGGGTGCTACACCACTCCTGAAATTCCTCTTACTGCACATGTTCCGGGAGCAGATGCAGATTCAGCTGCATGTGAAGTTGGACTCGCTGATACATACCTGTCTCCAACTGCAGACAGCTGTGAGAACAGAAGTTTAGCTACAACAGACAAAGGTATGTTACTTTAGATAGAGCCTACCTATACAACTGTGTCCAGACTCTGTTGCATGGAAAAATAAATGAAATTGTAAGCCATGCGTTTTTCTTGAGTTTAAAAAAAAAAAAATCCACAGTTTCTTTGTAAATAAGAAAAATGTAGCTTGAATGAGCTTTGAGTTGTTTTTGTTTTTCAAAAATACTGACTGTTGTATGCTGCAAACTCTTGGTTCTTTGACAACACTGCTGCAACATGCAGCTACTGGATCCACACTGACTTGTCACTGGCCTTTGGCGAGTGAACTCTGTATTTAAGAGATTCTACCACATTCCTTTTATTTTAATCTCTTATCACTTGATGCATCTTTCAGGTGACGTACCACATAGTATTGTTTATCAAAATGAAGAAGGCAAGTGGGTGACTGACCTTGCTTATTATACTTCATTTGATGAGGAACAGGATTTACATCTGTCTGGAGATAAGATGAATGAAGAGTTCATAACTGGATGTATGTAATCTTTTTTCTTTTTAGTTAGGAGTTGTTATCTGCAGTATAGTGTTAAGTAAATTTTCTTCCTTTTTAATTTTTTTCTGCTTTAAAAAAAAAAAAGGTATTTAGTGTTGCAAAGCCTCCAGGCGTTAAATGCTAAAAATTATTTGAAAGCTGTTGTTGATATCAGCCTAATATTATTGTTAGTTCTAGTTGATAGCTTTCCATGCTTCCTACTCTTTTTGTTTTGAACTGTGTAATAACATTGGATAGCCAAAAATACCCCCCGTTTTCACTTCCATGATTTTGCATTAGGATTTTAATTATTGCTGTCCTCTCCATCATGAAGAGGGAACAGTTGTTGTTCTGTATTGCCTGACAGTTGTAAGACAGGAGGTTGTAAACAAGAAGTTACTATGAAAGCAACTAAATGTGAAAAGATCTGCTGAACTCACTGGCTGGTGATTTGTGTGAGCCTCTCGGGAATGTCTTGGTGCTGAAAGGTGGTGGAGCTTACTGGGGACATTTCCAGGACTCTTCCAAGGATTGCTAGGCCTTCTGAGCCTCTGTCTACCTCAGTGTTTATTTTGCTTTAACCGTCTCAGATGGATCTTCATGGCAGGCTGTGCGCTTGTTGTACAGGGTCGGGTAGTGTGCCTGTAGTGCTGCAGACAAACCAGTTCCTCAGCACCAGAGTGTTCTGATCCTCTGTTCTACTCTATGGGTCCAAGCCTTGTGTGCGATGGTGTTTCCCCTCGTCTATTCTAGTTTCCAAAGCTGACATATGGGTGCTGTTCTGAAGGTGTCTGCTCAAGGCTCTTCTCTCTTTCAAAGAGGATGCTGTGTATGATGATGTGGAGAATTGTTTGTTGTGAACAGGAGATCAAACAGGGCTGATGGGTTGCTATGATGTTTGTCAATGCTGTGGTGGTTTTCTGTAGGAACAAAGGAATGAGATGGTGTGCGAGAAGCTTCCCTATTACTGTGTCAGCAAAGTAGAGCTCCTTCATTATTTTGCAGATGTCAGGATATTCTAGACTTAGCTCCATCTCAGACTCAGGTTATCACAGAATCACTGACATTGGAAAACCCCTCTAAGATCATCTAGTTCAACTGTCAACCCTACACCACCATGCCCTCTAAACCATGTCCCTAAGTGCCACATCTACACATTTCTTGAACACCTCCAGGGAAGGAGATTTTGCCACCTCCCTGGCAGCATGTTCCAATGCCTGGCCATTCTTTCTGAGAAGAAATTTTCCCTGATATCCAACTTGAACTTCCCCTGGTGGTCATCCCCTTGAGGCCATTATCTCTAACCTATCACTAGTTACCTGGGAGAAGAGGCCGACCCCCACCTTCTTTCAGGTTCATTTAGGATTTCAGGTTTATTAGGATTGTTGTCTGCTGTAAATTTTTCCAAGGGTCTTTCAGCTTTTTTCCCTACCTGATGGTTTTTAAAGAAATTGTTTTCTACCAGATTAGCTTACCTTCTCACATGGTACGAGACCTGTACTTACAGATTCGATGTGGATAGCATTTGTCTGTCTGCTAGTTTGCCTGCCTGTCTGCAATGCTCAAGCATGATTCCTGACAGCTGAGATTTTATTTACAGGGACAGAAAGGCAATGTTGCATCTGATGCTGCTGAGTCCCATTAACGATATGTCTGTCTCTGTCAGCAAACGACGCACACTGTATTCTTGCACAGAATAGAGCAGCATTGCTCACTTCGTGGTTTGGTACTTCTGAAAGTCCTCATGAGCCCTCTTATGGCTTATACAGGGGATTAAAGAAGAGTTGAAACTGCCTTAACATTCACCTGTATTTATCAGCATGTCATTGGTAGTGCTAGGTTGCCTTTAGGAAATGTAATTGGATTGCTTAATAAGGAGAGGTTCCAGTTTTGTTGCTTTCCTTAAAAGTGCCTATTCCAACTTCCCGTAAGTCATTTTTACAGACAACGTTTGGCCTGTTAATTTGCACAGGTATTCCTGAGCTAGTACAAACTGATCTGTTTCTTTGGCTCCAATTCACAGGTAACGCCTTGATGAAACTTTCCAAGCTGAATGTAGTCTGTTTGCTTGGAAGCAGCATGTGATGCTCCAGTCTAGCTGGCGTGGATAGCGTAGCCAGTAGAAATGCAGTTTGGTTTGGTGTTAAGGCTGTAAGGGGCCTTCTTTAGTCACTGCTAAGGTAGCTAGCCAGATGCTGCTTTTACTGTGGCTCCTAAAGATGCTTTGAAAGCTTCATTTGAACTTCTCTCACTATAATGTGAGGAGTAACTCCTGCTGTGTCCCAAATTGTCCTGGATGTAGAATTAAGCAGTGCAACATCTTTGCTTCAAAGTTCAGTTTAACGATGCAGAATAGTGATGACAACACTTAATAACTTAGGACTTATTTTAATAAATGACTTCTTTGGTTTTAAGCTGAAGCAGCAGCAATGATTGCCCAAGACCAGGAAGAATTTGAGAAAGAACACAGACTTCTGCAGGTAAGTAATTATCTGAAGGTAAACAGAATAACTTACATTTTTTTGTAAACTTACATGTTTGCAGATTACAACTTCTGAAACTTGTTTGTCTGCAGGCAGAAAAAGTAGACATTCTGAATGCGTCTGAATTAGCAAATTCTTCGTGGAAATCTGCCAGTAGCTGCGTTCTGCCAAGAACGACTGATCCCGATGAAGACGCCAGCTACTTACGGTTGTCTCTGGGGGAGTTCTTTGGTCAGAGGTCTGAAGCTCTCGGCTGCCTCGGTGGAGGCAGTGATGTGAAACGGGTATGTGTCTTCAAGTTACAAGGCATGAGGCAAGAATGAGAGAAAAACAGCTAGCATGGCTTTTTCAACACAGTATTTGAGTGAAATGCTGCTCAGACAGGGATAGCTGAACAGTAAGGGCATCTTAGAGCAGCTGTTGATGATTGTGCCCAGCTCCAATTAAAGCATACTCATCCAGCTTCAGCTTACCAACATGCTTTATATATACTTTCTGTTTGCGAGCCCCCTGAACTATTTCTTGTTGGTTACATTGACTAATGCTGTATTCTGGGGCATTCTTTTACAGCCATCTTTTGGTTACCATATTATATCTCCGAAGACAAGGCAACCTGTTGCTTTGCTGAGGCAATCTGATGTATCAGGAGGTGACATCACCCAAGAAGCTTCACGGTTTTCTGAAGTGTTTCCAGGTAATTATGGAACAGAAAGGTCAGCCTGAGGCAGTGGTTGTAAGAGTAGTTACAAATTACTTGGATATAACTAGTAAAGACTATTAAGAGGAGTATACGATGGACTCATTCACCAAATCGCTTTCAGGGGTGTTCACACCAACAAAACACTGAGCCTAGAGAGCTGCAAGAGACAGCATTCTCATGCCAAATAGTAGCCTAGATTGTCTTGCTCACTTCAGCATTTGCAGGTACTGAATAAATACCAGAATGTCTTGTAGTAATTACAGTCTGTTCAGAGTTTTCCTACTGAAAAAGCTGTATAGATCTGTTGTCCCACCCCCAAAAAAGAAAACCAAGCAGAAAAAATACCAGAACGTTGGTCTGTTTGTCCATTTAGGTATAAGGAATGCAGGGAAAGAACTAGCTTGTGTTATAACTGAGCTGTTTATGTGCATGTATGTAAAGCAGTCCAATTTTTTCCCGCTGATTTTGAAAATAAATGATTACACTCCTGCGACATCAGAAAGTAATAGGAGATTCCTCCAAAATTTTATATGTACAGATCACGAGATGCTTTTCTGCGTGTATTTTCGTATGAACAGAACAAAGTGCATCTCGGAAATAATTGGGAGAATGTGTTCAAAAGATGAGTTCATTTTAGAGCATCTCTGCTGCTCTCGATGTAGTTGGGGCAGTGTCAATCTTTGTCAGCCTGTTTATAGCACCAGTGCAGTGACTTAATTACGCTTTGAAAAGAATCCATCAGATTTTTGTGGAGCACGTTTCCTGAAGAGTAACTTTACAGTCATTATTTTCCTCATTCTAGGGCCTTCCAAACCATCCAAATATTTTTAAAGGTCTCTAATGATGTGGTGTTGTTGTTGTTTGTTTGTTTGTTTTAACTAGTATTAGGTCACTTAAATTCAATCTTCAATAGTCTGGATTTTTGTCAAAAAAAAAAAAAAGTTTATTGAATCTTGTGGCTTTTGTTCAGGTAAAAGACAGCTATAATTGTTGCTTTAAATAATAGACGGATACCCTAATGTGCTCTGCAGCTATTTTGATAGGAAGGTTGCTATAAATGCTGGAGAAAGTAGGTATTTGCGTCACTTCATGACCAGTGTATCGATAGTTATTGTCATGTGATCTTTCAGTAGTACTGGCAGTAATCTTTGTCAGCGCTATCAGTGTGTAGTTTCTCTCTGAGAAGCAGCAGGAGCAGAAGAAACTGAGAACTTTGCAACCTGAGGAGGGTGTTATCTGAAATGTTGAGGATTTCCAAACTCTACTACAAGCAGAACAGAAATTGAATAAACATAAAAACGCTTCATTCTTCTTTTCTTACCAAGCTGAGCATTCTTAAAATTTGTTTTTAGTGTTCCTTGGAGTCCGGATGTTTTCCTTCAGCAGAAGGTAATATGAAGTGTTAGCGTGGTATTAACAGTCACTGGTTGTGGGAAGGAAATATGGGCTGTTCCTCAGGTACTGTCCAGGCTGCTGTATTTGTATCTGTGTATTATAACATTGTAACAGTTTTTTCTTACGGAGCACTTCAGGAGCATGCACCTTCAATGAATGCAGTTGTTCAGACTATATACTTGGAAACTAATTCTCAGACTTCTCTTTCTTTTTAGAAGACTTGGAAGCAGGAACAAAAGAGCATGCAAATTCTACTAGCTGTGAAGGTGCTGGGCATAGAGTGGAGGCTGCAGCTGGAATTCAAAAAAGCACTCATACAGAAACTGCTACCAAAAGTAATGCAAAGGTATTTTTTCTATTTTCTATTAAGTGTAAATCTGAACTTGAACAAAAGTTGCTTAACTTCTGTTGTTGTTGTTTCTTTGAAGTAAGGCTGAATTTAGACTTTCATCTCAACTTACTGCCTTTTATCTTGATCACTTGGATCCTGGTGGGTGCCTCTGTTTGTTGGGGTAGTTTCATTGGAATGCCACGATGCTGTAGGTCAGTGCTCCGCATGTGGTTACACCAATGGTGAATAGAGGAGAAGGATCAACTCCTTTGACCTGCTGCAGCCCAGGATGCTGTTGGCCTTCTGTGCCACAAGGGCACGTTGCTGGCTCGTGGTCATCTTGCCGTCTACCTGGACCCCCAGCTCCTTTTCTCCCAAGCTGCTTTCCAGCTGGTCGCTCCCTTAGCTGGTACTGGTGCAAGGGGTTGTTCGTGTCCAGGCTGAAAGACATTTTCCTTGGACATTCATGGGATTCCTCTCAGCCCACTTCTGAATGACGCCAGCCCACCCTACGTACAAAACACGCCTTCCACTGTTGTATGACAGGCAGCCTTGCTGAGGCCGTGCTCTGTTCCATCACCCACCTTGCTGTCAGTGGTGCTGGACAGTGCATAAGTACTGTGCCCCAGTGTCAGTCCCCGGCGAACTCCATCACAGACTGACCAGCTGACCAGCCTTCTGCTGGACTCTGTGCCCTGATCACAACACGTCAGGCCTGGCAGCTGGGGCAGTTTTCGGTCAAGCCAAGGTCCTCTTACACATTCTGTGATTCAGGTCTTTGTATGAGGGTGCTACGAGGACTAGTGTGCATATCCACAGGAGGCCATACCTGCAAGTTCAAGATAAGAGAACATATCTGGTAAGAGAGATGGGAAGAGATTGCTCTGCTCTGTTTGTGGTGGCATTTCCTCATAGTTCTTCCAGCTGAATTAAAACAGGTGTGAGGATTTGAAGTGTATCAAGTACCAGAGTTTTAAAGGAGCTGAAGCTTCTTAGCAGGCAGTCTTTATTCTGGAAAAAAAATGTTTTACTGGAAAAATCAGTAATTTGCCTGTTGCAGTCTTGCTTCTTGACAATAGATTAAGGGTGTGGCAACAAGAAATGCTAATATATTACCATATCAGCTATGAATTCAAATACAAAATCATTTAAAAAACAAATATCTTAATGTGGTACCTAACCGATTTTGGTTTGTTGTAGGATGGAGTTAATGAGGACAACTTTGAAGACGGTTTATCCAATCGTTCTGACTCTGTCCTGAGTATCAGCACGATTGCCTCTGCTATTGCTAATGCTTCCTGCAGTGCTGATCCTTCCCAGCTAGCTGCTATGGTGATGGCACTCTCAAATAAAAACAGGAAGATGTCTTGTCTTCCTGGAGTTGTTGAAGAGGTGGAACTCCCTGCTAACTGTGCATTATCCAGCCATGTGGACAACAGCACATTTGATATGGAAAAATACCTCAAAAAAACACATGAGACTGGACATGAAAGTGAGTGTGAGAGTATTGTGAAACATGAAGCAGCTGTCCAGAGCCGTGTGTCTGATAGCACTCTACTGGGTGATGTTAGGAGTGAAGATATTCTTGTAGATGACTTGCTAAATGGTCATAACAAGCAGCAACTGACAGAGGAGCAATTGCTGGATTATTTTAATGCAGAAAGTGATACTCAGAATATGTCTAGCCCCGCTGATGTTTCCAAGCATGAAGACAGAACTGCAAATAGTGTTAGGTATTCAGAAAAGTTGTCAGATTTAATGAATAGTAAACATTCACGGTCGATGAGTGCTGATCTTAAATCACACATGCTTGATACCCAACCCTCACCTCCTAGAAAAGAAGCACAGACGTGTGGAACTCCTGTAGCAGCAAAAATGGAAATGGCACGGAGAAGTCTGTTTGCTCACCAGACTAAAAGTCTTACTGGCAGGTGCTGTGCCAGAGAAGACGGAGAAACAGTCGATCAAACAACAAATACTGTTCCTGAACCATACAGTGGTTTGGAGAGAAGCACAAGAAACACTGTGTCACTCTGCAACTTAAAACCTGCCAGGCAATCTGGTGAATATGTGTCAGAAAGCTCTACAAAAGCAAAACCTGTGCAGAAATTGAACACTGATGAAAAGCCAAGTGCAAAAGCAGAGAAGAGAAACAAAGAGGCTGCTACCACTGGCAGTGAGAATGTGAAGCACGTAACTTTTGAGAAGCTCTCCCTGACTTCCCAGAGCAGTACTGGTAAGCAAACTTAAGTAGTAATCTGAACAGGTAAATGTTACCAGGTGTAGAAAAGGCATTTCTTGAACACAGACTTGTTCCTGTGCTTAAAGGCTTATTAAACTCTGTTTATTTCCCAGAACATCAGTCCCTTCTGCCTGAGTGCGACTTGCAGCCTTTAGAGGATGAGCAGTGTAGCTTCAGACCTTCAACTTCGCCACTCATTCACTCTTCTCCTAGCGACACTTCTGGAACAGCGTTTTCAGGGTAGGTGTCTGGGTGCAGGATATCAGAATTGCTAGTGCTTCATGAGAGCTTTGAGGGATCAGGTTTCAACTGGAATGTTGTTTTTGACCTCCATTTACAGATGTGTTTTAGACTGAGACTTCATTCTTAGACTAAGCTTGCTGTTTGGTTTCAGTGTGTATATGGGGAAGCAGTCTTCAGCAATTGTTAATTTATTATTTCCCTCACTGGCATGATGAGGGAGATGGTGGACAGGAATGTGCCTGTTCTCCTCGGGATTGTTCAGTAATGCAATATACAAAATACCCAGCCTGTGGGCTGGTCAGCTACCTCAGATACCTAAAACTGTGTGATGGAGCTGTAAAATAGCATTATTATTATTATTATTTTTGTTATGGTTCCAGTTACATAATAATAAAGCTTGACCTTGTATAGACCGAA
Source organism: Alectura lathami (assembly GCA_013399715.1). Classification (NCBI taxonomy): domain Eukaryota; kingdom Metazoa; phylum Chordata; class Aves; order Galliformes; family Megapodiidae; genus Alectura; species Alectura lathami. Next base: position 431,980 of record VXAV01009599.1, on the reverse strand, counting down.
GACTTTGTTTGTTTTTTGAACTTGTATTTCAGTCAGTTTTGTTCTTTGGCTCATACCATTGTGTGTGAGAGGGTAGGCAGTAATATTTGTATTACTTCTGGACACTTTCATATTTGAAAGCTGCAACTTTTTGCCTAAGATTTCAGGATTTCCTAGCAACTGAAAGGGTAACATTTTTTAAAATGACCTCCAATAATAAGTGATCTATAAATTATTTATTAAAAATATACAAATTCTATAAATTATAAAGTTACAACCAAGTCTATTGGGTAGTCTTAAATACACACTATGGCTAGCAGCCATTCATTTCCTTGGGGGCATGTGTTCTATGCATTTTAATACTGACACGCTCTGAATCCATTTTCCAGGTCTGAGGCTGATTTCACCTGCACACCTCATCATCCAAAGTCCTGCAAGGACAGCGCACCCCTCCCGTCAGCTCACTCCAGCCCCAGCATGAGCAGGTTAACGTATGTCTCCGCGTCTGATGGTACGCTGACGGGCGCAGCCATAACACGCGATCCAGAGACGTGCTGGGTAAGAACATCCAAAATGACCTAGGTGTTAGTTGCCTTTCTTAAAAAACACAGCTCCCACAAACTGTGGAAGAGCCAAAACCATTTTTTACAGCTGATTGGAAAAGCCTTAGAGGTGTCAGACCGGTTTAGTGCATGCTGTGCTTGGGGAAAAGGTTTTCTGCTTCTGCCTCTTCTCTTCCGCACTCTCAAGTTTTCAGGGATTTAAGTTCTGAAGTAGACTTTGTTAAATCACAGACTGTAGAGAATGTAAGCATAACAAACCAAAGAACTAGTTTTTTTTTTTTTTTTAATTTAGTTGGTGTCCTTTTTTCCCCTTGCAGTGTTCTCAATGGCTTGTTAAGTCGTTCTGCTCTTGGAACGCAGTGCAGCGCTCTATAGCAGTTAGCAGGATCTACATCTGCTTTTTGTCAGCCCTAAGACGACCTTTCTGCTGTTTCAACTTTTGGGACCAATACTTTTCTTCCCCTGCAACCCAGGGAATATTTATAAAGACATCTTTTAGATTTAACGTTCTCTAAATTATTTCAGAAGTGAAGCTACTGTTTGGCTACCTCTGACAATCATTCTCACTGTTACTGCTTTTGCAAAGAGTGTGCTCGAAGAGTGCAACTTATGTTCAGACATGCAGTCTTATGCTGGTTAGGTTCATTAGCGTTCCTTATCTCAGTCATGGGTTCCTTGGAAACCAAAATCTTTGTGTCTGCCCCCAGCCCTTCCCTCCCCTCTGAAACGTGTGAACATGTGGGTGGAACTTTAAAACAAAAAAAAAGCTGAAAACCTCTCTGCTTACAGAAACAAATGATAGCACTTGGACTTCCACTGAGGTGGCTGCAGTGTCTTTGTTACTGTAATCCACAAGCAATAGAGTTAGTAGAAATGCTCTCTGCTAGGCACTTCCTTCCCCTTGCGTAGGGCGGAAAAACACCAAAAATTGGGGGTCTACAGGAAGACTGTTTAAATAAGGGAAGCANAAGCATTTTAAAAGCAGTCACTCACCACCAGCAGAGCAATGTCCAGGCAGTCTTCAAGCAACAGGTACTTTGGAAAAAATGCCCCACCGTTTTCTTGCTGAGTGTGATGTTACATGATGTGGAACGTCTCTTTGGTAAGGTTTGGCTGGCTGTCCTGCCTCCCCTCCCAGCTCCTTGCCCACCACCTGCCTGCGTGCTGCTGTGCTGGAGTGGGAAACAGAGAGGCCTTGACTCTATGTAAGCTCTGCTCGGCAGGAGTTCAAACACCAGTATGTTATCAACGCTGCTCTCATCACAAATCCAAAACATAGCACTGTGGGGCTGCTGTGAAGAAAACTGACTCCATCTCAAGCAGATGCAGTGCACCTACTTAAATGTGGCTTCAAATGGCAAACAGACTGAAGTAACAGGATCTCTTGCTCAAGGAAAGGGCCACAGATGTTATTAAAACACACCTTTAGGCAAGGCTTAACAAACTTGGGTGGGTCTGTCTTTATTAATATGATTTGCTTTTCTAGAATTTGTAGTATCTGTTATAATACTGTGTATTATATTTGTTTTCTAGACTGAAAATGCAAGTGAACTGAGTACAACAATCATTCAAGCCAGCCCAACTCCTTCACAGGAACAAATAAATGAAAATTTGGAAGGCTACCTGTGCCAAAGAGACCGAAAAGGAATGCAGCTCAGTGTTGATCAAAGATCAGAAGAAACTGAACTTGCTGGTCTTAAAAGAAAACTTGAAGTACAGGGCCAAGAGCTGTCTAAGGACGATTTCCCAAAGAACGAAAAGCAGCCTGCATCTATTCCTCCGAATGTAGCAGCAAGTCTTAACGAGTTAGACCCTGCTAAAACAGCTCTATCAAGTAAATTCTGCATCTTTCAGCCACTTTCTGTTAACGTTGATGCACCAGAAGCGTGGCAGGATCATGCAAATAAAGCACAGAGACAAGGATTGCCAGCCTTAAGTACGTTGCCTGTATACCCGGGGTTAAGGCCTTATATTCCATTAAATCAAAACTCACCTGGTGAGCAGTACGTTCCTATTTCAAGCCTTAAATCCCACGTCACCTCTGAAAGCCAAGCTGCTGCTTCTGTTCCTGCCTTACTTACAGGCCGTCCTCTGGCAACGGCTGCGTTTGCCCCACAGCATCTGGGCAGCGTGCCGCCTGCCAGCAGCGCAGGTTTGGCGCAGTTCCACGGCTGCAGCTCTGCAGGTTTCGGTGTACCAGCGGGGCTTCCTTGCTCTGGCATCCCGGCAGCATGTGCTGAAAAGCCGGTTCCGCTGGGAATTCCTTTAGGTTCAAATATTGCTCCTGGCTCTTTGGGCACAGCTGTGCTTTGTAATGCACACTCTGCTTCCTGGAACAAGAATATCATAAATGTCAGACCGTATACTGGACAGCCTCTTGGGACTGGTAGAAATGAGTGGGACTTTTCGCTGTCGCCTGGTGTTGGTAAGGCTTTTTAAAGGTATGCTTAAAACATAGCTGTGGGCCGGGATGGCTGCAGTGATGGACGATCAGTAAACAAAATGAAGATGGCGGTGTACTAGGTGAACCACAACTGTTCTTTATGCAAGTTTTGATATTTTAGAAGAATGACAGTACTATTTTTCCTTGTTTAAAGATGTTTTCTAAATTCCATGTCTATTCTCATAGTCCTCATAATGGTCCTAAAAGGTATTTGCAATCAAAGGAGGTTGGAGTCCAGCATTCTTCTTCAGCATTCAGTGTTTTTGTGTTCGTTGGGAGGATCTAGCGCCCTCTTTGGCACAATGGAGAGAAATCCCAGCTGCACTTCCTGATGGGCAGGACAAGTCACACTCCAGAAGTGCAGCCGTATTTTAGCTGGAAAGTAGAAGGCATTTGTAGCCTAACGTGCCCTTAACAGCCAGCTTGCCAAAAAATCCTGGGAGGAGAGTGGAGGCTTCAGCCGTTTTCCAGTTGTGGAGAGGGAAGAAAAGCTACTGAGTGTCTTCAGTGCTTCCTGCTGATTTGTTATGTTGACTTACCCTTTGCTGAGTCTATCCTCAAGCAATGTGAATTTATTTCATTTTTCAAAGACTCTTATAAACCAATGAACTTTTTAGTAGCTTTTTTTTTAATTCTCTGAGTTGCAATGGCAAGCTAGTTGGGTTGAAAGTTTGCATCTGAAACAGTTTATAGGTTATTTTCTGTTTTTTTTTTTTTTGGCTGTTCTAAATCATTGACCTTGTTAATGCATTTTCAAATAGCAAAAATTTCAACAGTCTTTGCCTATCTTTGATTGCTGGTTTCTTGGATATAGTTTTGAACTTCTCTGAAAATCTGTGCAGTTTAGGCTTGATTTTTGGCAAATCTGACTTACTGATGTTGAAGTTAATTTCCAGTGATGCTAGCCTTAGTTTATATTTCCACCTTCATGCTTGTGTTTGAATTTTCAGTTTTGGAGGGTAAATAAGAACATACAGCCTCTTTAAAATGCAAAACAGAAAACCAGCCTCTAGCTCAAGTAAGAAAAACTTTACTCCAGGCAATTGTGTGCATGTGTCTTTCTGACCGAGAAGCCAAATGTTTAACTTGACGGGAGTACCCATCAGTGGGTGTGTGGATGGAGTAAACAAGACTGATCCTGGGCATGCCAGAGAGCTCTCACTTCCATTGGTTGAGTTGTCCTTATCATGTTGCAGTTCCTCTGAAAGGGCTGCTTTGAATCTTGTAGAAGGAAGAAAATGTGAAAATGAAATACTTGAGTTAGGATTTCTTCTCCATTTGTCAGTAACTGTTGATGGCAGCATTTCCACAGCAAAAGTCTACTCTAAAATACTCAGTATTTCCTGTAGCAAAAAACTGCCTGAACAGCTTGTCAGGTAACAGCCCTGCTCTAGGAGAGTAGGTTTGTTCTGGGTGCTTGCAGCTAACAGCAGCATGCTTCCTTCCCAAGGACACGTGAAAGTGCCAGAGGAGCTGAAGTTCCCCAACGCCTGCTGCGTGGGGATTGCGTCGCAGACGGCTCTCAGCATCTTCAATCCCACTGAGCGGTGGCTGCAGGTCAGCGTTGGAATACTCAGTGTTTCGGTGAACGGGGAGAAGGTAAGTGCTGCTTAGTAAAGTTATAAAGCTGTAGCCTTATCAGATGTCATACAGTAAAACCAGAGCCCTCTGCAGGGAGTTGTTAATATTAACTTCAGAATGGGAAGAGCTTACACAAGCAGTGGTACCCTCTCTGAGGCAGGCCACCCCATTTATTGTGGTGAATAGGAGTCGCAGGGGTGAGTACCATGTGGTGGGGTTGACTTCTAAAAATAATTTCACATGTGTGAGTTGTGTTAGGTTTGAGGTTACTGCTTCTTCATTCCCACTGTTGTGTGGAAGGTGAGTTAGCCTTAGAACTGCAGCGACAGTCCTCCTGGGGATGCTTTCTAAAGCAGCTTGTGAAGTTTCCTCCCATTTCTCTCAAGGTCACTACATCTCGTGTGACACACTTGGGCAATTTGGAGTGGGCTTGAGATTAGACGACTGCGAGTTGTGTGCATCTTGCAGGCCATGGGCGTCTTGGACTTACCCCACCTGCTTGTGCCAGCACAGTAACAGCTGCAGAGAAGAATCTCAAGAGCATGAGAATGACTCAAAGGCTCATCAGTACTGTAGTGATGTCCACAGTTCAGTTGTAGATTCTGCGCAGTGCTGCTTTTTTGCCTTTTTTTTTTTCAGTCTGTCTCTTGCTGTTCTTACTTGGCGGTCCTTTTTTACCAAGAACTAACGGACAGGAATTCGCTTTGTAAGACTTGTAAGCAGCAATGCGTACGCGTGTTGTTCATATGGATCCGCAACACATCATTCCTAGGGTGTGGTTTTCCTAGCAGGTGTAGCACATCTTTCCAGGAGCATGACCTCTGGTTTTGTTGTCACTTCCACTGAATATTTCTTCTTTAAAAACAATCACTAATCCACAAGTCTGTGTGTATGTATAGATGTATATGAGGTAGGATTTTTTTTTTAGTAGCTGAGTATCATGAGGTTCTTGTGCAATTCTTCAAACCCCAGTCTATGTTGTACCAGGAAATGATTTTTTTAAAATGAAATTCCTTTACAATTGACAGTTAGATTTCAATCCTCTCCTTGTGGAAATATATACCTCTAATTTATTTGCTGCACAATATAATGAAAATACATTTATTTCAGTCAGATTGCCTCTAAAATACACTGAGTATGACTTGCAGTCACTCCTGCTTGAAAATTATTTCTGAATACGTTCAGCAGAAACTAAGGCGTTTACATTAGGGTTGCTGGCGATCTCCATTCTATCCATCTCTGCCTTACTCTTGCCTCACACCTATTCCTCCCATCCTTGATGACCAAACGCACCAAGTAAAATTGTTTTTTATTTATTTTGCTGGTTTTCCTTGTCAAAATCAGGACTGTACTTATAAATTCGTTTCCAAGTATAATAAATACTACAGTCCCAATGTTAATCTTTCATTAGATGCTGGAGAGAAAGCAACTTTCAGGCTGACCTACCCAACTCTTTTACAAACACCTGCGGTGGGGTGGGAGTGGGACATGGGCAGGATGATGCTGTAATCCATATTGAACAGACACATGCACAAGCTGCCTGCGCTGAACAGCAGCGACGGATCAAGGTGATGTTTTGAAAACTGCTGTCATCGCACAAAAGCCTTGTTGATGTTGACACAGCTTTTGCTTTTCAGGTGGATCCCATGAAATACCAGTGCCTTGTGTTCAAGAACAAAACCATCGTAGGGCCCCATTCTACCGATGACCTGAAGGTGCTCTTCTTGCCCTGTCGCTCAGGGATCTTCCAGTGTATCCTCAGTGTCTCATCCTGGCCAGTCTCTGCAGAAGCTGAGACGATCGTTCAGGCAGAAGCGTTGGCGAGCAGGGTAGTGCTGACAGCAGTCGCCGAAAATCCCAGTCTAGAAGTAAGCAGCTGTCTGTGTTGTTTTGCTTTTCGTTTACTGGAATTTTATGAATAGTTTAATAGCACTGAAAAGAAAACATAAGAATGCAAGATTGTTCCTTAAAGGAACCTGGAATTTTTTATGTTTGGACCGAGTAGGGAATATAAAAGAATATATATTAGAAGCTTATAGTCACATGGGAAGTTTTAATTGTGGGAGTGCATGTAGCTGGACGTGAAGAATTCTTATGCAACTCTTTGAAAATAACGTATTGAGAGGTGATACTTTTTCATTATTCAAAGAATGGATGAGATCTTTAACATGTAATGCTTTACCAGAAGTCATGATCTGCTATGTTGGACATCATTGAGCATTAAAACATAGCAGTAGGCATTTATTTTTGATTAAGTTTTTTTTTAATTATTATTTACATGAAGTGGGCTTTGTCATCTTCAGTTATTCCTTTCAACTTATTTATGCTTGTAGAGGTTGTTTTCTCTGCCTAATTCATAATTAAAAGTAAGTGGATGTATGGAATCCTTTCTTTGTTTTCTGTGTTTTGAAGAACAAGTGGGTGGGAGACAGTGTGGTATTAACCCCAAGAATGAAATTTGGATTTCTGTCATGAGTGTAAAAGTCTGGTCAGGCAGCAGTGTGCGTGATGCTGCTTTTGGAGGTGTCTCAGCAAATCACATTGTTGTCTGTGACTTTGACTGAAGTCAAATTGTCAGTGTGCTAACCACAGCTAACAATATTTTTTTTATCTTAAATTTGATTTTAACTTTTAGTACATTTTTCAGAAGTAGTTTGGACAAAATCTACCTTTGTCCAAGTTCTCCATGGTGCAGCTCATTCAAGCTTGCTTCATCTTTAAAATTGAAAGCAAACTGTATGCTACATGTCTACATATTTTGTTATACTATTGAGATTGGAAAAAAGTACCAATATTTTGCTGCAGAACACAGCACTCAACTGTTTTTATACTAACGAAATTAACTCCACTTTAGTTACTTGCCTGAAATTTAACTAGCTAAAATGTTCCAGTTGACATATTCTCCTTGTTAGCAATAATCGTAGTTTAAATTGCTTTTAGTTTTGTTTCAAGTGAACCAAAATAACTTGACTATGTACTGGATTTTAATGGATAAATATTGCACTAAGATTGGCTGAAGTGATTCAGGCAAGATGTGTGAGAGGAAAGCTAACTGGGTGTCTGCCCTTTTGGTATCGAAGATAATGTTTCGTAGATGCCACCTGCCCCTGGCAGAAAGTGTGCTGTATGTGGGTAGAGCACTCCAGCAGCAATGTTTCCTGCTGCTTTGGTGTGCTAGTGCACTTTCAAGGTTTTCTTCCTTGTAAGTTCTGCTTTGCCTTAAAACCAGGTGGAAACAGGAAAACAAGATTATCTGGATTTTGGCGACTTGACTTCTGGCAGTTGGAAGGCTCTTCCACTGAGGCTTATCAACAAGACCCATGCCTTTGTGCCGATCAGACTCATCATTAATGCAGTAAGTACAGGGAGCTTCCTGTATGTGGAAACAAGTTCCTTGTGGTGCTGAGTTACTGTGTGGCAATGCAGACCTGGGGTTAGCGGCTCGGTTGCCTTCAGCTGGTGCTGTGCGAAGGGTGGGTTCTGTTCCTTTGGGTGGCGATGGGGGAGAGAGGACTGGCCTTACGTTAAGGCTGGGTCCTCTCGGCACCTAGTGAGGTCTGGCCTTGCACAGCCTTCCACTATCCACTTCTAGCTCGTCTCCTTTTACTGCAAAGAGTTTCTGACAATCTATAGAGGGCTTTCTGGGCTATGACATCCCAACTGAAACTACAGGCTGGTTCCCGATTGGTTTTCCAGACTAGCTAGACTGCTTAGAAATGGCCTTGTATTTCTCATTTTTTTCAGTATTGTGACAGTGAGGGTTTTAATACTTCTGAATCTTTATTTTGTGGGCAGAATGCAGTAGCTTGGCGTTGCTTCACATTTTCCAAGGAACTAGTGAACTCTCCTAATGAGCAGTCGCTCCAAACGGATGCAGTTTCTCAGACAGCAGCTCCATCAGTTGTAAATCATGTCATCCATGCAAGCTATGATGGACAAGTGAGTAGTTTGGCTGATTCTTAACTGTTACTTCCTGTCTGAAATGAGTTCTGAATATCTGAATTCACAGGATTTTTTTTTTTTTTTGCAGTCTACCTATTTAGTAGCGTTGCTTTAGTGCTACAAGCTTCATTTTTTTTTTCTTTAGTAATTCACTCCGTAAGATGAGTCAAACAATTTCTTTTTCAGGATCCTGAAGCTTTAACAGTTTGGGTTCTGTTCCATGCACCTAGGAAACAAATTTCTTGTACAGGTATAGCAATTTGATTTTCATTTTACCTAAAAGAGAAATTAGGCTTTTAGTATATGCATGTGTTGTAATTGCAGGATCAGGCTGCAAATTTGAAATGAAACATTCAGTCTTTGGTTTGTGTCCTAATGTTTCAACAGTTCAATTTTAGTACCTGAAGGAGAAGGCATACTGCTATGTCTTATTCTTTCAGATATTAACAGGGGTAGTTACACTTCATTATCAGGCTGTACAAATTGGTTATTTATTGAAAAATGTGTGGAGTTTGCTCTACACCTTTTGCTGAGGGAATTAAATCAACACTTTAAAAACACTGGTTGCAATATAGAAAACAAATTTATAGAAGATCTGTGTTTTTTTTTTTTTTTCCTCTGAGGAAAGTAGTGTGTCAACTAGTTTGGCTAGTACGTTGTTTTCTTGCATTGCTTTAGAGATGGTTTCACTTACGTTTGATAAAAAGGTAAAAAGATCCTGTGAGACTCTACTTGTATGTGTGTGTGTGAATGGCTGCTAGCAGACTTGCTTGGTTTTTCATTTGTGGGGTTGTTCCTAGATTCCTTGGGTCCAGCGGATGAATTCTTGGCAAGAGTTGATGTGGAGGTGGATAGCCCAGGACCTAGCAGTGTGATTAAGAGTGTTCCTCTCCGAGCAAGGGCTGGAACAGCCAGGATACATGCTCCAAAGGACTTACAGGTATGGGCATATTTACAAATATGTTTCAAGAACAGCTTGCCTCTCCTAGCTTACCACTTCGAGTAATATGTTTTTTTTTTAATATATTTGTACACATACATACATTTTTTTCTTTTTCCAGACAATACGTCTATCTGCTAGCCTGGGTTCAACAGCCAAACAACAGCTGCCATTGAAAAATGCTGGGAACATCAGTGTATGTTTGAAACTTAAGGTAGGCTGGCTTCTCCGTCTCGAAATCATGTTTTGTGCTGTTAATGCTCTACTTGGGGAAAGAAATAGAGCTAAGCCTCAGGATCCACGCTTAATTGTGGTGTGACAGAAGAGTTTACAAGTTTACATAAGAGAGTGAAAGGTAGCAAAGAGGTGAGCTTGTGTATCAGAAAAAACGGATAAGAATTTTGTTGCTCAGGTTATTATAAAAAGTATATTTATTAAAACAAATATGTATCTTAACAAGTAGATTTAAACAAGTTTCTTGTAAGAAATATGTTAGTGACTAGCAGTAAATCCTGTGCTACATAGATGTTAATTACCTTGTGAAGTGAAGTACTTCGAAGAGGAAATCTGAGAGAGGAGATCAAAGGAATTTTAGGAGGGGTAAACATTTTTCATTCCTAACAAAGCTGATTAGTTTTCTGTGTACAGCTTGCCAAGTCAAGTAGGAAGCCGAGTTGTTTCCAGGTATGTATTTTCTCTTTGCCTGACTGTAATTTTCCTGAGAATGCATGGAACGTATTGTCCCAGGCTGAAAGGTAGCTGGAGACATTTGAAACTAGCCCTTTGAGGTTAAAGGAAGGAGCAGTCAGGTCTCAGTTATAATGTGTGTATGTATCTGTATATAAAGCAAAAAGCAGAGAGCTGTGAGCACATTGTTTCTTGGAATGGGCCTTGGAGATGGAACACAGTACCGTTATCACAGATGTTATGTTAGCGTCATGGTACGAGTAGTGGCTGGTATCCCACGATGAGGCTAGTGGTGTGACGCTGTTCACGGTGTACCATTGCTCTGCTGTGCTTACTGTTCATTTCTTTAAATCTGCCTCAGTATTGTATACACAGCTGTTGCCTTTTAGGATGCTTTTGTGAGAGATATTTATACTGCACTGTCCACTTGGGGGGGATTATGTGAAAAAGTTCAGAAGTGATTGGGCATGTTTAGGTTGTCTGAACTGTAGGCACAACAGGTGGACAGCCAGCTTTTAAGGGAGTAAGCATTTCTATAACATAATAAATAACCAACTCTCGTCCCCACCCTCTCCCTCCACCTTCAGGCAGCAGATCAGGACAGATGCTTTGCTGTTGAACCTGATGATCTCTTCCTTCTTCCTGGGGAAGAACGAGAAGTGACTGTAAAGTTTTCTCCAAAAAATGTAACATCTACACAAAGGTAATACAACTGGTTTTATGCTGCCTGTTTGGAACAGTAATTGTCAGCCTTAAGGTTGTAACAGATGTGCAGGTTTTATCCACAGGGGACACTTTGGCTTTGGTTGCTTGCTTGAGTTCTAGATTTTTGCTAGGATTTACCTGTTCATAGATTTCCTGCCTTAATTGCTGTACATAGCTTAATAAGTAGCTATTTTTCTTGTCACAGATCAAAAGATACCTTGAGATGTTCTAATTATTATTATTTTTTAAAAAAGTAATTCCAATAAGCCCTTTATGTGGTGCTTGCTGCTAAGGTACAGCAAAATTTTAAACTACTTGCCATCAGCAGCCCCTTCAGTTGCTTCCGTCTTCTTCGCCCTACTGAGACAAGGGAAATGTTCTTTCTGTTTCACAAATGAAAACCTCAAGCACAGACCAGAATCAAACACGTTCGTTCATTCTGGCTGCCATAACTGGAGTTGGTACATAAATCCCGTGCAGCACTGCTGCGTATGTTTTGTTAACAGATGTGAGTGCTCGCGCAGTTTGCACACTAGCCCTGCCAGTCTCCGTTCCATGTGAAGTAGCCCAAAGGCTTTAAATTCTGCCACGCGTAAGGCTGGCCTGCACTATAAAATAGTGTATTTCTCTTTCAGAAGGTAGCTTAAGAACACGTATCTGTAATTTTTTTTTTCAGTTATATTTTGTTTGCATCATCTGGTCTTGTTCTGTGAGGGGATTAAAATATGTGCATTTATTTTTAAGTGTTTTGAAAATCCTTGTGCTGCCATCTGGGCCTCAATATGAAGTGGTGATAAAAGGTGAGGTGGAGTCAGAGGAAAACAGACCTGTGTCTACAGCTGCATCAGACATCCCACCCATTCTCTCCAACAAGCAGTTCATTGCCTGGGGAGGAGTAAAGCTTGGGGGATCAGTGTAAGTTGAAGTTCGTAAAGAATATCATCCATGAATTAATGTATCTGAATTTGGTTGTGTTCTGATGTTAAAGCTACTAGTGATGGAGAGTCCATGGCATCCCGAACCATGATTACTTATCTTTCAGGCTTGTTCTTGTCCAAGTTTTTATTCAGTTTCAAGATTCCAGCTTCACTGTCCTAAGATTTAGGGAAGCTGTTCATAGTTGTTGAGACATACTTTGAGGCTTGTTTTGCATGTCAAGATTGCAAGTTTTGCAGATCTCTGGATTTCTAGTAAGTATTACTTTGGGGACTAATCCACTGTTGTTCTGACGCGGAACTTCTTGAGGAATCTAGTGATGTTCCCAGTTATCATTTTGAAGTGATCCACACTTACAGCCAAGAATCACTTCTGATAGCTGTATTCCCATTTTTGTTTTGTCAAGATGGTTTATTTTGAAAATAGTTTTGGCTGTTTGGGGATGACTTTCTCAACCCTTTATATTTTCTGTTCATCCTGAGAAGTAGTTTTAACTCTTCAAAACTATTAGGAAGGTGAAATTATTTTAAAAATTTTGTTCCAACACAATACAAAACAGTGTCTGCTGCTGAAAACTGGGGAGAGGCTTTGTTCTCTCTGTCCTTCTGGTTGCACTAGCTGCATGATCCTTCCTCGTTGTTACCAGTTGTAGGGCTTGTCAGATGGTTCTGTGGTTGGTTTTTGACTCGTTAAAATGGCGGAGGCAGCAGCTTTTCTTACTTGAGAGCTTTTCTACCTATGAAGAGGGATCTGAGTACCAGGTGTCTGGTCAATGCCAGGATATATCAGGGAGGGGAAAAAAAAGTATTTTTTGACCAGCCCAATGCTGCCATGTGGTTGTAACATTGTGGTACAATCATGTTGAAAAGTACACAAAAAAAGGAAAGTTACCCTTAATTTAGATCTTCACAACTGTTCAAATGAGTGGAACGCACTACTTACGAGACTGCTTCTGCATTACGGAGTGGCTCTGGATAATCTAATTACATCTGTGTCTTAAAGTGTTTTTTTTATTTTTTATTTTTGAAAAAATTTTGGTATTGACATGACTGCTGTGTTCTTTAAGAGTTAAAGCTGCTAAGTTTTTCTGTATGAGGACTGATGTGCAATGGTATATAATGTTGTATAAAATCTGCAAGTTTGAGAATACAGGAGTAATTTTCTACTTAATATGCTCTGTTGTACTGGAGGTGATTTTCTTAAATGAAATTTTCCCATTTCCACTGCTTACATGAATATATATTTCACAGCAAATATAAATTAACTTTATATAACTAACTTCTGTATTTTTTCAGCCAGCAGAAGTTAACTTTAAGAAATAACTCTCCATCTGTGACTCAGCATTTAAGACTGGTGATAAGAGGCCAGGATCAGGACTGTTTTCAGGTAACTGCAAAGAAAATTTCTCTCCAGTATTTATAACATCAGGATATGCTTATAATAAAAATGTCAAAATTTGTTTTGTTTGTAGTGCTTGCTGAGCCAGAATAGAAATCAAGTTGTAGAACACCTGTGCAAATTAATTTCATCACAGAAAATGGATTCAGGATTTGCTATTTTGGAATTGCAGCTCTCTGGTCTTTTTAGCCCAGAGGAGTTAAATGGGGTTAAAGGTGCAATGTATAGTTCTGCTAGCTCGGTGGAATAGCACAGCTGAAAATAGTTTTTCTACTTTGCACAGAATTTTCTATGTACATTCATGCAGTACGCATATATTATAAGTTAAGGTGGGAAAAATCATTGTAATTTTCTGCCTGCTTTTCCAGAAACTATTCTGGGTCATCATTTTGATTACTCTTTGGTGCTCTGCAGTGGCTCATGTTCCATCTGCTAACCTGTGTCCCATGTTTGGGTATTAATGGACATGTACTGCAGCTGCGTACAACTTCACTCTCCGTGCAGGGTCATGCCAGCCATGGGTGAGGCACCAATAGCCTCCTCAGATTCTGTTTTTCAGGTCAAGGATGGCACTGAGGCACCCAGCGAGCTCTGGCAGTGCTGTTGATCAGGCTGTTGACACAGCCCTGTGTGGGTGTGCTGCCTGACTGTAGGTGGAGCAGTGTTGCTTTTTCTGCCTGGGCTCTGTTAGGTCATGGCACCAAGATGGAGGACCTCGCTCAGCTTTGTCTCAGGTTGGCCATCCATAAGCAGAGAGGAGTCAGGCATGCTCTGAAATGCTGATGGACTTATGATGCTACTTGGATAGACGTGGTATGGTCAAAGTGCCAAACAGGTTTTGAATTTCAGACTTCTCATGAAAGAGAGCGTTTCTAGCTGTATCTGCTGGTGCATTAGATGCCACAGTCATTGCATGGAATTTTGGACATCAGAGCCTGATTTCTTTTTTTTCTTTATTCTGGAATGCTTGAACCTGCTAAGTAATTTAACACTTAATACAGCTGAGGCTTAGTTTCCTTAATTAAGGAGCTCAGTCTTGTGTCTGGTGTGCCCCTTCATTCTTCCTGAGAAACTGTTCTATAAGAATACCTGACTGAGCAGAGGACCACATGGCTGTTATACTCACAGGAGGGCTGCGATTCCTGTTTCCAGCTGTCCTGAAACCTGTGAAGCAGCTGGTTAAACTGGGCTCACTTTTAAAAGATGTGGTCTGCCAGCTCAGCCTAAAGCTTGTGGTTAGGACTTCCAGAGGCTGGGTATTTCCTCTGAGACTGCCCATGGTAGTCTCTGAACATGGTAGCAGAGCTACACTGATAACCTTAGGGAGAGCTGAAACCGTAACAGTGCTGTGACAAATTGTAATGGCCATAAGCTGGAAGAGGGGAGATTTAGGCTGGATATCAGGAAGAAATTCTTTCCTGTGAGGGTGGTGAGACACTGGCAGAGGTTGCCCAGAGAGGCTGTGGATGCCCCCTCCCTGGAAGTGTTCAAGGCCAGGCTGGATGGGGCTCTGAGCAACCTGGTCTAGTGGCAGGTGTCCCTGCCCACGGCAGGGGTATTGGAACTAGATGGTCTTTAAGGTCCCTTCCAACCCAAACCATTCTATGAAATTGGAGCCCTGTTTACAGCTCTTCAAACCGCTGTAGCGCAACAGACTCAGCACCTGGTACAGTGATCCTTTGGTGGTGTTTTTTGCAAGAGAGATCCCACACCTCACTTCAAGGGACTTTGAATATGGGAGGGAAGAAGTTTAAAACTAGAAAGCCTTTGGAGTTACTGTAACTACAGGTTTTTTGGTATATAATCAACATAAATTTGTAGCCCTTTTCCCTCAGGTGTTCAGATCTGATCTCTAGAATCTTCAAATAAGAGAGAATGAATGTAGCATGATTTAAGTTCAGCCTCATGCACTGTTTTGGGCTTTGAAGGCAAAAAGTTCCATGGTTCAAACTGAGAAGCACTGTTGTGCTCACTGTGAGGACATAGGTTATCTTGAACTTAGTCTTTTCTACTCTATATTAAACATCACAACCTTAAACATCTGCCATTGTCAGTTTAATTAATCTACATTTTTACAAAGTTAGTATTGGGTTGTTAGTTAATCAAGTCTTATTAATTATCTTCACTTTTTTACAGCTGCAAAGTATATTTGGGTCAGAGGAACGCTTGACCAGTAGCTGGGAACTCAAGATCCGTCCCAGAGAAGACACCAACATATACCTGATGTTCACGCCTACGCGCGTGACTTGCTTCTTTGCAAAGCTGGAAATCAAGCAGCTGGGGATGCGGTCTCAGCCAGGAGTTAAGTTCACTGTAAGAGTCCTAAACTCTTTTAAACATAGATTTTTCTAAATTTGTTTAAAGTTCAGCACTGAATAGCTGTTTCTGTTAAAAAGTGGAAACTTCCAAAGATATTCACTATGCATATCTGTATACTTGTTAAAAGATTATCTGGACAGTAGATTTTAGAGTTTAAACATTACAGCAGCCTTAACTTTGGCATGTACTTGTTTCCCCTCATGAAGAAGGAAGAAACATTTTTTACACCATTTTAAAAGCAGCCCAAGGTTTTAACAGTAAAACTCTCCAAAAGTCTGAGCTTCTGCTTTTATAAGCAAGCCTTAAATTACGTTTCAGTAAAACTTGAAGCAGGTTGGATATACTTCACCTTCTTTATTTCTTGTGAAGTCCATTCAGTTCACACTTTAAGCATTGTCAGTTGTCTTGCTGTAATCTTTGTGTGATGAAACAGTTTTGCGGAAGCTTTAGTAAGAAAGCTTTGACTGAAGTACTGTTTTTTTTTTTTCTTAGATACCTTTATCTGGATACGGAGGAACTAGCAATATAATTTTAGAAAGTGTTAAAAAGCTGTCAGACAGTTACATGTTAACCCTGGATGGGTTATCACCCTCAAGATTAAAGAGAGTTTCCTTCTGCGTGAGGAACACGGGCTCTCGTGCTGCCTACATGAAGGCGCTGTGCTTTGCTAGCCTGCAGGCACGAACAGTCATGGATCCCCAGCTGATGACGGTGTCTCCAGAGAAGTTTGTTCTCAGAGAAGGAACACACAAAGTGAGTAGAATGCCTGATTCTGAACATAATGTGATTGATGAACAAGTCTCACTAGTTCTTCATTAAAATCTCCTTTAACTTGTTTAACTTTGTTTCCCTTCACTTTCCAAACAACAGTACTAACATTAAGAAGTTTTTTTCCAAATGTGTTGTCTATTTATTTTATCAGATGATTACTGTAACGTGGAACCCCATGGAAAAGAACTTACTCAAAGCAAAGACACTGTTATCAACAGTGTGCTTTTTTTGTGGAGATGAAATTTCCAGGCAGCAATATCGTAGGTAAGGTGTACCTCGCTGTTGTTACGTAGCCAGATGCTCAATGAAACGTTAAAGGGGAGGTTTATGCTGCCACGGGCATGGTTGTAACACGCTTCCAGAACTGGCAAACATAAACAAAGAAACCTTGATGGTATGGGGAGATCCAGTAAGTCTTACATCTGGTAGGTTGTCTGGGGGGCAGCGTTTGTGGTGTTTTGAATTTTTTTTTTTAGCTTACCTACTGTAGCTACAATCCTAGTTAAGGATTTTATTGTTTTTATATTCTTGAATGTTTGCTTTGGTTTTGGCGGGAGGTTTGGTTTTTTTTTGTGTCAGAAGAGATCTGTCTTCCATCTTGGTATCTTTTTTTTTTCCAATGCATATGTAGCTTTAGATCTTAAGTAAAAGACCCTGGAAAGAAGTAGTACTGAAATTCAGTAAATTCAGTTTTGAATGAGACTTGTGTCTTAGTTTGCTAAATTGTATTAAGGAAGACAGCAGGTGCGTGAGAGAAATAGCATCCACATGTTCGTAACAAACACTAATGAAATCTGTAGCATATGTTTAAGTAGAGGCTGTGTGACTTAGAGTTATTTCAGAAATGATTTCAATTAGTGATGCTGAATTCGTGCCGTCTCACCGGCCTCTTCAGACTGGTGTTCTCAATACTGTGAGTAATTTAATGACTGTTTTCTCACCTCTAACAGAGCTATGATGTGTAAACTTGAGGTAGCAAAACCCATAGTCCCAGAAAACAGCTTATTGAGAAATGTTGTATTTGATGAAGAATTTGAAGGGGAGAAGCTCGTGACAGAAGGTAGGCCTGTGAACTTCAAAAAAAAAATATAATTCTTATTTTCAGGTGGAAAAAAAAATACATTTTAGGCCTGAATCCTAGTTGTTTCTCCTTTACTTCATTTTTGAAAAATTCAGAAGCGAAATTGATTTACTTTTAACTTTTAATTTGTCACATCTCATGCTAACATTGATTTATGCCTGATATCTTGGAATGACCTTAGCCAACAGGTTATTAACTAGGAATATCCTCAATCTGTTCTCCAGTACCAGAGTGGTGTTCATTTGTATTTAGTAGAACCTCTCTGCTCTTTTAGTGTGTGACATCCTGCGAGGGACAACTGACGTCCGTCTTTTCTATGCAAATATGCGAAAAATTGTCCTCACAGTGGTTGGGTACTTCTCTTTGGATCGGGAGGGTCGTCAGCAGTTTCTTGGGCGCCATTTGGAATCTAGCAGGTAACGTGTAACTGCCAGATAAGGGCTAACTAAGCGTGCCTCCGCTCGTGTAAAATCGCACAGCTTCTAACGTCGGTGGTGAGAATTGACTGGCTGTACAAGTGGAAGAGCTGGCTCTGTGACCAGAACGGCCCCAGTGAGTATCTGGGTGGCTCGTCTCCTTCTTTTTCCCCATAGTATGCTAAACTGTCGGGATAACCTTTGAACTATTCCCAGAAATGCCATCACTTGCTGTATCTGCAACTTACTGTTCTTTGTCTGAATAAAGTTTGGCTCATTTTTCTTCCACAGGCACTTCCAAAGTGCATGTCTTGGTACAGTCCTATAGGACTGCAACTATGCCAGTCCTTGTAAAGAACTTTTGATGTCTGATGGAATTAAGAGGTTATGTTATGAAGAATCAGTGACCTTCTCTTTGTCCAGCTCACAGGCTGGCCTTTCAATGCGATGTAAGATATAGCCCCAAAGAATGATTGCTGCTGAGTCTTCCTCTGCTGCTTCTTCAACCCTCCAAATGAAGAGGTCAATCCCTGGGGGGATTTCCTGGCGGGATAGGCAGAGACCTGGTCTTCTTTTTGGATTTGTCATTTTTGTTTAGACAGGTTGCTGTAGCACTTGGAGCCCTGAAAAGGGAGGAAACAGCCCAATCGTGTACAAGTCCTACTTCTTAAGATAGCGTCGCATAAAAACAAAATAAATATGGGTTAACATGAACACTATGTCAGGATAGTTCTTGGTTTTGTTCTCAAGATCCTGTCATAAAGGTGAAGAAAGAGTCCTACCTAGTCCTGTTTTTCACGTCTACGTGTTTAGACACTGTCTTGGAATCACTTGCACCTGTTGAACTTCAGATGCTGAACGCTTTAGGATGCATGACACATTTGTAAGCTAGTGAGTTGTTTGTCAGGTACAGTGGGGTTGTGGAGCTAGAGGCTGGAAGCAAGTTTCCACAGCAGCAAGCAGGACATTTTTGGTGATGCTTTACCACCCCCCACCTCCCCCGCATGCTAGATAGCCTTATCAGCTCTTCCTGTTTTTAATTTGTTCCCTGGCTAAGCATCATGAGGATCTTGGCTCTCTCAGTAAACTGCAGTTCTTAGAAGAGATCTGACTGCTGATCTGACCATTGTGAAGTCCCATGGCATAGGTGTGATTGGTTGGCTTCCTGGTTCCATTGCTGTCTTCAGAGATAAACCCACAGGAATTAGTCCTGTCCTAAACTGAGTCAGGATTCTCAGAAGCGTTAAGAAACAGAAGTATAATTAATAAAGAAAAGAGCTGTATGTTTGCATAACATTGTATTTAGAATCAGAAAATAGATGGAATTGTTATTTTAATAACAGCTTCCTAGCTTTGAATATGGGCTTATCTGCCTTGTATTTTGCAGGCAGAAGTGTGAAATGCCAGGCCATGAAGAAGACTAGGGGCTTGGAGCATTTGTCTTGCACGGAGTTTAGCCTCAAGCAGAAAAGGCTCCTGGGAGGTGGAGGGGAAATACCAATGAGGATAAATACATGATGGGGGAAGTAGAGGAGAGAGAGAGAGCCAGTCTTTCCAGTGGTGTCCAGCAACAGGATAGGCAACAGGCACAAAGAGTAACGCAAGAAATTCCCTGTAAACATGAAACCTTTTTTTCTGGTGCGCGTGGTCAGGCACTGGAATTGGCTGCCCAGAGAGGCTGGAACGTCTCCATCTGTAGAGAAATCCAAAAGCCAACTGGACCAGATTTGCTGTCACCCAGAGATAATTTTTAGTACCTTCCATTAAACTGCTTCTAAACATCCTTTGAAAGAGCTGTGTCATGATATAGCTGCTGACTTTTTTTTTTTTTAAATAATGGAGAATTACGTCAAAAGCCCATGTGAACATTGTATTTTGGTATTAAATTTGGAGAGATATTAAAAGTAGGCTGTTATAATTACTCCTAAGTTATTTCCATTACTACTTTTGCTTAATGTAATCTTGTTTTCAGATCTGAGGACTCTGTCAGACTTATCAATGCAACTTTGGATGTTCTCCCTGTTAAAGGACCTCAGGGTCCTCCACTGCCTGTAAAAACCGATGGTCTCATTCAGAATAAAGCAGATGCTCAGCAGACTTGGACTGTTAAGCCTGAGCATTTGATTTTGTCATCTCCTTCTATTAGTAAGTAATTTTTTAAGTTAATAAATTAAAGATTCTGGTATTAAAATAACAGTACTTAGTAGGTTTGTAATTATTTTGCGTTTGTAAATGTGACTTGATCAAAACTCTTTCTGCGGTAGTACAACATCTAACAACAAACTTGGTTGGAGTAGAGTTTTGGCCAAATTGTTGGGGTTAAGGTGCTGTGTGTTCTTGTACAATATGCACTACTTAGCTATGAGTATTTTAAAGCGTTGGGAATTTAAAAATAGTGCAGCAAATGCTTTATCTGAAATAGTGTACCTCTGGCTCCTGGGCACTTGAGTGACTGTTGGTACGTGTTAGCTTTTTACAGCCTTTTTGTGTTACAGGTGGAACGGCTGATGCTGGACACATACAAATCAGCAACAATTCTAATAGGACGTTGACATTTGAGCTTTCATGGCCAGCTCACTGCCTTACAATAACCCCACAACAAGGAGTTATTGAGCCAGAGTAAGTTTATTTTCATAGATTTCCTATATATGTAAAAATGTGCTGTGGTTACTGTGGCTCTGTCTTAACTAGCAGTGTTTTGGAGCAGCAGTTATACCACCATTGCTTGTGTGTGTGAGACTGACAGATGTCAGCAAAAATCCATTTCTCATTTCTGAATTCTTTTTAAAGGTCAGTTCAGAAAGGCTCTTTAGACCCTGCTGTTAAACTATTATCGAATAAATAAAAAATCTGGTATTCCAGGGGAAAAAAAAAAGGCAGTTGGTTTAATTGTTTAATCAAATCATATGCTTTCTTTTCAGTCCTCTGTCACTGTGCAAGGTATGATGGATTTAAACATTTAGTTCAATATTCATTTAGATGTAAATTCTTGGATGTATTGTTGAGAAACTTTCATCTTTTCAACAGAACAAAGACGATTATCTGCAGGGCCTAGGACAATCTGCAAGGAGTTGCAGATTAAAATGATGCTGAGAGCAATGGCTTCAAAAAGGGATGGCAATGAACAACTTTCCAGCAGCTAAAGCAAGGATGTGTTGAGTGTCTCCAACCCTAGACTCAGGACTCTTTGGAATGATTTTTGTTTTTTGCGAAGAGAAAATTGAAGGCAGCCTTGAACCAACTTTCTTGCGTCGCATAGTTATATTGTGTTCATTTCCCTGGAAAGGAACGAGTTGAAGTCTAACATGCTGGGTCCAAATAGGCAGTCTGGATAAGGAACAGAGACTGTGAGCAGGAGACAGGCCTGTGGGAACAGCTGACTTGAGCACAGCATGCGGCACACTTACCTGGCTTTCTGCTTTTTCTGACCATCTCCATACAGTGCCAAGAGCAGTCATGGTGTCAGGACAGGAGCGAGCCAAAAATCTTGTATAATATGCCCTGTGATGGCTGGAGCTGCATGGAATTCATGAGCTGTTTTATGCCAGGAAAAGGGAAGGTCTTATTCCTCAGTGGTAGTGAAAGAAGGTCCTGAGATCGAAGGCTGCCTTTGCCATGTCAGAGCATGTCAGACTTGCAGTAAATGGCAAAGAGGAGCACAGACAATGCACTAGTTAGTGACAGCAGGTGGTGTGTGTGCACTCAGCAAGTCGTGTTCTCGCACACACAGCTTTGTATATGAGAGAGAGACAGACAACTGTAAGTGCTAAGATTCTGAGAACTGCTGAGATTTAATAATAATAAACAATATTCTCATCTGAAATGATAAAGTTGAAATTATTTTGTGTGTAGCGGTTGGCTATGCTCCTGCAAGACTTCTTCCTGCTGGAAACTAAAATTCCACCCATTATTTACTGAAACAATTCTTTAGGGAAACGTTAATCTCCTGATTTAGTATTTTAAGAGTATTGGTGTCTGGTAGTTGAAGCTGTAGGAGATGATCATATTGTGAGGATGATCATGGAACTGACTTTCCTCTTGGCACTGATTTTGTTCTAACACTGTGCTTTTCAAATGCACAGTGCTCTGCTTGGTGACACTTTAAGCTAACTCTTAAGGGTGACTTGACTGCTTTTGCCAGTCAGCTGTCCTAACATAAAATCAATGACCTTTACTTCAGTGATTTTGT
>VXAV01009599.1:373825-403044 GCA_013399715.1 Alectura lathami | reverse complement strand
GTCCAGGCCTGGGGCCCCCAGTACAGAGGGGATGTGGAGCTGTTGGAGCGGGTCCAGAGGAGGGCCACCAAAATGATCAGGGGGCTGGAGCACCTCTCCTGTGAGGAAAGGTTGAGGGAGTTGGGATTGTTCAGCTTGGAAAAGAGAAGGCTCCGGGGAGACCTCCTTGCGGCCTTCCAATACTTGAAAGGAGCTTACAGGCAGGAGGGGGACTGACTTTTTGCACAGGTAGGTAATGGTAGGACAAGGGGGAATGGGCTCAAACTGAAAGAGGGGAGGTTTAGGTTGGACATCAGGAAGAAGTTCTTCCCTGAGAGAGTGGTGAGGCGCTGGCACAGGCTGCCCAGAGAAGCTGTGGCTGCCCCATCCCTGGCTGTGTTCAAGGCCAGGCTGGATGGGTTCCTGGGCAGTTTGATCTAGTGAGCTAGTGGTTGGCAGCCCTGTCCACGGCAGGGGGTTTGGAACTAGATCATGTCTGAGGTCCCTTCTAACCCAAGCCTTTCTATGATTCTGTGATCTTCCATATATGAGAATGCATTACCTCTTGTCATTTAAAATGTCATATTTTTTCTTCTGAGAGAACATAGAGACAAACTCCTGTGCGCATTGTTTCTGTAGAGGCAGATTTGTTTATATCGGATGCTACCTCCACTGGTTTTATTTTTGTGAATAGATAGCAAAGGATCTGACCGTAATTTGTTACTTAGTGCAATGCAGGAATTTAATACCACCCCTACTGGTGATAGGGAGATGTTTCTGATGGAACCTGTTTGAGTATTTTATCAGAGTTCAGTACAGCTGGGGGTAGTTTTTAGATTCATACATAGGAGTGATTAGATCTGAGCTATCCCTTCCTCCCCTCATGTTCCTGAGCTGTAATTTTATGGTGAGGCCTAGAGAGAGGTGTTTGGGAGTTGGGCACAGGAAATCAGTTCTTAGCATGCTTTAAGTCACTGTCTCACCATCCATCTGGGGGGAGTCTGCATAGGGCACAGAATCTATTTTTAGTTACTTAAGAAAACTAAATTCTAATGCTTAGTTACCTGAGCTGGATGTGAAGATCTTTGTGTGTCCAGGGTTGTGTGATTATCACATGGGCTTTGATG
Source organism: Alectura lathami (assembly GCA_013399715.1). NCBI lineage: Eukaryota > Metazoa > Chordata > Aves > Galliformes > Megapodiidae > Alectura > Alectura lathami. The sequence goes on along the minus strand of VXAV01009599.1, from coordinate 401,938 downwards.
TCCTCTCCAGGAAGTTGGACTTGATTTTTCTGAGAAGCCCAGGTGAAGATTTGGGCTCTTTAGAGTACCAAGCCTGTCTTGGTAGTAGGAACCTCTCTTACCCTTCTTGGCAAGATACCTTACCTTTTGTTTGGTAGGTTCTTTGTTCTTCCCGGTAGTTAATTATGTTCAGAAGGGGGCTTGTGAGCAATATTCACGTTAAGTGACTTCAGAGAAGTGTACAGTGTTTGTTTTGAGGTTTTTTTTTTTTTAGCTTTCATCGAATACTTTGAACATAATTTTCCATAAAATGAGGAAAACGTCTGTCATTTGACTGTTTAAAGCTTGTTGAAGCTGAGAGAAGATGAATTCTTTATCAGAAGCCTGGAGTTTTGAATAATTTTCTTCTGAGAACATGACTAGTTGTCAGAGTTGTGTAAATCTTTGAGCAGTACAACTTGCTAGTTCAGAACCGTTGATAGCATGTCAGATTTGTTCCTCTTGATTCTTTTCAAAGCTGTTAACTATTAGATCTTTCCAGCATCTCCTTATACTTCTGGGAAAAACATTACAGAAAATACTTGAAATATGTCAAGATAATTTTGGCAAAGAGCTGAAGATACTGTTTGTCAGCTAGGTAAGGAACTACAGACCAGAAGATTTGCTTAGATTGTTACAGCTTTCTAATCAGATCCACCTTCAGATGAGAAGACAAGTCAGTTATTTTCTCTTATGTCCTAGGAGCCAAGAGCTTAGTTGAGAAGGACCTGCATCCTGCTGGGTTTGAGGCCAAGCAAGCCGCTGCTTTGGGTTTGTGACTCTTGATGAAATGCAGTGGGAAGACTGACGGTCATTCCCAGTGGCAGTGGTATTTATTTATAGCACCACTTCACAAGGAGTGAAAGAATGTGAAAGACATCAGGAAAGACATAGAACATAGGTAAAGTTAGGAAAACCAGTGGCACTGTTGAACATTTTCATTTTTTTCCTTACAAAACAATGAACTGTGACCTTGATTATACTCTGTTTGCATTTGCAGTTCCCACCACTTGAAGCCACCGTCAGATCCTGTCTCCAAACCTGATCCTAGGGACAGTGAAGGGACTCTGCACTTTGCAGCCCCCCCCTGCCAGTGCTGGCACTTCAAACTTAGATTTTTCTCTTCCTGAGGAACATTCGTTAGGCTGCTATCAGTCAAAGGTTATTGGGTTAAAAATGAGCATCCTCGTTGTGCACAGGTGTCTGGGGGTTGGCATTTTGGTTCAATTATTGGCCTCTCTTGGCTGAAGCAGTGAATCAGCAAGAGCCTGTCAGAAGGCTGAGGCAGGACCTAGGTTATTGTTGCTCCTTTAGTCTGTGGAAAGTTGAGGATTGCATAAAGAATTCCTGCTGCTGTTTGAAGATGGTATAAATGTTCACTATGTACTTTTTTTTAAACGTGATCTATGTTCTTGTATAGCTTTTTTTTAGTGTATTGCTTTGCAACAGGCAAAGTGACAACCCGAGCTGAGTTCCTGAGGGCTGAACACAAAGCATGTCATTACTAAGAGTCCTGATTTGATTTTTCTTGCTATCAGCAGTACAGAAGCTTCATCTTATTTGGGTATTCCAGGAATGAGAGGAAGAAATACTTTTTTTTTTAAGCTCAGTGAGCAAAATTAATTCTGAAATAGATCCACATGCTTTTGAGGTTTCTTTGCCTCAAGAATATTGAGTGACCATGTGGACAGTGTTTAACATGCTGCTTTCATTTGGAACAGGAAAAATCATTAGGGGGTCAGGTAAAACATGCAAAACTTCCGTATGCTCTTATAAACACCAGGGAAAACATCTGATTATTTTCCAGAATGTGTTTTATTCTCATGCAGTGAACTTGCCCTCTTGATAAAGTAGAATTTGAATGATACTGCTGAGGTGTGACACCCATCATTTTTCCCTACTTGGAAAACTAAAAGCTCTTGAAACAAGAGATGTATACGTTGTCGTGTCTTTATATTTTGGATTCTACAGTAGTTCATGGGTTGTTTGCAACTGAAGAATATTCTTGTAAAGTTAAGACTTTTGTTGTTGACTGCCACTATTTCTGACAGACTGATTAGCAGCTTTTTCAAGACGAGAAGTCAGTGTCTAACAGACAAGTTTGTCATAGCAGCTCTGTTGAAGGAGAGTCTATTTTTCAGTCTTCCCTGCATAAGGGAATCATCTGCTTGTCTGAAACATCAGCACCATTTGAAAAAAAAACTCAGGCTATGTTGTATGACTGTAAGCATATGAGGCTCTTTGTCTTCTTCCAAGATGCTGTGACCCAAGGGGCTCCACACAGTATCTGGTTAGATTTGTCAAACAATGGGGAATCTGGAATTAGCTTTTTGGCAGAGTATTCCCTTAGGGTGGTCTGGTTTCCTTGTGTTAGAGAGTTCACTGAACAGAGGTCTTGGCAATGGTAGCTGTTTTGGCCTGATGTCTGAACACAGCAGTTACCATACGGTATATTATCTGATTCTTTTTCTCTGGAGAGATCTTTCTTTGGGAATGATGTGTTCTTCATGATACAGGAAAGACTGCAAAGCCTCTTGCTTTGGTGGGAATTTAACTGCTAATGATGACTTCTGTCTGCCTTTGTGAGCAGTTCTGCTGACTTGCTGGTATTGAGGCATAGGGGCAGCATATCTGGAGAGGGATTTCTAGCAGCCTTCATGAGACTCCACCTGCATTGCTAGTTTGTTGTGAACTGGCTTGTAGCAAGTGTTCATAAAAGCCTGTTAGATTATTCCTCCCAAAGTATTGCTCTGCCTCAATGATCCAGACTCTACTGCTCTGATATACTATAAAAAAAAAAAAAAAATTCTGTAAAGAAAATGACTTAAATTTTGCATTCAAAAGTATTCCAGTACTTAAAGGCTTCTCTGTTTCTGCCCATAGGGTACAAAAGCAGAAGATGAAACTGCAATTGTAAAAGCTTCCACAGATACCCTCACAGAAACTGGGCTTCCAGTTACACCGGAACGGAAGGCTCGCTCTGAAGCGTGTACAGCTAAAGCAGGGTATGTATGGGCAAAAACTGGAACGAGAGGCTGCAAGTAGTTGGGAGCTGACAGCTGTATGTTGGAACAAGCTACCCAGAGAGTCTATGCAGTCTGTCCATGGAGATTTTTGCAACCTAACAGGACAAAGCCCTGAGAAGCCGTGTCTGAACGCAGAGCTGGCACTGCATGGAGCAGGAGGTTGAACCTGACAGCTCCTGAGTCTCTTCCAACCTGAGTTACCCTATAATTCTGTATTAAAGAGTAAACAGCTGCAAAAATGTACTGGGCCAAACCTCTTACTGGCTCAGTGTTGTTCAGTCCCCCATACTTTCATTTTCATTTAAGTTCCTGAGTTGTCAAATAGTGATTTGTTGCCGTAAAGTAACGGGTATCGGCGGCAGAATCTTTTGTACTCTGACCCATTATGGAGACTCTACAGACTGTTAGAGTTGATTCTTAGAAGGCAGTGTACTGCACATCTGAACTTTGCTGTTTTTCTGTCCTAAATTGACCTAGAGTTCTCATACTGTGAATGATGTGAATATGGCAGGAGAGTAAAATGTGTTGGTGGAGCATGGAATCCCTGAGAAGAGGCTAGCTGTCTAGGAAAGCATACAGGGGAGAATTCAGATTGTAAAAGCATGTGTCAGTAAATGTTCTTATATTTATGCTGCAGAGATGCTTTCGTTAGACTCCTAGTGGCTAGAATGGATAGCCTCTAAAACTAAGGGTGAGAGAGTTGTTGCCTTCAGGATCTTTGCTATTTTTCCTGATTTGTTCTCATGAGAAAACAGAAATGTCTTGCTGTATGCAATCAATGTATCCAGACCATATAAGCAAGAAATCTTAGTATCTTAACTCCCTGTTCCCTATCAGTCTAGATGAGGTAACTCGAGGGGTATATGCACCAGAAGACCTGTACACTTTTCTTCCAACTAGAGTTGGGGAATCACGCACCTTGAAAGTCAACTTGCGAAACAACTCCTTTAGAACCCACTTGGTAAGTTTGATAGAAGTTTTAAAATATTTTCATAAGCCTTTTCAACAGTTCAATACCTACTCAAGAAAAAAAAAAAATCTGGGCAGAAGTTTGCAATAATGAAAGTCTAGCTTGTTAATTTCAATAGACAGTATTTTTGCTCTCCTGTAACTTTTCTCATTTATCAACTTAATCACTGAGGTTATTTGTAATCTATACACTTGGGGGAAAAAAAAATTCACATAGATTTGTTTTTATCCTGATTAGTTTTTTTTTTTAAATTTCTTCAAAAATCCTGAGATTTGAATTTTTCTTAAATGCACAAATCTGGCCATGCTTTATTTTTAAACGCGGGGTCTGTCTAAAGCTGGATTTGTAAATGCCCTCATGTATCTTAACCGTATTGCAAAGTGAATATAATAGGCTTACATACAGTGGGTCTTTAAGCATTTTTGTATTAAATTGCAGCTGAAATTTCTGAGTCCCAAAGAGCCTTTCTACATCAAGCACTCGAAATACTCTCTAAGGTGAGTGATTCTTGTGCTAACATTCTCACCTAACCAAAAAAAAAAAACAAAACAGTAATTCAGTAAGGTAAATATCTTCTCAATGTGCAGAGCTGAAATGTAGACAGAAAATACCTAGCATTCTGACTGTCTAGTTAAATGTGTGTTTTTCTTTTTTGTTTTTCTTTTTTGTTTTTTTTTTTGCTAATACTGTGCTCTGTAAGCTTGGTTAGAAGCAGAATGAGCCCACACTGTTATTTCTGCATCTGCCAATTTCTTCACTGCAAATTGTTTCTAACAGTGCTGCTGCTTTTCATGCTAAGCCTAATGGTTCATTTAACCATTTGGCATGCTGTGCACAATCAAGTCATTCCTTCCATTTATACTTTGTACACAACAGACCAAGCAAATTGCCTTCATCATGCTTCTAATTTGACAAACCTGCAGAGCTGCGTCAAAGATTCTCTGCAAATACAAGGTTTGAGCAGCCAGTGGAATCGCTTGGTCATACCAAGTATTTCAGCATATTGCCTGCATAAAAGGGATTTTCAAGTTGGTGGTAACAGTCCCTCAAAATAAAGCCAATCATCTTTGGAGCTGATTACAACAGGTATTTGACTGCCCTGTTAGTCATTCTGTAAAGAAATACAGCATCTCGTGTGCTCATCTGTAACAGTGGGATTGCCAGGCAGATGAAGGTGCAGCCATTTCAGTAGGAGTCATGCAGCGTGCGTTCTCAGCATTTAAACGGGTCCCCGTCTTAAAGAGGGGGAAACGAAGGTTGTATGGAATAGAAGTCGTGAGCAAAGTCAGAAATAGGCTGGATGCTCGTTTGCTGTCTGCCAGTGATGCTGAACGTTCCTTACAAAGATAGGGCTGTGATGTTATGACCGCAGGTATTCAAGGTATTTTTAAAGCCGCTTTTTAGTGCAAAGTGCCATAACTCTGCTTAGGCATATTTTCCAGTGTCTTTATTTACCTGGCATTTTTAATGAAATATTACACATCAGACAGCACAAAAGGGCTTTTTATGGAACTGGTGACTGAGATAAAATCTATCCATGTAAAGACAACTTGCTAGATCTGTCTGAGGTTGTGCAGCTGTAGGCAAAGGACAGGATGTGTTGACGGTACATGGGGGAAAAAAGAAAGAGTAACTTAATTGGAAGATACTTAGATGGCTCGAAAATATTCCTGAGGAATACCCTCAAAGCTGCTTGGTGTATTTTCAATGAGAGTTGATAAACTCCTATTGCTTTTATCCAAAGTAGAGTTAACAAGTCTATAATTCAGTCTGCCATTTCTAAAGGTTATCAACTGAATATAGTCTGCTTTTAATCACGTTCTAGAAACAGTTTTCTAGTGGCTTTGGCTAGTTTTTCTCCAGTTATAAATATTGACCTTCTCTGGCTTTTTAAAATTAATTTGTCTGAAGTCAACAAAGCTCTCTGAAAAAGCTCTCCCCCATTTAAGTGTATAAATTGCATAAGAATTACTTAACTTGGACAGATGCTTTTGAAAAAGCATTAAAAGAACTCCTTTGAAGGGCTTTTATTGGAGAACGGCATCAAGGAGGATTTCAAGAAAGTCAGTGCTGACTGCTTCCACCTAACCCAGGTTACTGGACATGTTATAAAGTAATATTCAAAAGCAATTGGGTAAGAAAACTGCTTGCAGGAACGTGGCATGTTAGTCAGTGAATAGGAGTGCAAAACCAGAAAGTACGGCCTATCTGCATTTCATACCAAAAGTGTTATGCAGTGAACATGGTCTGTTGCATGCTTTTCATTTTGAGGGCCAAATTTGAAAGTAGTTCTGTGTAAAGGAGTTTTAAATCTGGATAGTGGAATTGCTGGCTTGTTTGCTTTTAAAATCAAGAATCTCACCTTCCAAAGCTGGTACAGCGGCTGCCAGTTCTTGTTCTGCTGGTTATGTGCCCACAAGTACCAGTAGCTGGCAGTGTCCTTTGCTGCAGTTTGCTGTGTTGAAGATAGCAACAGGCTTTATCCAAGTACAGCATCTTGCAGCCAAAACTGTAGCAAAAATAGTAAGGAATTTTTAATAATCTTCACCAAGCATCATAAAGCATATATATTGTGCATTGTTAGTTTTTAATCACTAAGATGTCGCTTAGCCGACATAAGTCCTGCAAAGAACGTGTGGGAAGGAACTCTGTCTGGAGTTCACATTACGAAGAGGAGTTCTGTTTGCTGACAACTAGATTTTTATTACTGTTTTTGCTGCAAAAGGTTATCCTATTAAAGTACCTTTAAAGTGCCCTTAACAAGATCACTTTAAGTTTTACTAATGTGGATGGAACTTCAGAACACTTGCCTTTAAAGAACCTTTGGCTAAGTTCTGTTTCTGGAAGGGCTACCAGATCATGCCTGTCTAAAGAACACTGAAAACTAAGGTGTTTCTGTTGCCTTCCAAAGCCATCTGAAATAGCCCCAGTTGCACGTAGCAGGTGTTTCAGATGCTGCTTAAAAGGTAAAACTGTTCTTTGCTTGACTAATTTTTGTTGACAGAAGCCACTATTCCTGGGGTTCATTACTGATAGGCCTGGTTGGTTACTGTGGTTTACCAGTGCTGTTTCTTTTGAAATGCTGTTTTTAGGGGACTACAATATTAGTTTGTATTTGACTGTGAAGTAGGCTTCAGGCATCCCTGACTTCTGAAATACTGCGTGAAACTGATGCAGTAACCTGAAAAGGCCAAATAGTCTTCATAGACTAATTGAGCTGCAGGCATAAAGTTTGAAGTGAAGTAAAACATCTCCTTGAGAGAAAAAAAATAACAGTTAATGTAGGTAAATTCCGGTTGTTCTGATTGTGTGAGCTTGAGCTTGGTTTACTTTTTGAGTAAGCGTTAGGATATGTAAGGAAGCATACGTAGGTCAGTCTGAAGGTGATGATAGAGACTTGTGCATGCCTCCTGACTTTCTCCTGAATTTACTTTTATTTTTGTAAAGTCTTGAGTGGACTGGCTGTATGCAGTTTGTCTCAATTCTTACTACATGCTTTGTTTTCCAATATAATGCATCTGTTACAAATGAGATGGTCATACTGATGTGCTTCAGCTGGATAAGTATCTTCATGCCTTATATTATAGGGGTTGAAGAGACAGATCTTGGCAGATTAGTTGTACAACACAAGTAATGAAACCCTTATCTGGCTGAAGTCCTTTGCTGTATTGTTTATTTTAGTTCAGTACAAAAACAGAACACTGGTTCTGAAGTACTAACTCGATCGAAAAATGCGATAGCACATCAGTCTGTGTTCTGATGGCTTGTACTCCTAGCAGGCTGCTTCACTGATCAGGTTCTGTTTAACAAAAAAATAAACACTAAAATATATTTCAATACTTAAAAAGAGTTCTGTGTGGCTTGGGTTACCATAGAAGAAACAGATAGGTAGAGGTAGGAACAAAATAAAGTAGGGAAAATGAGCACGTGCCAGAGAGTGGTGGATAGCACTAATTACTGCCAGGGGCAGGAAACGGGAGTTATGGTCAGCTACAAATACGAACAAACAAGTCGTCTTCTCTTTGTTTCTCTCAGTGTTGCTGTTTGGCTTTCCATATCCTAATACCTGCCTGCTGCTGCTGCTTGTCTGTTAGAGCTGGATATTTCTGTCAGATGCCATGGGTTCTACTAGGCTGCCTCCCAGCATTTCCAGCNTTATAATATTCGTTTTAAAATGTTCACTATAGGCTTTTGACAATTAAGACAGCCACTCATTACAGCTGAATTTTTATTGATTAATTTATTACTATTTGGTATTTTTCATGCAATCTGAATAGAAGAGGACTTACACAACCTGAAAAGATGTAAAGTAACATCTTGAAAATACTGTCTGGGGATGGATATATTGGCTTATGATGATTGTGTTAAATATTGATTCATGTGGAGGCAATTAGAAATAAGGGAAATTATTTTACTAGCTTCGGAATGAGCAAGAATTGGAGATTTCAATGTACTCATCAACTGACTTCAAAGTAGTAACTTTGCTCTAAGTATAGTTGACGCAGTATCGATATTCTTGCAAAGAGGCAGACCAAACCTATCCAGATAAATTGGCAGCAATAAAATCTTGTAGTCTTCTGCACAACCAGTAGCAAAGAATCATCTCTACGGTCTTCCTTCAGAAGATTAATGGATGATCGAAACTATAAAATGGGAAATTGATGACCAGTATGCATCCAGTGTACTGCTTTGGTGAAAATTAGAACTAGAACCCCCTATACCTGGTATAATTTCCTTGGTTATTAACGATGGGCATGCACATCATTGTCTCGTTCCAGATCCCATCACTACATCAACGTGCCAGTCCAGTTCAAGCCTCAGGCAGAAGGTGTATTTGAAGGCCTCTTGGCTGTGCACACAGCCAGTTATGGCAGCATTAAAATTCGACTGTGTGGTAAAGCTATTGCAAAAGAATAGTCAGAACAATTTTATAACTGTTTATAATTGATTATAATGGTTTGTGCCACTTAAAATATTCAGAGATTTGCTACTACGTTTCCATACTAACCTCCTACTTGTTTTGCCCTTTGATGCTGCTTTGATGGAAAATCTTAAAGATGAATTATGGTGCTTGTTTTACAAGGGTATTTTTGTAGTAAAAACACTGAGAAATGATGTTCTGTGTTTTAAAGTTATCGTGTTCTAACTTATATCTCTGCACTTTTGTTGAAAAGGGAAATTTTCTATTTTTGCATTTATTAGGATTAGCTAGATACCAATGTATTTTATTTTAAGTGTTGTAAATACAGAAATAAAGTACGTGTTAACTGTTGATTCTGATTTCTGTCTTTTGGTGGTTGAAAGGTTCCTTGCGTTAGGTAAGGGATTAAGCTTCCTACTCCTAACAATGCTAGTTTTTTGGGGTTTAGGGCATGGGGGGAAGGGATTGTAGTACAGAGGCCAACTTGTTAAATATCATGCCTTCATCTGGGAAGGCTGGGACAATCAGCCTGTACCTTCTTGTACAGTTCAGTGCCAGGCATAAGCGTTGCTTTGTAATCCCAGCAACGTGACAACATTGTAAATTCAACATGAGCAATACTGCCTTCAGCACTTAAAATGATTCATCTAGCCCAGTATTCTGTCTTCAACAGTGGCAAAAGGGTTGTTGTTCTGGGAGATCACAAAAGCCTGATCCATCATAGAATCCTGGAGTCTGCAAGCCATTCACAGTCACTGGATCAGGGATGGGAGGCAGAGATTGCCACCAACTCCTTTTTTCCATTTATGGACCTCTTTGTGAGTTTATCCATACGTCTCTTTGAACCTTTTGACATCTCGTGTCCACAGCTTCATATGGCAGCAAGCTCCAGATTTTCAGTCTGCTCTTTCAACAGAAGGTTTTGGTTTTTTATCATGTGCTAAGCTGCTTTCTTACTAATTTTCTTGAGTGCTCTCCAGCCTTCTCAGATGCATTTAGTAGAGCCCAAAAAGGACTTTGTATTATTTCCTAGGAAAAAATCAAATATTGATATCAACACTAGTGCTGATTTCAGGCACTTCTACAGTCATAAAAAGATCCGCTGCCCCAAGGACAGCGCTTGCAAGTCATCTATAACCATCTATAGCAAGTTGTAGTGTATATATAGCAAGTTATAAAATTATAGCAAGACAGTATCAGCCTGGTAGCACAGGAACTCAGGACTTAGCTTGCACTTGTTTTGACAGTTGTCCAGCTGTCAAGTGCCTTGTCCAACCTGTTGAAGCTTAGCCTCTCTGAGTTACGGTACGGTAGCAATCACACTCTTACTGCACTGATGCAGTCAAACAAGCGCTAGCCAGTAGTCACTTGGGCCTGCAAGAGGCAGTTGTGCAACTTTCAGATGTACTAGAAGTCTGAAGACAGCACCAACATCTTGTTTCTTGGAGCAAAGAGTTGCTACATGCCATACTCGTACTCCTTGTGAAGATCTCCGGGTGTTGACAGCATCTCACCCTCACTTAGGGTACAGAAAAATAGAACAACTGTGAGCAGTGCTCAAAGACTGCAAATCAGATTTGAGTCTAAGCCACAAGAGTTGTGGTTGAAGAATCAGAATTAGCTTTGTATGTAATTCTTGTCTCTTGTTACTTTTGAAACTTCTTTCAGTTTTCTCCTGTTGTGTGCAGTCCTTTGTCTCAGACTGGGAAGACTGGCTCAAACACGCCAAGCAGGCAAACCTTTTAGGAAGCAAGTCTTCTTGATTATAAAAATCTTAGATGCTGGTTTTAGTACCAATCATGGGGAAAATTCAGAAATAAATTATTTTTTGAAATTCACTAAGCGTCAAGTGCTGAGGATGTCTTTGTACCTGTCCAGCCTAATTGGGATATTAGTAATCATAATTATTCAACAGCTTTGTAAAGTTTTCACATCATTGACTACAAATAGAGTTATAATACATTCTGCACACGTGCTGCAGTGTGTTTTGGAGATTGTTGCCCTGGCATCTGAAACTAATTAGTGTTCAGAAAACCTAGGAAAGGTGCATATCAAGGCCTGACTGTCTGGAAAGTTATTTTGATTATATAAAAGGTTAAAATGGTAAAGAGAATTTTGTGAGGCATTTTTAATGTAGAAAGTAAGCTTTTGAGGGCAGTGGTGGATTTTAGAAGTAGAGTATTGAAGGTATTAGGGCATTTCTGTGGTGGGAATGCCTGTTAAGAGTGCTGCTGGTATATTCTTGCTCCTAGCATTTGTGGAGGAGCTGTGGGGGCTGCAGGGCTGTCAGGGCATGCTACGAGATTGGTGGGCAGTTTGCTAGCTTTCTATGTTGTAGCATCTTTGGAAATGAAAAAAAAGGCATCATGGGACCAAAAGTCCTTGGAAGCTAATGAAGGAATGAGCATTTGACATAAGATGGTTGCCCCTGGGTCTGTGGTCCAGATGCTAATTTTTATTCACGCCTATCTTGTTTTAACTTTGTATTTATTAACACAAAACTGGATGATAGAATGTCATGCCTTACTGCTTTCATTGCATAGCATAGGCGAAGAGTGTGCATATCTTACAATCAGTCAGGAAGACATGAAATGTGTGAAGTGTCTGTCTGCCTGCAGCAATGCCTCATATGCAGTGAGAAAGGTGATTGCTAATAATTTTGAAGCAGTGTGTTTGCATCATACCAATTTTCTCACCAAATCTACCAGTTAAATTATAATATTGATTCTAGTTTCCCATTTTGAAAATTTGAGTTGACATCAGAAAAAAATCTTTTTCTGTTAATGTGCTTGTTAACATTAATGACTTTTCTTCTTTACAGCATTGCAGTAGTTCATTGATGCGTTATCTCGCTTGGAGTGTGTGTCACAGATTACTAGGCAGTGGTAACTTAGAGATCAAGAACAGGTATTGTAAGCTGGACCATATAGGGTTAAAAAGAGGATTTTCTTTAAGCGTTTCATACTAAATGTAATAAACTGCTCCTTAAACCTTCCAAAACTAACTATATAGTTGTGGTGAACCTGTGGTAACAGCATGGGCACCTCACAACATGTGGAAGTTAGTATAGACAGTGAACAGTTCAGCTTTCAACAACATACTTTTTGACCACAAAGCTTTCCTAAGCATATTCTTCAACCTTGCGTTTTCTTTTTGCTAATTTTTACATGAGCAAATTTTAGTTGTGAAACCAGGTGGATATATAGCACTTAATTTTATGTACGCGTTATCTGATCATCTCTGAAAACGGAGTGCTCTTTTGGCTGGCCTGTAGACATTCCCCTTTGAAAATGTTAGTTTGATTTCTGTCCCTTCTCTCTGACTCTGGCAATATGTCATTGGTGAAGCTCCTGAAGAGCTCAGGAGGAAGCAACTAAATTGGCCATTCTAATCATGCAATATATTTGTACCTATGTTTTTTTTTTTTTTTTTTTTTTAAAATAAGGAAGCCAGTGCTGACAGGATGAAACTTTTTAAATAAATGCCCCATAAAAAGCTGGCAGTTGAAAACACTTCCCAAGGTACTCTGCCTTAATATTTCTCCTGATTGGTAGCCTCGTTTCCTTAGCCAGTTCTTTGTTATACTTCTTCATGCCTGTACAGCTCACAACACTGAATTCTGAACAAGCTTCTGCCTGATTCTGGTGGCAGCTTGCTGCCTGGGACTGGCACGCTCAGGTACGGCTTTCCTCAGGCTCCCATCTATTGCCCAGTGCCCGAGTCTGACAGTTGAGCACCAGCTGGGAGTTACGACCCAAGGAAGCAGAAAAGGGCTGGGGAAAGACAAAATGATCCATCAAGTCGTACTTGCAAGTCAGGTCTCCAAACATGCGTTTTCTACTCTATAAATTCAAAATTAAAATACTAATGGGCGATCTTTTGTGTTCAGCCAACAATCGGTTCATTAGGTAGGTATGTACAAAGAGGCTCTGCTTGTCAATGCTGTTTGGCTCTAAAAGGAGGGAAAATCGGTAGGGGTTAGGCTGGCCGTGAAATGCCCCCACCCCTGTTCCACCTTCCCTCCCTGTCTGCTCTGTGGGGCTGGCGGTAGGTAATACTCATCCTGTATTGAGCCGGTTCTCTTTGTGAGCACCCTGTCACTAGTCACAGCTGTCAGGTATGTCAGTCATGTAGCATTGTGGCGGTGTCAGAGACATAATCAGAGAGATTAGGTGGACACAAAGAGCTCTGAATGAGGTGGTAATTGCGTTCGGGGGGAAAAGAGAGTTAAAGAAAGAAACTTTCCTTTCTCACAAGGTCCATTAAAGGGGTGACAGCTAATATGTTAAGGCTGGAACAAGATAATTGTGGTAAGAATCTTTGTGTGTTCTCCCCAAAATGCAGTGTGCTCACAATAAATATTCAAATGCTTATTTTGTGTTGTGAATACCAGATAACCATTTACAGTGAAATGCAACCTCTTTCAAAAAGTTTAAATTAATTGCCAAGAATGTTCTAGGGACAGTTATAAAACTCAAAAGGAATATTGGTGCTATGCTGAATCGCAAAAATGCCACCTTATGAAAGCTTCTTTGCAGGGATTTTCTTCAAATTGGTTTCAGTGATGGAAAAGAAATACTGAGATGCCAGCCATGGGCCACACTCTTCCAGACTTTATTCTTTGAGTAGTACTTTGAATAGTACCTCTCTCCCACCCGTCTTTTTTTTTTTTTTTTAAGCAATGAGACTGCTTGAGTATCAGTTTACATGACTTGTGCTGTATTAATGCCATGCTTCAGAATTACTACTTACCTGTAGGATTCAGGAAGGAATTCCCCCTTTCCTGGTTTTTGAAACGTGTTTTTTTTTGTTGTTGTTTTGCTTTGTTTAGCTTTGTTCTCATTTCCTTCCTCCACTTCTGAAAAATGGAATGTTGCTACAAGTAAACATACCCACAAGGTTGACAGAGTGTGCTGGTACATACTTTGAGAATAAAGTCCTTTAACCACCTGTTTCTGATGCATCTAGCTTTCTGTCACTAGATTTGAGGTCAGGCCCCTTGTCCCCTCCAGTCCAGGTAGGCAGGTGTAAGTGTGTTGTTTTCTTCTTCGTGGTTTGAATGTTTTGCTTTGAACCTCTGAGAGCACCCTAAGTAAAATCTCAGCTGTTCCAAGGACTTAAACTGTTGATTCTATACTTTCTCCTGCTCTTATGCAGGTGTTCATGTTATAGTTTTTGTTAATGTGGGCCAATGTTATATAAATATTAAGTAGAGCATTATCTATTATTAGAAGAGATGTTACATAGGCCTTCCTGAGTAATGAATTAATTCCATGGCTGCTTGTGATTGCCGAAAAACAGGCTTCCATGGCAGGTCCCATGTTCTTTGTGTTCCCAGTGAGCAGCTACATTGATTTCCTGGCACTGCACAAATGCTGACATATTGAAAGGCAAATGTGAAATCAGCAGCAGTGCTGAGCATTGCCCAGTATCAATGAGTATGACACAAGTAATGACTACAAAAGCTAAAAGCGACTACTAGTGGAAAAATCAGTCCCACAACAGATACAACTAATATCACACATAATCCACCGTTGTACTGTTTGCCAACAGGAAATGTGAAAGAGTTTCGTTTCTGTCCATTAACTTCTTGATATCTTCCTAGAACATCAACATTGACTGAGGGAAAAGGTCCGGTCTGGCAATCTTTCCTCAGAAAACTCTCATGGGCTTCAGTGACAATTGCGCATGTACAAGGAAGGCCATGTTTGACTCTATGGTGATAGTTCATTCATGTCTCAACATTCAAAACAATACTTCTCCATTTTCTTTTGCAGCACCAAGTTCTTGTCAGCCTTCTTACAATGTGAAATGAGAAACTCTGATGGTGAGATAACAGTTTTAGTCAAATTTTACTTGAATTATTCTTCATAGAAATGAAAGTAGATTCAGGCTTCTCCAGGTATTTATGGGTGGCAGTGGTGGGTTTCCAGACCTCCTCCTTGCTGGCTCTTCTGACTGATACTGAAAGGGGCAGAGAAATGTCACCTTCAATGACAAAGGTTTGGCATGCTTCCATTGTGCCATCCTGCAAGTGCTTTGGAGAGAGTTGAGTCACCTTGTGTTGGTATAATGGACTCATCAGTTTGATTCTTTGATACAGGTAAATCACTTTGATGTGATTTGGTGTTTGACGAACCCAGGGGTGCACCCTCAGCAAGACCGGTCACGAGCGGTGTCCCCCAGGGGTCCGTCTTGGGACTGGTACTCTTCAACATCTTTATCGACGACTTAGACTTTGGGATCGAGTGCACCCTCAGCAAGTTTGCTGATGACACCAAGCTGAGTGGTGCAGTTGATAGCCCTGAAGGAAGGGATGCCATCCAGAGGGACCTGGACAGGCTGGAAAAGTGGGCCCACGAGAACCTGATGAGGTTCAACAAGGCCAAGTGCAAGGTGTTGCACTTGGGTCGGGGCAATCCCAGGTGTGTGCACAGACTGGGAGAAGAACTCCTTGAGAGCAGCCCTGCGGAGAAGGACTTGGGCCTTGTGATCGACGAAAAGCTGGCCATGAGCCGGCAGTGCGCTCTTGCAGCCAGGAAGGCCAATGGCATCCTGGGCTGCATCAAGAGAGGGGTGGCCAGCAGGGAGAGGGAGGTGATCGTCCCCCTCTACTCTGCCCTTGTGAGGCCTCACCTGGAGTACTGTGTCCAGGCCTGGGGCCCCCAGTACAGAGGGGATGTGGAGCTGTTGGAGCGGGTCCAGAGGAGGGCCACCAAAATGATCAGAGGGCTGGAGCACCTCTCCTGTGAGGGAAGGTTGAGGGAGTTGGGATTGTTCAGCTTGGAAAAGAGAAGGCTCCGGGGAGACCTCCTTGCGGCCTTCCAACACTTGAAAGGAGCTTACAGGCAGGAGGGGGACCGACTTTTTACATGGGTGGATAATGGTAGGACAAGGGGGAATGGGCTCAAACTGAAAGAGGGGAGGTTTAGGTTGGACATCAGGAAGAAGTTGTTCCCTGTGAGAGTGGTGAGGCTCTGGAACAGGCAGCCCAGAGAAGTTGTGGCTGCCCCATCGCTGGCTGTGTTCAAGGCCAGGCTGGATGGGTTCCTGGGCAGTTTGATCTAGTGAGCTGGTGGTTGGCAGCCCTGTCCACGGCAGGGGGGTTGGAACTAGATGATCTCTGTGGTCCCTTCCAACCCAAGCCTTTCTATGATTCTATGATGTGGGTTAATTCAGTCTGTGTTTATAGAGGTCACTCAGATCCCTTTTTGAGGGTACTGTATGCGTTTCTAAAGAAACGGTACCCCAAACCCTTTGTAGAATGAAAATGCATTCCTGCCTATTTACAGAATAATGTTTTTTCTTTTAAGCTGAAAGCCTGACAAAATAAGTCTTACATTTTCCTCATAATCCTTTATCAGTTTTTTTTAAGTTGGCTGTTTTAAATGGATCCTGGTTACTAGAGCCCTGGTGAGCTTCAAAACCACACACAGTTTCAATGAAGCTGTGTGAACCTGCTTCAGAATCTCTGCAAGTTTTTTGAGCTTTTATGCACTCGTATGGTTTACAGACAAAAACCTACAGGGGTCCCATTTAAAGCCTCCTAGCAGCTAAAAGATAGAGGAAAAAATGGCTTTTAAAAAACCTGAAGTACCCTCTTCTGAGTGCATTAAAAGCAATTTTGTTTGCTTTCCTCTTTCAAAATGCTTCAGCCCGCCAAAGGCATGGTGTTAGAAAATGACTCATGAGTACTAGACAGAAACACTCTTTGAAAGTTTGTTCATGGTAAAGGATGATAGCAAAGCAACTGGGGTTTCTGCATTCAGAAAGAAATATCTTGTGTCCTCGTATTGCAGACTTTTTCCTTTTTCAGTAATCTGTTCAGATGTTCTTCACCTTTATCTTACAGGTTTCCAGTAACTGTGTGAAAGTCAGCACACAGTCTTCCTGTGGATGCTGTTTGGAGCCCAGGGCCTCCAAGGAGCAGGAAGGCAATGCCAGAGCAACCAAGGCTCATGATTTAACCCACTGACATGTGAAACATCCAAAGAACATGAGAAATCTGTCTTCCTTTTAGGTAAATCAGGGTGTGCCACCCATATTGATTCTCTGAGAGTATGTCCTGTAGGGCTTAGGAAGTTTTATTACCAAGCCTCTCTCACACAAGTATGCTTTCCTTTCTGAATTGCTTTGCTGAGTGTTATGGACAGAAGATTCATTTAATGGAATTTGGAGATGACCTGACAAGTGAAATTTTAGAATTTTTCCAAGAATTAAGGAACTAAAATAACTTAGTAACAGGATAGAAGCAGTAGGATAATGTGTCTAAGCTGTATTGCTCTTGTGACTAAACAGAAAGTTAAATATGTGTGAACCGGATATGAAAGTAACCTAAGATCATGAGATAAAGAATCTCACCTGTCTGTAACTGTGAAAACATGACCATGTTCTTAAAAGCTGTCTCTCGATGCAAAGAGAATTAGCTTAAAAGCTAGCAACCTGCTGAGTAGAGGAATAGTAATTTAAGAGCTTTGGTATTTTTAGAAATCAAGTGAATAAAATCATGGGATTCAGTTTTCAAAGCATTTACCTACCTGTAAGAGCAATTGGTGCATAATCTTGCCATTTAGCTGCAGAAACCATTTAATGTAGGTGAATTATGCGTGTCCCCAAACCTCTTTTGCTGCACCTTCATGACAGCATAGCTTTTCCTGAGTTCAAACAACATGGTGTATGTTAGGAAGTCATTTCAAAGCTTATTCTGTATGCTACATGGTTTTTGAATAGCTGTTATAGTTTCTGTGTACCTATCTCCCTTGTGGCCACCCCTAGAGTCCTCAGAGGCCTATAGGAAGTACTCTGTTAGGATTTTCAATACTGCTTTACATGAGAAAAGGTGTTTGAGTGTTAGAAACCAAAACAACCAACTAGACAAAAACCTACACAGCAACTGCTAACAGTACAAAATTATTGAAGAATAGTCACTAGCGTCGATGGAAATGAAACCAGCTGTCACAGTGTAGTAGTTATCCCGCTATGAAGGATGAAGGTAAGATACTTCTGCATGGCTTCGTGGATCTTATTTGATGTCATGGAGTTCTCATCCAGTCTTCTGTTGAAAGATGTGTTTTATTTTGTGTGATTGCAAAGGCATGTTTATGAGTGTAGAATGAAATCAAAATTCATAAATTGAAATGAAGCTTGCATTTGGAACACAAAATCTCTTTGAAATTCTTTTTAATTTTGGTGCAGTAGAGAATGAGACAAACAGGTGAACTACATTAAGAACGCTGAAGGTAAGGGAGCAGCTTGGCCTTTTAAAAAAGATTTTGGGAAGAGACTTCGGTTACTTTGACATTGGGCCATGCAGAAAGGGATGTTTGTGGGAGATACAGGTGTTAGCTTTAGCAACACAGATGGGTAAGCATACTAATATAATTTTTTTGTTTATTCTAGCAATGTCTAGAATATCAGCTGCCTTTTGGAAGACAAAAGTAGTTTAATAAAGCCATGGGTGAAGTTAGTGTGGATCTTGCTTTACTTGCAGAAGGCATAACTGCCCCTCATCTGTTTGTCACCCCCTTTTCAGCTGGTGATTATAGTACTCTCAGGTCTGCTAGTTCTGTGTTTGGCCATTCTCTAACCTGTCTGTCAAAATGAGTTAGGTTAGAAAGACTTTTTTTTTTTTTTTTTAGGTTAAGTTAGTTCATGTGGAAAGAGACAAGGAATGTTTCTGCTAAAGAGCCCCTCCAGCAGATATCTTTAGCAGAAGGGTAATAACAGGTAGCTGGAGGTTGTAACTTCTTCTGAACTGGAGGATTTTATTTTATTTTATTTTTTTTTGGGTAGAGCTTTGCCAAGTCAGAATGACATCCTGGAAAGCAGGCCAGGTTGGAACAGACCTGCCAAGTATGAAAGTGTGAGGATGCCTTTGTCAGCTTGATTGAGAACCAGCCTACATACTGGTACCATTTCTTTGTGAACTTCATGAGATTGGGTTGAAACCCAGATCTATTATGTGATCTTCTGTCTCCTGACTGCAACCAAAGAGGAAGCAGCTGCTCCACCAGTAACAGCAGATACCATGTGGTCTATTAATACCGTTGATGTTTTTTTCTTATTTTTGTCATGTGAGAGTTGCATGACAATTTCCTCTGGAAACAGTGGCCCTCACACTCTTGATGAATAAAGCTCAGGCTGCTTTCTTGAGCAGACTTCTGTCACATGAAGGAGTCTTGTGTCAGAAAGTCTAGCCATGGGGAGGTGCACCTCTGCACCACCAGTACTTGCTGGCCACAAGTTGGTCCCTTCTTAACCTGGACAAAATTTTCTTCACTTGGGCACATCAGGAGCCATAGCCAAGAAAAATCCCTGCTGTCATGCGGCCAGGTCCAGGAAAAAGGTGGTATTCTGCTTCTTAGACAGGGAGGGAAGCAGCCTGCTGTGAGATTACCTTTCTAAGAGCAGTGGTTTCAACAGGTCTGTAGGCAGTGCAGCAGTGAGGTAAGTCACAAGCCCCACCTTAAACGACACAGCCGATGCAGTGTGCTAGGGGTTTTGTTCGTGTTAGTACGGGAGGCAGCGCTTCCTCTGCAGGGGAAGAGCTCCACAGTGCTTAGTCCAGTTATCAATGTGCGTATCTGGTGATGTGAAACTCCATGAAAGTTAATTTCCAAAGGAAGCCAGTCCTGGTTCCCCTTGCCACGGATTTTCCCTAATTGATTATCCAAGGATAGGATGGGGTCCCTCCACTGTGTTGATGGCCTATGATCTAGCAGGTCAGATAATACACTGTCCCTCAAATGGGTTCCTTAGAGGTATGTGCAGAACACAATGGCTGTTTGACGCAGCGTTCTTGCATCCAGAGCAGAAAGCGTTCTTGTCAGTACCAACCTTCTGTAGGTTGTCAGTCTTCATAAACTGAAACTCTCAAAGCTCCGCAGGGAAACATGTTTCTGTTGTATCAAGCTCTTGAGATGTTTGTTTTAGAAATGATTCAAGTGCTCATGTCAGTTCAAGAATAAGTGTTCAGTTGCTGAAACAATCTACTTACTGGGGTACATGTGAAGGAAAGGATTTTTCTTTCATAGAGCTATTGTATCTGTTTATCTCTTACTCTGGTCTCTGTTTACACCTCTGGAAGGAAGAATGATTTGGAAGACAATCAGTAGCTCAAAAACTGTATTGAGAGTAGTGACATCTATAACAATAGAGAGACTTCCTTATTGTATGACCATAATGTTTTCTTAAAAGAGAGCATAACTATAGTAATGTTACCATTTTCTTTCTGAAATTTGCCTTGCTCTGATTTACAAATCTGAGCAGTTTTTAGTCAAAAACTTACAATTGAACTAAAAGCTACATATAGTATGTCTTCGCGGAACTTTTAAGACCATGGAGCAGAAAATATAAATGCTAACCGTGAGAATATACAAGTGTTCCTCAAGGTACAACTGAATGTTCCTGGTCAAAAGGTGCCTTTAATCCCTTTCTGAGATGGAATTTTGCAAGGCAACTGGGAGCAAACTGATCTTAAAATACTTACTGGCTGAGCCGTTTTTGGGGCTGGACGCGTCTTGATGTCAGCCTTACCCTGTGCTGATTTTGCTTTCCCTCTCATTCTTAGGGAATAGCTCAGTGGCACACATTCTTCTTGCTGTTGATGAGGTAAATTGTAAACATCCCTCTAGACTTCTGGATCTAGCGCGCTCCCTCTCAGCTGTGGCATTGCAAAGTTTCTTTCGTGCAGATACTGGGACAATTATATCAGAATGATGAGATCATGCCTTTTCCCGAAAAGAATAGTGATCTTTCAGGAACAAAGAGCTTTATTTAAATCATTGCAAATAAAGCACTATTTTATTCAGTGGGAGTGGGTGAGTGCTGCAGTTTCGGTAGGCACAGCATGGCATGAAAGTGACCTTGTTTTACAGAGAGGTAGGTAGAGCATTAGGGTTTCTGTCCCAGAACAAAGGAAACAGCTTTTTACCTTGCTTTTACCTACTAGTAGTGTGCAGGCAGCTGTAATATTGCCTAAGACTGCTGAAAATAATATAATTTGTTTGTTAAATGTAGAAAACTTATCTTGGTCTCTTCTAGGTAGATATTGTGCATGTAACTCAGCCTATAGTGGTGTACAGCTCTGGACTCAGGGCATACTGATATGCATAAACTTATTATGAGTAGTTATGAGCCATATCCAAGCAGAAACACGGAAATTTTTTTCACTCTTGGTTCTTGAGGCTTATATGTTTGTGTGAGAGAAAACGCAATGACATTGCTAAGAGAAATACAGGATTTTGAGATAGTTTTGCAATTCCTTCTTTAAGCTGCAGAGAGCATTTTTTTCTTTAAAAAAGCCTTTCAATGGGTACTAATTTTAGTTTGACTTTTGACACTTCTGAC
This sequence comes from Alectura lathami, assembly GCA_013399715.1. Classification (NCBI taxonomy): domain Eukaryota; kingdom Metazoa; phylum Chordata; class Aves; order Galliformes; family Megapodiidae; genus Alectura; species Alectura lathami. The sequence goes on along the minus strand of VXAV01009599.1, from coordinate 380,655 downwards.
ATCTGGATTTCTTATAAAATTGTATCTGTCTGGTACAAAGCTGAGACTGACCACTCACAGAGTTCTACGCTCATGTAATTCTCCTTGAGAACAGACAAGTTACCACTAAATTGAGTCCAAAGCATTTTTGTTTTTAATTTCTGGTGACAGATGGGATTCTGAAGTTCTCTGAGGCTTCTTTAAATGAGCTCAGCATTTAGCCTGTGCCTGGATTGTCCCACTTAACTGCCAGGTAGTCTCTCTATCAGCTAATGGCTGGAGAGGAGTCTGCCTGGTGCTGTTACAACCTTCACAGAGTCAGTGAGAGTTCTGGGCGAGCAGGAAGGCCCAGGAGGTGAGAGGGTGGCTTGGAGCAGCAGCTGTGCAGCCTCTGGCTGAATGCCCCCATGCAACTGCTGACATGCTCCACGCTGCGCTGCTCCACGCCAAGATCTCCGCGTTGCAGTTGGGATGCGGTGCCAGGAATGGTGGTGAACAGAGCAATATCTTCTTTGCTCTGTTGTCTTGCCCCTAGCAGAAGGGCAGATATTTGGAGGGAGAAAGGACTTAGAGATAACAGTTTGTCTGTTTCGCTGGGGAGGCTCTGAGATCTGCGTGTGGCTTCGCTGCCAGTGGTGTAATTCAAGTTGTTGCTCATCTCTCATGCTTTCAGGATAATAAAGACTCTCGAGTATAGCAGAGAAATAAATGAATGTCACTGTAAAAACAATGCTTAAACAAAAGTAAACAGTAAGAAGATATTCTAATACCCATGAGGAGGAACAGCCTTTATTGTGTTCTAATTGTCTAGTTTTGAAGCAATACAATTTGGGATAGTTATGTGCTAAAAAGCTGTGGATAGCATAGCTACAAGTAAACCGTAAGCACATTTATCTGCTCATGTATGCACGTTGGTGAAAAGCCTCAATTTTGAGGAACAAAGAGAGAATTTCACATATTTGTCATCTTGCCAGAAAGACATAGCTTGAAGAAGTGAAATTTTCTGGCAACAAAGTAATTTAGATTGGCATAAGATAGGTGTGGCTATGTTGTATGAAAATGCTGCCAGACTGTCTGACATAATGTAGGTGCATGTACCCTGAGAGTATACGTGCACGAATTACCGGCTCTGTCTCCAGCTCCTTATTCTAGGTAAATTGCCCTAAGTCGGCTGTTTGCATTAGCTGCCTGCATGGAAATTGTTATTGTCAGGTCAGCATGAGATAATTCAACGCCATTTGTCTTCTTGGTTAAAGACCAGCTTCTTTTGCATGTGTTGCTGGGATGGGGAGTACATCTTATAGAAATTATTGCAAATTAACGGATAATAATAATAATTCAACTGTGCTCTCATACTGTATGAGAGCAAGATGTTAATCTACACAGGCGATACATGTCTTCTACCAAATGGAACCTCTTTCCCTGTGTATTCCTGATTCATCCTTTGAGCAGTCTCCATTCTGTGCAGCGAAGGGGAAAAGATAAGTTGTAATAGCAGAAAAGAAATAAAAATAGATGTTATGTCACAGTGTAGACTGACACATATTGCCGCAAATGGTATTTTATCAGAAGAATTTCTGAAGCTGCATTGATCTGTAACAGTTCTTCAATGTCAGGATTACAATCCCTCTTTTCACTTAACTTTTTTTTTTTTTTTAAAAAAAAAAGACTAAACTTTAGTAAATAGTTTCCTAACCTAGGAAAACTTTTTTTTTTCATTTTTATTCGTGAAAGTCTGTATTACACTGTGTATAATGCATAGGGTTTCTAATCAGTTGCAGAAAAGTGCTTTTGAATGTAGTAAGATACTCTTTTACGTCCTAGGCTTGAGAGAGAGATATAGTGGGTTTTTTTTGTTTGTTTGTTTTGTTTTGTTTTTCTCCTTGCATCTCATTACATTAAACCTACGAGTCAGGGTTTCATTTTCACAACATGGCAGGGCACATCTTGGTATCTGAACATTCACTAGAGAAGTATGACTTTTCTGGTAGGATGGTATCTGTAATGATGATATACACAAGCTTTGGAGTTAAATTTTTGAAGTTCAGAAACATTTCTCTCCTCAATTTTTGAATGCATTTTTTCTAGTAGTGTCTTGTTTAAAGTGGTTCATCTGTCAGCGAAGAGTGCTGAAGGTGCCAGCCAAATGAATAGTCAGCATGTTAAAGGAAAAAGATGTATGGATCTGTCATTTTCATGTATGTCACGTTCTTTCAACTTGTTATTCTGATGCTAAAATAACTCTGAAAGATTATTTTTAATGACTTTTCGTTTTGGGCTCTGTTCTTGGAGTCTGTAAGGTATGTTTAAGATCTGTAGGTAGCCTGCATATAAATGAGTAGCTAAGGAAGTATCTGAGATAAAAGACAGCAAGTTATCAGAGGAACTTCTGTTAATCCAGTCATCCAGATCTGTGCAGTGGAGTGTGGTTTGTCCTTCTTTGAGCTGTTTGTGATCTGGTCGTTAGGGTTTGACTGCAAGAATTAATTCTGCCACCCAGCCTTCTCTGTTGCTGTTTTCTTGCCTGTAGAACAGGACAAATGCATGTGTATGTCTGGGTTGATGAGACTGAAGTGATTGATGTCAACAAAATGCCTTGAAAGCCTTCAATGAAAGGCACTAAACCTCTATGCTTGCAGATTTTTAATATTAAAAAAATATTACAGATGACCTGCAAAAGCAGTGGGGAGGACCTAAAAATAAATAAATAAATAAATAAAAAATAAAAGTCACCAGGATACATTTAACACAAAAGAGCAAAGAGAAAAGAGATCTCTTTGGGAGTGGTCAGCCGGAGGGGAATATGCAACAATCTTATTTTCTTCTTTTCAGTATTTCTGTAAGTATTTTCAGACTTGAAAAATTGTGTTTAGTCACAGCAGGAAATGAAGCAAACCCAGTGCAGTCAGCAGCAGGCTCCAGTTGCTCTCGCTGTGGACAGTGCGGGTATCAGTTTTGGTGGGCAGTGTTAGCTTCTGATACCTGAGGGTGGGGTAGAGTTGTCTCTTAGACAAGAAAAACACTCAGCTACTGCTCATATAACAATATGTGCAATTTGAGCAGTTTACTCTGTCCAAGCTCTTTGCCTTAATTGTTATTGTTTTCCTTCATAGCAAAGTCTTAAGAATTTTCAACACTGCATTACTGTAAAGACTTTATTTTAAAAGGAGCCCAAAAGCAGGGGGGAAAAAAGGAGAAAATGAAAATAAGTAGTTGTAGGAAGTGGACACTGGAAACTTCAGAGCTCTCCAGCTTTATCCTTGGGGAGAGTTGAAGGGCAGAGCTAAAAGAAATTTATTGCAGTGTAGAGTCCTTAAAATGAAGGCAATTATATTTTAAAGTTTAAACATTGACAAGGTGCTCTGTACTGTACCAGTGACACAATGAAGACGATCCTTATCTCAAAAAAAAAACCAAAAAAAACCAGCATTTTTTTAAAATTGAAGTGCATAAATAGAAAGGTAGAATTATTCTTTGATGGCCTAAAGGAGAAGAACTGAGTAACTTTTAAGAACATGTGGATGTGTCAACTTATTGGGAAGGATTTGAAAGCTAGGACTGTGGGCAGCTGTGTAAGAGTGAATTATATTGGTGAACAGAAAAGACAGATGCTTATCCATTGTGACACTGATTCTCCCATTACGATTAGGCCTAAAATGTTGATGCTGTTGTTGGTATTCAATTCTGTTGTGCAGCCTTCTCATATGATTTCCATCTGTTGCTATAAGACAATCCAAAGTTTTTAGGTCATGGCTTCATTTTATGCATTATCAAATGCATTTTCCATAGGTTTTGTGTGTGCACGCATATGTGCATTTACAAAATGAGTCTATCCTGGTCCTGCTGAAGTCAGTGGGATTTCTGATGTGGACCTGAAGAGAATTAGGATCCTGTCCAGCAATATCTGGCGAGTCTTTCATTTGAAACTGCTTTGCAGACTGATGACTTCCTCCACAACTAATATAAACCAGTGCAGTAGAACTGGCAGCTAGGAAAGTAATTCTGGCTATGCTTTGGGAGAATGGGGGGGGATTTAGCTACACTTAAAAAATAAAAATTTATAAAATAACAGTCAGTAGCTGCTTTGTGGTCCATTAGAAGAACACTGTAGAATAAACCAGGAAAATTTTCATCAGTACTTAATTCTATTTGTTCTTAAGGCAAGATCATGGAGCAGATCCTCCTAGAAACTGTGCTAAGGCACATGGAAACCAAGGAGGTGAGTGGTGACAGCCAACATGGCTTCACAAGGGCAGGTCCAGAGCAGGCCAGAGGATGATCTGCTGGAAAAGTAGCATGGCAAGCTGTAGGCAGTCTTGGAGGATCCTGGAATGCATTGAGGATAACTTCTTAGGCCAAGTAATAGACAGCCCCACCATGGGGGATGCAATACTAGACTTGTTGCTTACCAGCGCAAGCGAAATAATTGGTGACATCAGGATTGGAGGCTGCCTGGGCACTAGTGTTCATGCCATGGTGGAGTTCACAATCCTGAGGGATATGGGGCAGACAAGGAGTAAGATTAGGACCCTAAATTATAGGAAAGCCCATTTCTAGCTGTTAAGGGAGTTAGCCAATAAAACCCCCTGGCAAACTGCCCTCAAGGAGAAAGGAGGAGAGGAGAGCTGGCAGATCTTTAAGGAAGCTTTCTTTAATGCCCAAAAGCATTCAATCCCCAGGTGTAGGCAATCAGGAAAGGAAGGCAGGAGACTGGTATGGCTGCTCTGTGACCTGCTGGTCAAACTGGAGGACAAGAAGAAAATCCACAAGCAGTGGAAGCAGGGACGGGTATTGTGGGAGGAGTATAGGGGTGCTGCCAGGCTGTGTAGGGAAGGGCTCAGGAAGGCCAAGGCCCAGCTCGAACTTGACTTGGTGAGGGGTGCAAGGAAAAATAAGAAAGGCTTCTACAGGTATATCAACATGAAAATGAAAGTCCAAGAAGGTGTCCCCTCCCTAGTGAACAATACAGGCAGGCTGGTAACAAGGAGAAGGCTGAGGTGTTCAACAATTTTTTTTTTTTTGCCTCAGTCTTCAACAACAACTGCTCTTCATGCATTCCTCGAGCGGAGGGGTTGAAAGGTGGGGACTGGGGGAGCAATGTCCCTCCCACTGTGAGGATCAGGTTTGTGACCACCTGAGGAACTTGAACATCCATAATTCTATGGGTCCCAAAGAGATGCATCCCAGAGTCCTGAAGGAATTAGTTGGTGCAGTCGCCAAGCCACTCTCTATGATATTGGAGAAGTCATGGCAGTCTGGTGAAGTCCCAGGTGGCTGGAAGAAGGGCAAGGTTACACCCACTTTTAAACTTGGTAGAAGGGATGAGCCAGGGAACTACCAAGCTGTCAGCCTCACCTCTGTGCCAGGGAAGATCATGGAGCAGATCCTATGCTATCCTTAGCTATGCTAAGGCACAAGGAAGACAGGGAGGTGATGCGAGACAATCAACTTGGCTTCACCAAGGGCAAGTCCTGCCTGACCAACCTAGTGGCTTTCTACAATGGCGTAACTGAGTCTGTGGACAAGGGAAGAGCCACTGCTGTCATCTGTCTGGACTTGAGAAAGGCCTTTGACACGGTCCCCCATAACATCCTTCTCTCTAAACTGGAAGGACATGGATTTGATGGGTGGACTCTTTGGTGGATGAGGAACTGGTTGCTAGATGGCATCCAGAGAGTGGTGGCCAATGGCTCAATGTCCGGGTGGAGGTCAGTGACGAGTGCTGTCCCTCAGGGGTCCACTCTGGGACTGATACTCTTCAAAATCTTCACCAATGACATTGACAGAGGGATTGAGTGCACCCTCCCCTGTGAGGACAGACTGAGGGAGTTGGGGCTGTTCAGTCTGGAGAGGAGAAGGCTCTGGGGAGACCTGATAGTGGCCTTTCAATATCTAAAGGGGGGCTGCAAGAAAGAAGGGGACAGACTCTTTAGCAGGGCCTGTTGTGATAGGGCATGGAGAAATGGTTTCAAACTGAGAGAGGCGAGATTTCACCTGGATATAAGGAAAAGGTTTCTTACGATAAGTGTGGTGAAGCACTGGCACAGACTGCCCAGAGAGGTGGTGGATGCCCCATCCCTGGAGACCTTCAAGGTCAGGCTGGACAGGGCTCTGGGCAACCTGATCCAGCTGTAGATGTCCCTGTTCACTGCAGGGGAGTTGGACTGGATGGCCTTTGAAGGTCCCTTCCAACTCGGACGATTCTATGATTCTATGACAGTCAGAGGCACCTCTGCTATGAAGACAGGCTGAGGGAGTGGGGTTTGTTCAGCCTGAAGGAGAGAATAAAAGTTAATATATAATTTTGAAATTTTAGTATAAACAAGAATCTTATATCTTTCATGGGGCTAAGACTTTATTTTGCAAGCAGAAAATACAGAGTTCTACAATTGGATGTAAATGCGTAGTAAATTGATACATCCTGCGTGTTAATTCATATGCTAAATTACTGAAGTGCTGTGAGAAGATTTGGAAATAGCATTTTATCATCATTATTGTCTTGCACGCTTGAGACTTCTTTTCCACATCTGAAAAATTTACTGACTAGTTTGTAAAGCAGATAAATGAATGTGAAAGCATATGGATGTTACTAAATATCTTTCTATTTTAATGTGGTGATGCTATCAACATTTCAGCAAACTAGACAGTTTGGTATTTCAAATACAAGCCAGGAGATCAATTCAGAACAGTAGTTACTATTTTTATTTTAAAGCAATGCTGTCAAAACCCTTTTTCAGGTTAGGATTCCATTCCTTCAAACTATGCTGCCTCATAAGGCACTTGGTACATCTGTAAGAATCTACCAACTCCAAGGAAAAAGCTTTGAGGGTCTTCTTTTTTTTTTTTTTTTT
>VXAV01009599.1:341940-362394 GCA_013399715.1 Alectura lathami | reverse complement strand
AAAAAAAAAAAAAAAATAGTGCAGAGGAGACACAATACTCCTAGATTAAAGATTGCAGCTGGTAATACAAAAGCTAGACTTGGGCTGACTGATAGCCTCTGTTGGCCAGTGCAGTTGATGTGTGGATATTTTGTTTTACAAAAGTTTGTGTTGATTATAATCCCTCACCAAACTTGTATGGCTAGTGGATAGGGAGAGTGTTCAATAAATATTTCCAAAACAGATGCTTTCTTTGTTTGTGACTGTTCCACATTCTTCCTTCTGTTTTAATAACCTTCCTGGCAAGTTTCTAGAAACAGCACTGTTGAGATTAACTTTTTGCAAATACTCAGTTTTCACTTTAGATGTCTTAAACGGTGAGTTATCTGTATTTAGTTGGGAAGCTTGAAGTGATCCATCTATCCAATCGAAATGGCTTGCAGTATGTTGAATACAGGTACTGTTTAATACTTACTTTCACATAGATTATAATATAATATTTTTTTTTTCAAAAAGCTACCATCTGTTGATGAACAGAAATACTGCCAATGTTTGTCAAATGTGTGCTTTATCTGACCTGTTCTACTTAGCACCTTATGGCAAAGCTTTCCCATCAAAGCAACTTACATATATCTTTATTCTTACAATGCCTTATTGGATTGATAACAGTGATGTTATCGCTTTTTAGAGTACGAATTAATGCGCTGAGGATTAGGGAGATAAAAATCTCTTGACTGCAAGACAAAGTCACCTGCAGTAGGTATAGAGTTTAGCTTTCTAACTCAGCTGTTGTTGAAAATCCCTGTTTTGTTCTAATGATCTTTACAGCTTTTTGATGAAAACAACTGGAATAAAGTTTCTACAGCAGAAAGGTACAGTAATGTGTCTTTTTCATGGGGGGTGGCTGGGAAAGTAGGCAAATTTCAAGAAAGAAATACAGTGCTGGTGTGCATTACTGCTGATAATACACAGTAATGAAGTAAGAAGCATTTAGTTCATGTTTGTTTTTATTTTTGAAATTACCTAAAAACCTCACAGACCAGGAGGAATGAGAAGAAATGGAGAGGAAAAGAGGGCTTCTGTGGGCTGTAGAGGAGTTAGATGCATGCCATCTTTTGATGGTGATGATGAGCTCTCTCTTCACTTGAACATGCAACCAGGAGCAGACTTTGCCTTTTCCCATTCCCTGTTTTCCTCTGGGTATTGTTAGAGGTTGGAGCTAAAAGCCTGTAATCATGTCTACATGGAGACACCAAGGCAAATCGCTTAAGCGTCAAGTCAAGATGTGTATGTTAAGGTATGTTAAAGTTGTGTGTGAATGCTGTGTTGGATACGGAACAGCCTTGTATCTCTAGCTTGAATCAATCAGAGGTCATTTTACATCTGAATGAGAACATCATTCAGAACGTATTTGAATTACAGTGATCTGAAGCCAGCTGCGTATGGATGAGAGCCTCTTGACATGGATGTTTACTGTACCTTAACTTCAGCGTTTTCTCCTGTACTTGATTTATCTTGACTTTCCTCAGTGTCGCTTATTATTGATCAGTTTTCGTGATACTTCTGTGGAGAGGCATCTTAGATGGAGCTAATTGCAAACTCCCAAGTGATCATAATTTAGTCAAAAATGGCAGTTCATTGAACTTGAGATGATTCATTGCAAACATTTTAGATTTGACAGACTTGCTCTCAAACCAAAATAAGACGCGACCTCTCTTTGATTCCCGGTGACCTCTGTTTTGGCTGGAGGCCTGGTGTTTTCAGGGTCCTTGGCATGGAGCGGAGCTGCCAAGGGTCCTACTTTGTGACCAGGGACACTGTGTTTCCAGGAACATGGGGTTTCCTTGTATAGCCTGCATGAGAAGCCTGTTGCAGAGACAAAGGCTGAGGAAACCCTGTGGGCCACCTCAGATTTGGGGCCTGCGGTGATCCTTTGTATTTGCATATTAAAACTGGCAGTCCTCCAAACAGTAAAACTAAGAAAAAAATCAGTTCCTACTACTCAGCAGTTGTACAACTGGAGCCCTCAGTTGGTAGGAAGTAGAGATTTGTTTAAAAGCAGAAGAAACCCAATTAATAACCTTGAAAATTATCTTGCAGCCCAGAAGCTGCTGGTGCTAGACTGAGCTGTGTTTCATTATGCCTGCGTGGATGTCCATAATATCTGTCCTGCCACTTCTTTTCAGTCTGGAGCTCATCTGAGGAAGCTCCTCAGAAGAACCAACTCCTTCGTCTAAAGGCTTTGGTGTGCCCTCTGTCATATCAGCCCTGACTGCAGAAGGTTGGAAGTTGCACTTCCTTGTGTCTTGTGTAGGAACACTTACATAAAGCAGAGGACATCCTGCAGCTTTAATATTCTAAAGGGTTAAAATGAACTGTGAATCATCCTGAGAAAGGAGGTAGTTGTCTTCTTTACCCTGTTTCTGTCCAGCTGAACTTGTCTCCCAGAGAGACTGTTGTGTTGCAGAGAAGAGGAACTGCCCAGCTGAAGTAGTTGCAAATGTACATAGCTGAAAGTTCTGTTCCACCTGCTCCCCGCTAGCTGGCTACCGTTACAAAATTAGGACTGTTTCCTGGCATTCCTGCCGAGGTCTGTGCTGTGATGGTAGTAGAAATTGTATTTTTTTTCTCTAAAAAGGGAAAATATACCCTTTCTCTTAGTTAATAAACATTCTGTTTTATAAGATGATTCAAGGATTGTTGTGTTCTTCTTATTTAAAAACAAACAAACAAGCAAACAAACAAAAAACCTTCTGCACTTTCAGTCCCTCAAGAACATAAATTGCTCCTGAAAGTTGCTTGTCACGTGAATGAAAACTTGGGAGCAAGTCTGATTTCAGTGCACTGATAAGATTGTATAGTTGGAGATACTGAGAACCCAAGAGTCTTGTCACAAAATGAAGGGGCAAATGGGTTGTGATGTATTAGCTGCTGCACATTTAGTTGACGCTTCCAAGGTGTTTGCACACTTGTTAAGTTCAAGGCCACTGCAGTAGAGGTAGATAGCAGATTGTCTCCTTGATTTGTGAGTATACAGAATTCCAAACATATTCCCTGGCTCAACGAGTAGATTTGTTTTTAAAATTTAAGCTGATTTGTTTCAAAGTTTTATCACAGAGTTGTAACAGTCTCAGCAATCTAACTTTCATGGTTTAGATGGCATGGCAGGTACTAGAGACAAGAGAAAACATATAAGAAGTCATTATCCTGGTATCTTGAATCTGAGCTTTGGGCAAAGGAGAAGAGTAAACTTACTACTGGATGCTAAGGATAGTCTCCTCACAGAGTAAAAACATTAAACATTTTTTGGTTTTCCTGCGTCTGACTGTGGTAAGCAAAATATGCCCTTTTCCCCTCATGTACTTGAGATGTTCTGAGATGTTCCTGATGCCTGCCAAAACCAAACACTATACAACTTGTTCTGTAACCTCCCAGATATCTCTGCTAGTTTTCCTGTTGCTCCTGTAGCTCAAGATCCCGTTCTCTTCCTCCCTCGTACTTCAGGATACAGACGGTTCAGGGAAGTCATGCAGCTGTAATGTCTAAATGGCTTCCTCTTCTTTGCTTTCCCCTTCCACCCCAATCAGAAATTCCAGATGGAAGCTCTTTGGTGTCAGTAACAGCTGCACAGCAGATATTTTTTTGCATCCTCAGAGCTGTAATAGCTGTGTATGTGTGTGGTTATGGTATGCATTTACCTTAAGGGTCTTCTGGTCCTTGCGGTTCCTCTGATCATTTTTGGTGTAGCATTTTCCCTGTTTTCTGTTCCTGGTTAAAAGTAGTTTCTTTCAGCAACAAGAAAAGTAGGATTTGTTATGAACTTCATTTTTAGGAAGTCTGAATATTTCAGAGTCCTGTGTTGTGATTCAAAAACTGTGCTCCCTTCTTTCATCTCCAGGGTTTATAATAAGGTGTCAGCAATGATCTAGTCCATCTGGGAGCTTGCATCAATACTTGGGAGAGCCATATGGGTCTGCCTCAAACAAGGCTATAGAAGAGTGTTCCACTAGCAACCAAGATGTCATCCATCTGCTAGACAATCCTGTAGCTAGTTAGCTTAATGACGTATTTATTTGACTAGATGTTTCTGCGCAGCAGACTCCAGCTTTCCTCCCTGTTCAAATTAATCCCCAAACCTCCGTGCTCTGGAGAAAAAATGAAACCTGCCCCTTCTGGAGAATGTCAGGAGGTTTGTGGCTGGGTGGGTCTGCTGCATCCATCTCCTTCAGGATAAGCACCCTGCTAGGAGGCGACCGCGGCCTTGCTGTGTGGGCAGCCCGTGCGGCGCAGGTGTCTGGTGGCGGGGAGCAGCGGCCAGACACAGGACCTGGGTGACCTCAGATGCTCGTAGAAATCCAATCACGCTGCTCCTGCTTTAGGGTATTATTTTAGCACACGGAGCTGGCTGCCTGCGGATTGCCTGCTGCAGCACTTAGAGCCCGAGTTGTCATAGTAAACGCTTTGCACAGCCACACAGAATAAGCCAGGTGATTATTTCTCTTAGTTGCTTTGACAGAAATGTTTACTGCAAGATTAAGGGGCTCACAGTCTTCAGTGTACACATTCCAGGTGTTGTGTTCTCGGGCAGTCCTGCGAAGTCAGAGCTGCAGGAGCTGCGGTGGCAGCATGCTGTGAGGAGGGAAGCCCTGCGAACTTCACCTTGCTTGTTCTTGCTGTGGTAAAATAGAGCACGTTGGGGCTGCCTGGCATCGATTTATTTATTTATTTATTTATTTTTCCCTCAGCCACTCTATCTACTGTTTATTTTTAGTCCAAAGAGGCTAAGTCACTGTTGCAAATTCTAGGCTGATCTGATTTCTAATCTGTCTGAGTCAGAGTTGGGCTGAGAGGGGGACAGAACAACAGGGAAAATGCAAAGGAAAAGAATGCTTTATGTTCATGGCAGTTGTATGAATTGGTGTTGAGGTAATTTGATAAATTTGACATGGAAAAATGGACGTATGTGTTCAGACAAACAGCTGCACAGTTGAGTCCATCAATAGTTCTTCTTTTCTGTCTTGTCAAGGCGGTTCACCCGTAGGGTCTCATTAATTTCAGTGGGAGCTGAGAGACCATCGCAGTCTCTTCTGAATACAGGTGTTTGTATGGTTGGAGTGGAAATGGTGCTATCTGCTGACCTTGGTAAATTTCACCTGATATTATTTCTACAAAAACCAGTGGACATTGACAAAAGTGAACTTGAGGTACTTCAGTAAAGAATCAGTAGTCTGTGCAGGTCCTAAATAAGGCTGAGAAATAGTCTCTAAAGAAGGTGCAGAAACAAATTTGTTTATTTGCTGTATGCTAGAGGCCTGTCTTCTTACAGGTGTAAAACATCTATTATTGGGCATAGTAGCAGCATTAAGCTGAAAAAGGAGATTTCAAGTAAAATCAGGGAAATTGGAGGAAGCGTGGAGTCGTCCAGGTAAAATGTAGGTTAAAGAGGTGAACTGTGCTCACTTCTGCTTCATCTTCTGGTGATGCAAGGAGAACTGAGGAGTTATTCAGGCTGGAAGGGACCTTCTGGAATTCATCTAGTCTGACCTGCAGTAACAGGAGTGAGGCTTTGGTGGGGTGGAAGAAAATGCAGAGTATGAAAAAAGACAAGCTTAATTCTAAACATTCCAAGTGCCAACAAAGAGGGAAGTTAGCAAAGTCTTACTAAAGGTGGGAAGGAGTTTCCAACTCTTGGAGCTGTTGCATGTGGTTCAGGCAGTCAACGCTGTTGTATAGCCTTGAGATGTTGTCTTCAAAGCGTTGCCCGTGTAGTTAGTCAAAAATCACGCAGTTTACTTTCCAAGACGGGAAATGGCTGACAATGCTTCACTGGTATGAACGTGGGTATTTGTATCAGGTCACTCGTTTTGCCACAGTGCTGCTGTTGGCTGTTATATAAAACACAAGCAGCTTTTTCTGCATCTTACAAAAACATGGGTTACTTTGTTTATATTACCTCCTACAGGTAATTAACGGGTCAGAATAACATTAATAAGTTTTTGGTAAGAAAGGGATTTTACATCTTACTGGAAGGCTCACTATATCAAAACTTGATTGCCTTATAGTAGAATGAAGAAATCAGTTTTCTATTGTTCAAGAAAAATTACATTTCTATTGGATCAGTTTTCTTCTGTAGTCATGTATGATGCCATGCAAAATAAAAGAAAAAATCATTTAGAACGGAAAGTCATAACGTTATGAAATGTTTTAAAATTTCTACCTTATAAAATACCTATTTCAGTTTCTATTTCATGACTAGTGTCATCGAAGTGATACGTTACAAGAAGTATTTCTGCTTTGATGCATTGGGTTTCGTGGTGGAAAACAGATCCACAGGAATGTTTCTGACAGAGACCCCAAACTTCTTTGGGAGCTTTGCGTTGTATTCTTTAGTAGCATGATATTGCTTTTTTAAAATTCTTTTAGTTTCTTAGCATTTCATTGCAAATTTGTAACTTCATGGGAAAGATTACTAAAATTCTGATGTTCTAATTCATTGCTTCATTCCTCTTAATGTTTGTTTTACAACATAAGAGTATATATTACTGCAGAGAGGGTGCATCTTCCTGATTGTTCTTTGCTGTTGAGTATGGTTTATCTGACTTGAAGAAGATTAATTTTGCTGGCAATTGTTTCTTACACGTAGAGGTGCTATAGAAGATGCCCATTATATTTATATTTATTCATATCTTCTACTGCTGATTCCCCAGTTTCATTTACCTTCTTGAGAGCGTTCTACAAATGGAAGAGGACTTGCACAGGAATGTAGTTGTTTTGAACCACCTCTGTGATCCTGTTCACTTTGAACTGTGGCTAATAACAAGCCAGACAGAGTTTTGGTTCTGAAGGGCGGCTGTATCATGTCTTCTTCCCATTAGCCAAGTGCTCTTCTTCTTCCTGCGCTTCATGTATGGATGGGTATATGATTTTCTTGTCATTAAATGTTCCTGTCCAGTTATGCAGAAGTGCTGTGTTAATGAAATTAGGTAACGCGCTTGATTCCTGCTCTGGTAATTAACATAAAATTTGACTGTCTTAATTTAGCTTATGTATACTAAGACAGCTTTGTAACACTGACAGACCGAAAAAAATGCCCAAATCTGATGCAGGATAGAGTACATCTGTGTGGAGTAGTTTCTGGAATGCTGTTGCTTGGGTCTCTCAATAATATGTTTTAAGTCTGTGTATTTAGGTGTTAAGGATAGGGGGAAAAATCAGGGGTGGCAAATTGGAAGGTCCTCATCCTTGATGCTGAGTGGTTTCTGTTTGGCACTAGTCTATGTTGTAATCTTTATACTACTTAAAAGAAAAAAGGCTTAGAAAGGGAAAAAGAAAGTTCTCTTTGACTTTTGCCTTTTGCCTTGAGAGTTTCTTCTGTGAGCTTGCCTGTCTGAGAGGCTTGAGTGCTGTAAGAGCCAACGGGTTTATTTCAACATTGCTCAACGGGTTAGACCTTGAGTGTGTAATTCAGGATGGAGACTGTCTAATAGTGGAACAACCTATAGTGAGTTATCACATCAAAGTCTGAACCACTGGAAATGCTAGATGGTAAAAAATTCACTCTGTTTGCAAAGTATTTGCTGTTTAGGTCTGAAAGCAGTTAGTTACCTTTTTAATTTCTCCTCAGCTGTCTGATTGCTGACACAGCATAATTTTTTTTGGCGCAACGTTTTTCATATCAAAGTAAATTACATGCTACAGGGCACATTTGTTTAGTGGACGTCACTTCTACAGTCAAAACCTTAAGCTGCTGGATAAACAAGTCATGTTGTAATTAGGTATGTCTGTTTTCAGCAAAACTATGTCAGAATGTAAAACCATCAGAGCAATTAGGGTTTGATTAAAGTGGCATGCATGTGTATCATTGTGCAATCTCCCCTGCACTATTTCTGTGCCTACCCTATTAAGACTGTATTCCCTTTGTAGTGTCAAATGGCCTGCAAAGAGCTGAGTAGGAGGCATTTTTTGCATTGTTTTTTTAATTAAGAGTAATTATTGAGGAAAATGACTACATACATGATGATACCTACTGAAAATGTTTTGTCTGTTAATGTTTAAAAAAAATAGGTTAAAGATGTTGTTCATGTTTTTCACCTTAATTCTAGATAGTCTGTAAAAGGTTAGTAGTGCAAATACAAGACCCCATGTAAAATGGGCCAGAGCAATGTGGATAATACAAAAAAAAAAAAAAAAAAAAGATCAAAAGGTTTCNCATAATAAAATCTATTTATTTCACATGATGAAAAAAAAAAAAAAAAAAAAAAAAAAAACCAACATATAATGCATTTAGATATGTTACTTAGCTTAACAAATGCCTTCCTTGGTCTAAAACATTTAAAATGAAGCTAGCATACAGAAAACTTTCAATTTTAAGTTCATGAATTTTTGAAATCCAGTGTGAACTAAAGCAAGGAGCAAGGTCTTCTAAAGAAAGCCCCTGGAGTATATATTACAGAGGCTTGTAGTAATTGTACAAAATTTTTCTGTAATTCTTTTTCTTCCCTATATGTGAGCAGCTGTTAGATTCCTGCCATCTCAAACATCTAAGGAAGGCACAAGACTCCATTTCCTGTGTTACTTTACACACTCTTGTTCCATATGTTATTGAATTGAACTGCTTGGCTGAGAGGACCGTCTGCCCTCTGGAACTACCACGATGACTTCTGAACCTTTCCTTTACTGTTAATTTAATTTTCCCCGCTCTGCTGATTAGACTGGTTCTCCATCTATTTCCACAGGCTTTGGGAATCTTACCTTAGCAAGGTTTTCCTAGGTGCTAGGTCTGAATGTGACCTTGTGAGTATTGAAGGAACCTTCCTGAGGAGGTTTGTTGTGGCCTCTCGATGGTTTGAAGATCTTGCATTATGCCTTTTGTACAAGAAGCCTGCCAACAGGACAAAAAACTTGCACGCTTTGCCACCCCTTTGCCACCAGCTTAGCCTCAGTTTTGTTAAAAGCTGTAAAGTGAGGCAGACATGGACTGAAAATGGGCAGTACTGCTTAATTTGCTGTTTGGTCCCATGGTTTGAATCTGTATTTAAAAAAACAAAACCCCTCTTCCTGTCTCAGACTCCAAGTTACCAGTTGCCATGATAAAAGAGAATATGAAAGAGATGGAAATGTTTTTTAGAAACCAATACACAGCAGTGTATTTTCGCTGGTCAGTACATTTTAGGTGGTGCTTTTTTTTTTTTTTTTTTTTNTTTTAAATTTCCATTTCTTATAGAATGTGGTTTTCCAGCCTCCACAGCTTACCAGATGATTGGGCTTAAATTAAATACTTCCTGTATATGATTTTCAGGAAAGCAAACTTACTGATCTCAACTCTGCAGAAGCGCCGTGCTGGTGTGGAGGGCTGGCTGTGCTCGCTGCCAGCAGTGTTGGTTACAGGTGAGACTGTAACCAGGGAGAAAAGTGCTGACTGCTCCCAGGACAGATCCCCCTCTTACAACCAGTCTGTGTTCATAACTGGAAATGTGGGACTATTCAAAGTTGAAATTCTCTTCTGTTCATGTCTGCAAGGGGAAAAATGCGTTTGCGTTATAGGTTATTGCATACTGTGTCTGTACAAGTGTAGATCCTCCTGGTGTGGGGAGAGTTTGTATTGAACACATCAGAATTTGCTCTAATTAATGCTTTTGTAATGTTCACATTGGTTTTTTATGTATGGGTGTGGATGGGAGAAAGTCACCTTAAAGGTTAACACCGTGTAGAAGGTAGCTCGATAGTCTTCTGACTGTTTGGGAGTGAAATGTTAGCAGCGTACACAGATCTGTGCTGGTTTTCTTATATTTTATGGCAGATATAAAAATGATGGTTAACTTACTGTCTTTCAGGAGGAGAGGTTCTTCTGTTCTAAAACTAGGTCTAGAAAGACATTAATGCGATGTGGCAGTATTGCTTGTTGCTCATGCTTAGGGATCAGTATGCTTTGAGTATCTAAGAACTTTGTTTCATTGCTAGGGATCAAAAACTGCTGTGTCAAATACTGAAGTTTTTATTTTCCGTGTGATATTTGCAATATATTATTGATGATATTGAAGAACCAATGACTCAAAACAAAAAAGAGGCATTTTTTTAAGTTGTAATATGAAAGGATAATAAAAGCAACAGCCCAGGCAACTGTAGCCTTCCTTCATGATACACAAGGTGGGAAGGTAAATACAGAAACTTAAAAGAAAAGAAGCATGTCTTGATAGATGATCATTGGCACTGTTTAATGCAAGCTGAATGATTCATTGGGACATTGGAGGGGCTGCATTGCCACATGTTGGAAGTAACCTGTGAGACAAAAAGACAACATAGCTCTTAAAGCTTCTGCATTTGCCTCTCCTTTTTAGATATGACAAATGAGTGCCTGATGTCTTGGCTGAGCTGAGCTGTTCCAACACAGGGATGCAGGAAACAATACTCTCATGTCTCTGAAAATACAAATCTGACAAAAATGCCTGTTGCTCAGGAGGACTGCTTCCAATTTGCCAGACACCTTCCCCGCATATCCCTGGCATACTGAGAGGGTTATTTGTACATTGATGTTCTTTTCTTCTCCTCTCTACTCATCTTTTCTTCTCCACTTCTTTGTTTTGCTGCCAGCGAGCTATTCTGGTTTTCTGCAAACTGAGTTAACAAGAGCTAATACTGATACTTTCAGGTACTTTATTCCCATCTGTTCTTGCTGCAGAATAAATGTTCTGACTAAATTTTGTCACTGTTTGTGCAGCGTATCTTCAGAGTGAAGGGATCATATCTGAGGTTGGTGTTTAGGGTACTGTTGCTTTCTCCAAGTTAAAGTAAGCATGTATTTAGGGAGGCAAAGGGATAAAAGGCAGAAGATGACTGTGTGTGGGGGGCATCTATATGCATGCATATGTACATATATATATATAAAGAAAAGAAACAGAGTGACTGATGATGACTAAATTCTTTAGAGTATTCTGTGTACAGTTACCCCTGAATATCCTTTCTTCTGTCCTTTTCTGTTCTCCTATATTAAATGAATACAAGTAGGGTAGAAAAATCGCTTTGGGTAAACTGTTCTGCTGTCACTTCAGTCTATGGCTCTCGTAAACCAAGAGGTTATTGCAACAGCTATATTGGAAAGAGGGAGCAGATTTCATAGCTGCCTTCCAAGATGTGTATTGGTTTGTCTTTATGCATGAAAACAGGTACACAGCAGTCTGGGACTCTAAAGAGGATATCCACATTATTTAATTATACTGACCTACTGTATCGTTTGTTTCTTTCTAAACACACAATACTTCATTTGAAAGAAAAGTAGTAAAGAAAATAAGACGTGATCCTAAGGTACTTAATTTTACAGAAGCTAAACTGGATGCTGGCAGACTCTCCCACTGGTGCCTTGTGCACAGACGGCAAGCTAGTGAATTACGGATTTTGGCTGTGTCTGACGTTGCATTTTGTTTATTGCTGTCATGTGTACATCACATGATCAAAAAAAACCTGACAATCTTCATTGTACATTCACTTTTTGTCATGCTACAAGGCATGGCCTAATTTCTAGAAGTAATGTTCCTTTTTTTCCCCCATCGGTACCGCAGTGGGGTGTGCTCAGTGCAAAACAACTTCTGTGTTCCTCCGATTGCCATTTTCTGGTTATGTGGCTTCACTGCACTGTGGTGGTTTTGATTTGCTTTCATTTTTCATCATCATCTTCCAAAATATTTCTGATTCATGGACTGTTTTTTCACTGTTGGACCATACATGTTCATCAGGTAAACTGTGCTTCCGTTTGGAGTGGCCATTGTCGCGGTGTGCTGCACAGAAGCCAAGTGGTGCCATCGGTCCGGATGGGTTGCTTGTTGAATCCTTTGGTTTCCTCCAGGTGGATGTGATCTGTTTCAAATATCCAGCCTCCTCATCTGTTTGATTGCCTTTGCTCTGATGGCAGCCTGACCTCATCCTAAGGAGATGCTCTTATTTCCTGGCTACGAGGCCAATCTGATGAACTTTTGGTATTGACTGTGACATTTTGCTTACAATTAAAGCATTTTGTAGAAGTGGAACTGTTGTCTTGACAACTAAACTCCGGCTAATAATAGATAACTAAAGAAACCACAAGTCCAAACGTATTGTAATTCTTACAGAATTCAAACTTGTTTTTGAGTATGAGAGGCCATTTCAAGACAAATGTGTTTGTATTTTGGATCTGAAGTATAAGAAAGTCCAAGACATCACTGTGACATAGTTTTATACTAGAGTTCCTCTGTATCTACTTCAAATACTGTTTTTCTTTCATAAAATGTCATTCCTATGCTAGTTTTCTGCAAAGAAGACTGTTTGTTTGCACTGTAATGGCTCTTCCTTATATTCACGTGAGTTGAAATTTCAAATGTGCATTGAAGTTTGGGAATCATTATGTTAATCCAGTGTGTACCATGGGTGCTTCAGGAGAACTGTGGCTTTCACTTGGAGAGCCAAGTAATAGATTTATGGTAACTTGTGTCCTCCTCTACAAGTTTTATCATTTTGTTTTCCTCCTCCACTTACTCCTTTAAGCATTTTAAAGTTAGATTTCCACTATAATTTGTGTTATGGTTGCGAGGTAGTAGAGTAGAAGCAATGACGTATAATGCGATAGTTGGAAATACTGGAAAAACTGTTTTTCCTTCATCTATGTAGTTTTACTATTTAGTTTCTTTTTCTTTCTTTGCTGTTTTTTTTCTTTTTTTTTCTTTCCTTTTTTTTTTTTTTTTTTTTCCAATGGGTCCATTCTAGTTCTTTTTAAGATGCAAATCTAATGATGAAAAGCTGATCTTCATTAGCTTTCACTTGGTGGGTAGTGACAGGTGCTTAGGTGCTACAGTAATATAAACAATATACAAACTTACATGGAATAGAATATTAGACTTGTGTCTCTCTCTCCTTTCTCCATCTCGTGTTTTCCCCCCAGAACAGCTAGAGCTTCCCAGCGCTTTTGCTCTATTAGTACTTCTTCCCAAAGTGGGACATGAGTAGAGCTCAAGGCGTGGAACTCGGGTTGCGATGCTCATTTCTGAAGAGGAGCAGTAGTTTGGGCTCAGTGTTAAGTTATTCCTCACTATATAAAGTACTTTATGTGAGGAAGCATGTAGAATTTGTGTCAGAGAACGCGTATAAACATCATGTTTGGTTACAGCACAGCATAAAAGGAACATTCTGAATTATCTCCACAACATTTCTGGAGTAGAGAAAAAGAGCTGTTAGGTGACAGTGAGGACACTGTCTGTAGTGAGGGCCTCCGTGGGACTGCATTTTGTAGTGGGAGCTGGTGTAAATGTGTTTGGACAAGCTCACATGTTGTGGTTCCATCTGTGGTTTTAAAAGATTTAACAGGGGGGAGATTTTTTTTTTTTCTTCAGTATTTGAGAAAGAGCATTATATTTAAAGTCATTTAAGCTAGTAACATTAGTACTCTGCTGGAATTGTGAGAAATCAGCTCTTGGGCTTTTTTACTAAGGAATGCTATCATTCAAGAATACATCACTCGAGTGCTCCATGACCCTGGAGGTGGCCGGGCTGTGTTGTGCCCCTGTGCCTGTCTCTGAGCAGAAGTTCCCCCGTCTGCCCACTCCCTCGTGTTTCTATTCCCTCTGCAGGAGCAGTGTTGAGTGCCTGCTCTGCCTTGGACTTGCCTGGTGAGGTCTTTGTTTGGAGTGTGCTGTTTGGAGCACGAGAGGGAAGACTCTTCTGCACAAATGCTGTTGTCCAAGGAAATGGCCCAACAGCATGTCAGTGTCAGTTCTGTCATCTGTAGCAATCTGAATTATCATTGCAGATTGTTTTACATGAAATTGCAGAAATGGGAGGTGCCACACAGACTGTTAGGTTCTCTCTCTCTCTCCTGTTTAAAATTGACAGATACCAGTTTTCCTCACATTTTCTTGAAATACCTTAAATCTAGTGATGTTTTGAAGGAGAAAACTAATAGTCAGGGCCCTTAAGTTGTGGATAAGCCATGTAGGGTTTGAGTTTGGATTATTTTGTTTCTGGAGGATAACCTTAATGCTATATGTCTCCCTCTCCCCCTTTCTCATTTTACACCTTGAGGCATTAGGCTTCTAACAGTCGCTGTTGTTCTTCAAAGTCTGAAGTCTGGCCATTTGTATTTTGTGACTTCTTGGGGGAGGAGCTCTGTTCTCCTGCTGCATCCTTCAAGTACTGCCTGCCTGAGGTTCTGTCTTGGGAAATTCTAATGGCAGAGGATCCTCTTGAGTTCAGGTATAGCCTCAAAGAACCAGCTGTATGCTTTCTTCCCTTTTCCTTCAACAACTCTAGGAGCAGACATTCAACAGAAATCAGAGGATCTGTCTCTGCCTCAAACAGAACTTTCGTTTCTGTAGGTGATTTTTTGGACTGTCATGATACATAGGGCCTTACTGTCATTATTAATACAGATGACTAACTTGTTTGGGTAAAGAACTTGATTCTTCTGTGTTGCACTTAAAACTTCAGTTTATATGCCTTAATGACTAGTATCAGTCTGTTCAAGAGAATACTTTTCAGACAAAAGGTGGCTATAGTACTAACCTGCACAAAATGCTTTCCATTGATCTTCAAGAGGAAAATTGCAAAACTTGTTAAATATAAATTAGTGTAAAGGGAAAAATACATGTGCAAATTATAATAGACTGAGCACCTGACACTGAGGTTGCCTGTTGCTTTCTACTGGAAGACAGTTGCTTGTAGCTTTCCCAACCTTGAAACATTTGAGCTGAAATTTTCCAACCTGATTACTTGCCTTGGACTGCTTATTCTGGGCTGGGAGACATTTCAGGTGAAACAAATCAGTTGAAATATTTCTGAACGTGAGTGTAGAGAAGAAAACTGTCGCTTTTCTCTTAGTGGGAAGGCCTAGGAGTCTGTTCGAGGGAAGACTGACCATGGCTGGAGCTGGGCCAGGACAGCTGTTTGTGCTGCTGTGCTTCAAACCATGTTGCTGAAATCGTGTGGATTTAGACCAATCCTGCAAGTGGAGTTAGGACTGAAGTTACTGTTCCAGCAGATCCTTTCTGGCATGCAGTTTGACTGCAGCCCTGCGAGCAGTTGTGCAGGCACGGGGTGGCAATCCGCAGACTCTGCTGCTGAAGCCAGCCTTCCATCTAGCAGGGGCACCGTCCTGTGTTTTGCTCAGAAACATCTTGTTTAAGAAAACAGACTGTGTTTAAGTGATGGTTTCTTGACAGGTTGAATCTCACTGTCAGCACTTGAGGGCACAGATGTGCGTGTGCTCTGTGATCTTGGTCTGCCCAGATGTACTTGAACACAGAAGTGTTGTTTGTTTAGGGAAAATGCCTCTCTGGGGGTCCTGAGTCCTGTCTGCATTTAAAAAGCTGCAGGAGGTGGCAGTAGGAATTTATAAGAAAAATAAGAAGGAAAAAAAACCCACTTAGAAACAAGGAGCCTCTATAAATGACCCAGTATGGGACCAGTGTTACAAAAGGGGTTGTTCAGTGTGTCAGCAAGGCAGTGCTGGATTCAGGAGTGACTCCAGAAGGAAAGTTATCAGGGGCGATGCAAAGAATAACTGGAAAAAATAGCTTTCCCTACTGTATTGTGTGACAGCGTTTGCATGACTTTTTTTTTTGTTGTTGTTATAGCCAACTTAAAAAATGATGAAAAATCACCCCGTTTGGTTAGAGTTGGTATATGGTGCTGGTCATTGACTCTGGGGTGAGGAGAGGGCTTCCATATATTGATTAACTTGGTATGCATCTGATAAGGTATATTGTTTCTAAGTATCTTCCTCCTACACAATTTGTCAGCATTGTGCTATAAGCTTTTGCGGGAGGACTGTTGGTTGCCAATGAAGCTAGACCTGCAGAATCCAGAAATTTCTTGACTTCTGTTGTTTAAAGGATGAAGTGGATAGGCTGGTAAAATTGCTTCACTTTGAGCTATCATTCCAAATATAGAAATACACATTGTTTGTGAGTTAGGCCAAGAATTTTTTTTAAAAAGTTGCTGTGAAGTTAGCCAGTAACCTGTGTGATCACTCCCAGTAAATAACAACAACATATGTTACCATATAAAAGTGGAAATGGATCTGGAATGGCTGGTTAAAGCAGACTTCTGTCCATCTGTCACACAGGCTAATAAGTAACTTCTCTTTGTTCTTGTGTGTAATAAGGGGTGGCCCCATCAAAATGTCAATAAATATTGTGGGGAATGTAGAGGACCCATGTGGTTTTGGATGGATCAGAGCCAGTGGTGTGTCTCCATTTTCTGTGTTTGTGAAGGAGAGAAAGGCGATGCTGAAGTACAAGCAGAATGTTCTGAAATGTACGTCTTCAGCTTTGGGGAGCTTTGTTAAGGTAGTTTTGTGTATGTTAAGGTGTGGTGGCTTTCTGATACATGTGCGGTGCAAGGAGGAGGTGGCCATCCTTGCGTTGCGCTGCCTTGCTTGGATTGGGAAGGGCCTGTCCAGGCTGCAGCTCGTGTTTGCAGCAGCCACCACTGCAAAGGTGACACTTTCAGATTTGGACGGCTCAGTCTTTTTATCTTTAGTCATGTTTATCCAGGTGCTAGTTACTTCAAATTTATTTTTTCCAATGCTAATAAAGTCCTCTTAATTTTAAATATTAAACCTGTGTCTGCTGTAATGCAGCCTGTGGTAACTTTGACACTATCTGATATCTAATCTTTTATTTCCATTTTAAATTTTACTTTGTCTCCTCTGCATTTTTTTTTTTTTATTCTGCTTCATTCCCGTAGACAGTTTTTTATTTGAATGTGTCTGGAGCACCAGGATTCTTGTTCACACACTGCCTGCTGTGATGAGCTGCGCAAGACAACATCTGCATAGCACAGACGGAGCCTGAAAGAATGCGAGGTGTGTCTGTCTCCCTGCTTATCTTGGCTTGCTTCTCTTGTCCGAGCTGCTCTTGAGGTCTGTCTTCCTACTACCACTCTGCGGCCTGCGCTAGCAACGTGGTGGAACCAGAGTTGGTCTGAAACACTCCGTGGTGACCTGCTGGAGGCTGGGTAAGAGTTAGCCAGGGTCACGCTGCTGGTGGTGAAGCATTAAGGGAGGTGGTAACATCTGCAGAGAGAGTGTGGAACTGCTGTGTATGGTAAAGGGGGAGAAAGAAGCAGCAAGTGGAAAAAATTGAGCAGAGCAGGGAATATCTGAGCACATGCTTAAGGTCTGAGGGGCATGTGGGAGAATCTGTTGGATAGCAATAGGACAAGAGTTAGTGGCCTCAAGCTGCACCATGGGAGGTTCAGGTTGGATGTTAGGAAAAACTTCTCAGAGAGAGTTGTCAGGCATTGGAACAGGCTGGTCGGGGGGGTGGTAGAGCCTCTGTCCCTGGAGGTGTTCAAGAAATGTGAAAATGTGGCACTTAGGGACATGGTTTAGTGGGCATAGTGATGATGGGCTGACAGTTGGACTAGATGATCTTAGAGGTCTTTTCCAACCTTAATGATTCTATGATTCTATTATATAAACCAAAAGCAGAACACAGGAGCGGTGAATGATGACTGAAGAAAGTGTAGGTACCATTAAAAAAATATCCAGAAGTGGTCATGAGGAGTTACTGTTGCTGCTTCTTTCAATTATTCTCATTTTCCAAGCCAGGTAACTTGGATTTGAGTTATAGTTGAGTTTCACCTGTAGTTTCCTCGCTCACATCCAGCCCAGGCTTGAAAACTCTCGTTGTATATTTGCCATCTTGTGAACTTCGAGGTGACTCGTGAATGCATGGAGGTTTGGTATTTCTGACTGAGCTGCTTGGTGCTGGGCTGAGTGTCAGACGCTCGTCAGAGTTTGCCAGAACCGGAAAATAGGATTCACAGCAGTCAGTACTGTGTGGCTGAGGTGGCAAATAATAATAATAATAAAAACACCTGGAGAGGGGCATTTTCATTTCATCCAAGAAGTGTTTAATGCCAAATACAGGAGTCCTGGTGCGAAGGAGCACGCTGAGGGAATCTTCTTCAGTGGCAACTGTCCTTGGCGTGCTGTGCTCAGCTCATGCCTTTTTTTCCCTTAAGACTGAATGAATGCTTCTGGCCATTAGTGTAAATGTGATGGGTTAATATTCTTTGAGGCTGGAAGTGGATGGCTGTGGTGGGAGAGCAGTCGCCTCTCCCCTGTGACACGCTGCAGACAGGCTAATCCTTCTCTTGCAAGTCTCTGATGTAACTTAATTAATTTTAGTGGAATTACTCCTGATCTATAATTAAGCGAGAAGGAAATTGAACTGGACAATGTGAGAAGCTTCCTGTGTTGTTGCTTATCATTATGAAGAGATGGAAGAGTTCACATTTCATTACTACCAGGCTGTCATCTTGAACACGAAGTCCTCCTAATGAGGCACTGCTTCAGAAGGAGTGACTGGATCTGGTGTCTAAGTTTGAGTTTATTGTTCTTTAGCTAGTTGCATAAGAATGATTGTAGGCTGAGGAGGATGCCAAANATTTTAATTTCTAAGAAATGCTGTAATAATATCCCCAGTTCCAAAGCCCTGGCTATTGCTGCACCACATCTGCCTGCACAGCTCTACCTGCTGGCTTTGGTTTTGCTTTATCACATGGGGAGCCCCTGTTTCACCTGTGAAAACAGGTTCTGGGTAAGACTTTTCTGTTATGAGGTCTTCAGCAGATCCTGTGCTACAAAACTAGCAGTGTGAGAACTTTGATACCAGCAGAGCCGGGAGCTGATTGTAGGACTGGGGGGAAATAGCAACCGTTTCTGGTGCCCCCTGTTGGGTACTTGTTGTAATTCTTGAAATGGGAACCCACAACTCACTCCTGAGGCCAAATATGAAGAAGTGTCTGGGAAGAACTGCAGACTATCTACCGTTCTTCAGGGCTCGTGAGGAGACAACTTTTTTGTCATCAAGGGTGTACCAAAGGTAGTTTTTCTGCAATTTCTCATTTTTTGTGATCGCCGCCTGTGTTAAGGCATTACTGTTCTTCTTTGGCATCTGAATTACTTTTCCATGGTCTTTAAATATTTGCCTTCCTTTTTGATAGCCATTTCTCTGTTACCGTATCAAAGTAAGTTTTAATACTCCTTCTCCACTTGAGAAACTTAGTGAAAATGTTTGGCATCTGTGTGAGGAGGGAAAGGGTATTTGGCCAAAGATGAAATAACAAGTTAACTCAGCGTATAGAGTAGAATGAGTTAGAGCCTGAAGAAAATTAAATGTGGTTGACGGAGTCTGGTGTATGTATCCCAGAATACTTG
The DNA here is from genome assembly GCA_013399715.1 of Alectura lathami. Classification (NCBI taxonomy): domain Eukaryota; kingdom Metazoa; phylum Chordata; class Aves; order Galliformes; family Megapodiidae; genus Alectura; species Alectura lathami. The sequence continues at coordinate 343,229 of VXAV01009599.1, read as the reverse complement.
CTTTACTCTGTGTGCATGTTGGGGAATCATTTAGCCTCTTTTGTGTTCTTAATTCTTGGGATAATCAAGTTGCAGCCTACTAGTATTTCTCCTTAGGATATTAGAAACAGGAGTTCTTAAACATCTGTTGTTTTTAATTTTTAAGTTGATTTCTGTTGGAATTTAGTTAGGTTTCTTTACTATGCCATGGCTTCTCAAATTCACCCACTCTGACTAGCCTCTCTTCCTGTTTAAAATAGCAACACTTTCATTACTGAATACAGTCTCCAGTATTGATACATGCCTTCCTCTTTGCGTTTTTTCACTATTTGGTATGCTTTCCAAGTTAAAATACATGATTTAGTAAAAATGCAGTCATGAGTCTTTACTTGCATGGGTAAGAAATATTTCCATAGCTAATGTGATAAATATTTCAGCAATTTGATTTTTGTGATAAAAATAAATCAATTGTTGTGTGAAAGAAAACAATTTTCAAAGCTTCTTATATTATTCTGCTTGAGAGAATTTAAACTTTTTAATAAAAATAAACTCAAGCTTTGAACTGATCCTTGGCTTTGGCCCTATATTTATGTGGAGGTAGTTATCTCCTTATAACAGCTGTAATTCAGATTTTCATTTTGCGGTGGGGCAGGATGAGCTCTCACTTCCGAGAAGTTTTTGGGCAATTCAGTATCTTCAATGATATTGATAGCCTTCAAAATCTGAAAATCCAGACACAAAATGTATTCCCCTTTTGCTATAGCCAGCCCTATCTACATAGAAGGGAAATCAGCTGGTATGTTAGCATATGCCACATCTGATGTTAATACTCAGAGGGGAACAAATAGAACATCTTTGCTGTCACGTCATTTGATGGCTGTCTGTGACTAGAAAATCTTGTTTTAAACCCTGTCATCTAAGGTCATTTATTTTAAGTGTTATTATTTGAAACAAAATTCTTAGACTTCATTTATTTAAGAATTTAAGGACACTCTTGAACCATTTGCTGCTCTGAAGTGATCTTTTTGCACAAGTTGATAATAATTACGTCTGATACATAATGAAGGTTGGGGTAGAAACTTCAGAGTAAATAATTAGCCTATGTGTTACATCTGCCATCACCCCTCTTCTGGAACAGCAAAAAATAGTTGAAAATTCCTTGAACTTGGAGCAAAAAGGTCAGCTGAAGAAGGTGCATCCAGGTTGGGTGGGAGAGCTAGCAGAAGGGATGACTTCCTTTTGACTTGAATAAAAACGTTTGGTATGTGTAACAGTTCACTAGGTGCCAATTTTACATTATCACTCTTGAT